>CM031857.1:822084-986451 GCA_018697195.1 Certhia americana | reverse complement strand
CTCCTTCTCCTTCTCCTTCTCCTTCTCCTTCTCCTTCTCCTTCTCCTTCCTGAAGCAAGTGGAAGGCAATTCCAAATCACAATTTGTGCAACATTGATATGTATTCGAATACTATTGGAAGCACGTTATTACTTACCCATTTTAACATTTAGTAAATTAAATATTTAGTAAATAGTTATGTAGGATATGACCTGGAAAAGCCACCTCAGTCTCTGATTTCTTTGTAACACAAGTAACACGGTAGTGGAGTGGACAGGACACTTGTCAGGCTTTTCTTACTGAGTAGAATGTGATGCTTTGCTGCTCCAGTTTACAAAACACCAAAAAACCCCCTCAGTTTGAGTCGATTATAAAGTCAACACACTCTGCTCAGATGCAGTGGTTCACTAAATCCAACATTTCCTGGCTCCCCACTCCACCGAGCGAGTCTCTCTGATGCACACAAACGCGTGTGAGCCCACCTTCCTTCCCAATCTCATCTCTTCACCAGTCAGCAAAATCCTACCCAAACTGTGACTCGCTGGCACCTTTCCAGTACCTTGGGGAATGTGTGTTGCTTGTGCAAGCTCCCTGTCATCCAGAAAAAGGAGCTCCAGCCCCAGAGGCTGCAAGTTGCAGCAAGCAGTGCTCCATTTTGGGCTCTGTCAGGCAGATATTTACTGTACCTGTTTCTCTCAATAGCCAAGCATTCTGCAGGAGCACAGGCCTTGATCCTGCATTGATTTATTTTTCTCTTTTGCCATGAATTGTCTTAGGATAAGTGCCTCCTCACTTTTGTATTTGAAGGGAGTGGGGTTCCTCTGGCTACAGTTTTTTGCGGATTTCACATCCAAAGCTCGGTAAGCACAACCTGCAAACTATGTTGGTTTCTAAGAGTTTTAGCAGAGAAGTTCTTCTCTTCCCCTCAAGCTCAGTGCTTTGCACACCCAAGGCTGTGTTCTCTTTCTACCCACACCCATTTATTGAGGCATTGCCTTTAAAACCTATGCAACCTATAGATAATCTATATAATATGTGTGCTGCAAAAACATTCCATTAATGACATCCTTCATTATGAAGAGAGAGACTTTATAAGTGGCTAAAGTGTTTAAGAAATATCGTGTCTCTAGTCTCTAAGCTCCTTTTATTGTCACTAGACAATCAAATACAATCCATATTACCTCTACTTTTGGAGAAGCTTCTCTGTCTCCACTGACTGTACCCTCCCTTCCCCTCTTTTACTACTGAAACATTGAAAGGTTTTTTTTTTCTTTCCCTTTTAGAATAGAAATCAACTGTGAATCTTCTAAATGCCTCACATCTGTTTTTTGGAGAAAGACATGTTCTAGTGACAGGTTATGCTGTAGGAGCTGATCCAAAGGAACAAGGATGTCTCTCTCCTATTCTGCCACTTTATACTTCAAAATTATGCATGATCAGCATCCCAAAATCAGAGTGCATCAGGCAAGAAAAGGGAGTGCCCAAAAGCAGTGAAAAAAACAACAGCATGATGGACCTAAATTGCAACTCTCTATATACCACTGTCAGTTGTAGAGTCAGATTAATGAAGATTTGGGGTCAAGGGTAAAACAAACCTGTATTTTCCAAGGTGCACTTAGACATTTTTAAATGTGAAATGCAGTGACTTTTCATGTTTCACTCACTTCTATCTTTAACCTGACCCGATAATTTTTTCCAAGCAGACTTGTTTCCAAAAGTACCTGAGGTAATCTGGGCGAGTGCAAAAAGCTCCAGTCCCTCAGCACCCGTAAATTCAAAGAGCAGATGAAAAGCCTTACACATGATTTCTGCTGAAGAGTTCAAAAGATTTTGGGGACTCCCAGCTGGGTGGTGACAATACAGCCCAGATTAGTCCAGTGAATATATGACCTACTCATTTCAACAGTGAAGTGGGAAAATGCTCAGCCTTTACCAGCTTCAGTAGTAATTTATTGTCTTATTAATATCTGAGTTCCTGAAGTGCACAATGTCTGTGGGGGTGTGTCCATACACGCCTCATTTGATAGATCTCTCTCTCTAAAAATATATACGCATAACATACAGGAAAAATATACTGTGTATATATACACACACAAATCTGTTCAATATTTTAGTAAAAAAAGGGTTTTCTAGTCCTGGTTGATACCACTGATAAAGAATAGTCTAACACAGATTGTATTACACTATATATAGGACAATGTTTTATAACTACTAGACCTGTTCTGGTTAAAATTTAGAGCCAGAAACAACCACTGGTTTTATTTTACATTGTTTTGCTTTTGATTTTAGGGAGCTCTTTGGGACAGGAATGGTGCCATCTTCTATGTTTGATTTCAGTATAAACATCCCTGAGCACAAGGCCAGATTTTAAACAAATACAGGGCTTCAGCATTCCATGAGAAGCGAGCCTTTGTAGCTGAGCTTTGCGCACAGCCAGGCATTGATATGAAAATTGAGCATTCATGCTCCTTATGGGACAAGTACCCTGCTTTAAAAAGACCAAAGCTTGATAAATAACCAGGTGAACAGCTCTTCTTTCTTCAGATGCAGATGAAAGCCAACATCTTATTCCACATGGAACAGGCAAAGGATGAGCACACAGTTGTTGATTTCCATGGCCTACCCAACAAGTACTAACTCATTAATTACTGTACCTCATCAACTGCAGCTGCCAAGTGGCACTGAATTTCGGAGTACAGGCTGTAATTTCAATTTAAATAATTGATGAGAGTGTGCAGACTTTTGTTTGTTTGGGTTTTTTTTCCTTTTTTCTCTTTTCCAGACAAGGAGCATCACTCTCCACAACTTCATCTGTCAAGGCCTTGCACATCAGGAAAATAAGATGGAAACAATGTAGAATATAATGCAGACACAAGGGGTTCCAGAGGTCTTCCTTCACAAGTTCAAAGCATTTTAAGTGTGTTTTCTCAGATGCTGTGTACAGATAAATCAGTGTATTGAAGTATCATGATAAATTGCTTATTGAATGGTACTGCTTTTTAAATGCAACAATAACATGAACTTGTATAATATTCATTCATGCAGCAAGGTGCATGAGTAACTGCCCATGCAACTGCATCATAAAGCAGAGAATTTGAAAAAAAGCCCATTTTTTGGGGAATGTTCATAGCACACTCTGTGCCAAAATGCTTCAGTTTTTCTTATATAAAAGCTCTTGAAGAAGGCTGCACTTTGCTAAGAGGACATTTAAGTGCAAGTGATCAGAGTTTAGCCCTTGCATTGATGATTTTTTCAATGACTTGAAGACAGAAAGGCACTGAACCCAACATGAATCTTTCACATGATCTATTTTGGAATAAATCAAATCAAATTTTCTCACTTTCAATGTATAAATAGTTATAGCTTTCTATTTGACTTATGGACTATACAAAGCACTTAAACCACTTGGCTTTCTAGTTGATACTTAAATTCCAGTTTTAATTACCCAGAGTTGAAAATGCAATGCTTCACTCAAACATCTGGTGACAGTGACGGGAAAGAAATGAGAAGGAAATGAAAAAGCATGAGACAGAGTTAACGGAAAACCTTCTGAATCACATTTCTTCCGAAATGTAATTTTGCTTTGCACTGAGAGAACCCAAGAGGTATTCTCGAGCTGTAAACAATTGTGATTCCAATGCAGCAAAGATGTCCTGAATTTGCTGGGTGTTTTCACCAGAAAGTCATATTGACAGAGCAGTTTTAAGCATTCTTACAGTCCTGTTGTGAAATTCCTGCCACACTTCACACATGATCATCACATTTACCTCGTTCACTCTAGCGGGAATGTGTGACCTTCTTTTCCAGTAGATCACCAACAGGAGTCCCCAGTGAAAGGAGATGTTGCATCCAGTGGTTTAGGTTTTGTTGATTAGGGCAAATCACAGTCTGTCCCTTAAGATGATACAAAAATTCTAGATATAAGACAAATATACTGCTTTTTTGGGCACTAGGTGAATTCCATATAGTGAATTAGTCCTTGAGGGTATCAAATTCTCCTTTTTTACTCTGAACCGCCACCAGCACACAGAAAAACAACAGATGATTACATTTTGGCAGCAAATCAGAGAATAAGGACCAGTATGTGCTTTGTAGCCTCCAAGGAGTGTTCATGGGATTGAAACCTGAAACTCTCTGCATTTCAGAATAATGTTGCTGCAAACAAAAAGTATTGTTTCAAAGCAGCGACAAAGAGATGAAAATGACTAATGCAATATTAACACCAAAAAAGTAAAATCAACATTAGCAATTTTATTATCAGCAATTTTAATTATTAGTTCTTTTTTTTAGAAGAACTGGAGGTCCCAGTTTAGACTTTACAGTTTTGCTGGTTTTTATACAGAGAAATTTTGATCTGGTGTGGTGATAGAAGATAGGAAAAGCAGTAGGTTGCCCCTCTTTTATAAATGGGGATTGATCCACAAGGAGACCAAGATGTACAATTTTGTCATGTGGGAAAAACAGAAAAAATTGAGGATGCCCCATCACTGGAAGTGTCCAAGGCCAGTCTGGAGCAACATGGGGTAGTGGAAGTTGCTCGGCCCATGGCAGGGGTGGGACTGAATGAGCTTTACAGTCCCTTGCAACTCAAAACCACCATCCACTGCTGTAGGGAAATTAATATCATTTTATAGCTTGATATTCACAAAGGACATACTTAGAAGAAACCATTTTTCTCTACTGCATATTTCATCTCTGTAAACAATCAAACTTCTATTGTCGTTCTGATTTATGTGAAGCTATTTTTAAAATAGTTTTCCTCCTGCATATGAAAAAAAGTGATGCTATTGTTGGCCAGAAGTTTTGCTGGTAAGATGCATGCTCACATCATCATGAAATATATGAGTGGCAAATTATACGTTAGTGGAAGAAGATATGGTGCTGAAGTATAAAATTTAACTCTTGATTGTTGCAAGAAATAATCAGGTCATGAAAATACTGTAAATTAAAGGAGTTTAGGATCACTGACTGGCTTTTACTGTTACATTGACATTAGGGCCATGTTTATTTTTTAATCTTTTGTTTAACCCCCAGAAAAATTATTATCAAGAAATGTTTGTTTATAAGACAGTGACAGCTTTTCTATTGCTAATCATCATCATTTCACTGATGAAGCATATTCCTAAACTGGATGATACTGTCAACTGAAACACACACCAGGGGAAGCAGAGTATCAACCAACAAAGAGAAAGGAAACACCCCAAACACAGCTTTTTCTCTCTCTCTAGATGGCTGTTATCAGAACCACTGTACATCACCAGAAACACTTGTTTTGTTAGGCTGACTTACACAGCCTGTCATTCTTTCTAGTCTGTTCATGCAAAGCTGCCAGAAATTTAACAAAACATGTATTCATTTGAACTCAGTGTTCCTCCAGCCTTTGTTGGACAAAAAACCACAGCCAATACTACATGTTCCAGCTGCAGGGATTTTTATTCTCCAAATATATGGGAGGATGACTAAAGGGTTTGCACAGACTGAGCAAAGGGGATTTCAGATTCTCCATGTTTAGTAAGACAGCACTGATAATTTATGGCAGCTCTGAATTGTAAGCACAACACATTGCAAGGTGAGGCTATCTAAAAGCACCAGCCACTTCTCACATCCTCTGCCCTCCTTATTTCCAACCCTTTCAGGCCTTTCTGCACATCCTGGTTCCCTTCACACCTTCAACTTGCTGGTCCTCAGATCACAACAGCCCTTCAGCACATCCTGAATATTAGTCAATAATATTAATCATTAGTTCACAAGTCCATCAGAATTCACAAGCCCATCAGTACAAAATATCTGCTTAAACATATGCTTAAGTCTCATCTATTAATGAAATAAAGGCAGGCTTGGAAATATACATAGGTGTTTTCTGAAGTAAAGGCTTGAGATTATCACCTCAGGGAGAGGAAGAGTTTTCCTTCTTCCATTCAGGTTAAATGAATGATGAGGAAAAGGAATTCAGAGAAAAAGGACTTCAAGGTATGGCACAGGAGCTCTCTGGAAGATTTTGTTTATTTGGCAAGCAATGAAATTAATGTGATGCACAAGGTGTCACTGCACCATAGTGGTGTCTGCAGGAAAATATTGAAGACCTGTGAAGTCCCAGTAGCTATTCAGGGTATTTTACATTTTTTGTGTTACACATTTTGCTTCTACACAATAACACCTGCACGAGGTTTTTATTGCACCTCCAGTTTCTTGCACATCATTACTTTTAACACACTTACTCCTTGGAGAGGTCTGGGACTTTGTGGGCAGCACAGCTACTCCTCCCTGCCTAGAACACTCTCTCTGGCAGAGTGGCTGGCAAATAATCTGTCCTTAAATGAGCAAGATGACAAATGGAGGGAGAGCCACAAAAGCAAGAGGGAGATGGATGTTGTAAATGTGCAGTAAAAAAGCTGGGATAGCTCTAGGTGATTCTTGTACTTCCTAAGCTAATGGATAAGCAGCTGACTGGAAAGAACTGGGCATAAAGAGCGGAACAAACTACCACAGTTTCCAAATCTCCTCCTGCTGCCGGGCTGCCAACAGCAGCACTGCTCTCTTCAGTTCAGAAAGACCTGGGAGCTGCACCTCCCCTCCCACCTCTGTCCCCCTGTTCCTCCAGGAACAGCACCAAGGAGACACTCAGTGGCCAGGATGGAGATTCCCTGGGTTTGATGACTCACAGTGGTCACTGAATTATCACTTTGGACTCTGTGCATTTAGCATTTAGCACAGGGACAGTGCCAGATAGTGTTTCAAGGACATTTAAGTGTCACTCAGGCTCTGTGTCCTTCCTATTAAAAATGGGATAAGCTGGTCACTGCCAAGTTGTGAATTTAACTGCTCTCAGTCAAAAATGAGCCACCTTTTCCCTACCTTACTTTCCTCTTGTCTTATGATCTAGCAAACTTTACAGCTGGGCCATGACAGGCAGGAAGAAGAACAAGTTCTCCAAGTTATGCTCCAGGGATAACTGCTTAAAGTTTGTCCTTCCCAGCCTGATCCAGACTATTCTGACACAAGAGCTTTCACCCCTAAGACACCTGGTAGCAATGTGATGACACATTCAGCAACATAGGGTAAAACAGAAAGAAAAAGAGTCCTCCGGAGCCTAACAAAATCCTGCTTGCACACTGCAAACCAGTGAAGCTCCAAAGAGAGGAAAAGATTTTACTGGACTTTGAACATCTGACTCCTTCCAGCATTATGGAAACAAAGTTGTCATTCCCTCTACAGTCCCTATCACAGCCAAGTCTATCCAGCACTGGAAAAAACTCTGTAGAATGGTACAAAATGAAAGCAATTAGATTTCCAGTTGTCACAATATTTTCTCAAAATTTTCTCCCTGACAAGCAAAAGAGATTTCTGTTATACAGGAACTGTTTCCAAAAAGGCAGAGAAGCCAATGCTATTAATTCATATCATAGTAAAGGTAAATTTAATGTTAAAAATAGTTCCCACAATCTAAAAGTGGTCAGGGGTTTGGTTTTTTGGTTTTTTTTGGTTTTTTTGTTTTTTTTTGTTTGGTTTGGTTTTGCTTTGGTTTTTAAGCTAATTATAATGTGGTGTAGATGATTATATCCCAAACAGTGATTGGAACATCATTTCCTTGGACTAACAGCTGTGTATTGCTTAACACTGCACTGATCACAAGGCACTGACCTGGGCCTGGTCACACAATTTTCAGGAAGTCCAACTTCTCAGCAATTCTGGTGAAACGTTTCCTGACTCAGATAATTTTGATTTTTATCACAATGCAAGACTTAGAAAATTAAGCCTCTACAAACCAAGAGCCCGGAAGGACTCTCCAAACTGGGGGATGATGTACAATAAATGGATATTGCTTTAAAGAACTGAGGTTAAATTGCTGTGAGTGTGGTTCTCTGCAGGAAACCCTACGAGTTCCATCATTGCTGGTGATGCAGCAGAGACCTGAGGCCATTTGTCGCTGTCACTGTCACTGTCCCCTTCAGCAACCTGCTGATCCACTGCCTTCCACAGCCAGGAATCCAGATTACTTCCCACAGGTGCCTCGTGCACCAGCACAGTTTTGGATGGATGTTCCAGTCACACAGTCCTGCGGGGAGAGCCACATTTCAAACTGCTCACAAGCCACATAGAAACCACAGCCTACCACAGGTTTAAATAAATTATTCCTAACAACATTTAAACACTTGCAGCGAATGTGATTCTTTCAGAGAATTGCTTGGAAGGATAGCAGTGGATAATAAGAGCACAGTGAGAAGCACCTATTTTACACTTCCTATGTGCCTTTAGGTGGAAGATCTCTGAGCACACAATTTAAACTTGTCACAACAGTACCAAAAAAAAAATTAAAAAAATAAAATAAGGACAATGGAAATCAGCACATGTTTTTATAAAAGTACAATTTCTTTCTGATTGTTTTCATGTAGTGTGTTTCATGTACTCCTGGCCAGGGTAGTATTTAAAAAAGAGACAAAAACTGTGATACACAGTAACTCCACCACTTTCCTGGGCAGCCTGTAAGAACCTGGATGATAACACCAACCAAAAACTGAACAAAAAGCAGAGAATGACAACTCATTAGTCCAAGCAATAGAGTTAATTTATTATGCTCCCCTGAGCTGTTAACAGCTGAAGAAAGTTAAACAAGGATGAACAGGAATAACATGCTGTGCAATACAGCATTAACTACTTCAGCCTGTTCCAGTCAACCAGAATTTTAAATTATGTTTTATGCTTCCCTAAGCTGCCAAATCTTTTTCATCCCTGAGTACAAAGGCATATTGAATTTCCAGTATACACCTGCAGAAGTCTAGAAACCCACAAGTCTATCCATAAAGATATCATCTCTACCACGAAAACACATCAATCTTTATAAATAGATTGAAAAACAAAACAAAACAAAAAAAAGGAGGCCACTCCTCTGATGTGCAGTCTCAAATATATTGAAACTATAGCCAGGAAAATGAGTGTAACACCTATTTTGTAGGTTTCTCTTCCATGTACTTTTGTGTCCCAATTGACTTTTTCCAGTTTTTTTGCTTTCAAATGAATGAATCAATTACTGACATTGACCATAGCTCGACACCTGAGAAAATGTAATCTTTTCACCCCTAGGATTTAATCCTAATGATGAACATAACATATTTGAATCTCTGTATGTCTTTCAACACATGGAGCTTCTCTGGAATAACATAAAAATAAGTAGACATATCTGCCATTGCATATACCAAGCATACATCAACAATAAATGGAGCTTTCAGTGAAGAAATGTGGACATTTAAATAGACAATTATTAGTAGCATTGTATGATTTTTCAGTGAGGTAAATACATATCTGCATCAAAAAAACCCCAGCAAAATAGACAGAAAGGCAGAGAATCAACCTGGAATGGGACAGGTCATAAATGTAAATAATTCTACCCTAACTTCAGAATAATTATATCCATGTGATTGTATCCAGAAGTCGCACAATCTGCTGCTATGACTCTTCTAAATCTTTTTCATTTTTAAGAAAAACTGAGAAATCAGCTCTCAAAATGTCTGAAGTCCTTAAAAAGTGTTTAAAATCAATATTTCTCAGTGGAGAAAAGGGAAAGACAAGTGATAAGCAAGACAGTTGAATATTCTGAATGATTTTTGTCAGCAAAGTGTTTTGTACTTGTGTTGGTGGAGAAGCCAGGGGGACCTGGTAGGTGTTATCTGCCCATTTGCTGTTGATTTGATGGAGCAGTTGTTATTATGGAGCTTGCCCAGGGAGCTGTGGTCCACACCATGGAATTGCAGCTTAGCTGGGATTTGCTGCTTGCTCTGGATGTTCCTGTTGGTCTACACTGCCTCTTGCTTGGCCCTCTGCGTCTCCTCCTCTGGAGGGGTCCCTCTTATCTCGTGGTGCACTCCAGATGTTGTTGATGGGCAATCATCCAGGGTCCCTTTCCAGCAGGAGAAAGGGAGCAGCATCTCTAGAGGTGACTCATCTCCCACAGAAGATATTTATCTTCCAATGGGATGGACTGACCTGTCATTGGCACATCATTCTCTCTCTGGCATGCTGAAGAGCCTGGAGCATCTCCCTGCCCAGGAAAGGGAGCCGGGGCTGCTCAGCCTAGAGAGGAGACTCAGCTGAGAGGGGCCCTCAGCCCTGGGTGTCCCTGAGTGTCCCTGGGTGGCCCTGGGTGGCCCTGTGTGGCCCTGTGTGGCCCTGTGTGTCCCTGGTTGTCCCCGTGTGCAGGGAGGGCTCCAAGCAGGGCCCAGGATCTGCTCCAGGGCCCAGCAATGGCACCAGAGCCAGGGCAGGGACTGAGCCCAGCAATTCCTCCTGCACAGGAGGCACAGCTTCTGCCCTGGGCAGTGCCCAGCCCTGAACAGAGACCAGAGGGGCTGTGGAGTCTCCTCCTTGGGGATATTCCAGAGCCATCTGGACACACTGCTGTGCCCTGTGCCCTGGGATGGCTCTGCCTGAGCAGATGCCCCACTGTGGTCCCTTCCAGCCTGAGCCATCCTGGGATTCTGTGATTGGTGAATTTCTTTCCCTTTGCTATGTTGATGTTGATGTGCAATATGTTACATAAGTCATTTTTACAGGCTTTTTTTTTGTACCTTTACAAAATGCTCAATACAATCTGGACTGCTGGAGGGAGTTACTCTCTAAGACACATTTCAGAGGTGGTATTAACACATGAGTTCTAAATTTCATTAGAGAGAACTCCTTTGACTTCCCACATTTCTCTTCTAGATGTCTAATCCAAGGTACCTTTTAAATAGAAAATGGAAGCTTTTGTTCTTGTTCCAGCTCTCAATGCTTTCAAAAGTCAACCACCTGCTGTGGGACATTTGCTTTGATTTAGTAACTTAAATTTACTCCACCTGCTTATTTTTCTTTTTTTTTTTACAAAACAATAAAGCCCAAAAATTTGTGCAAATTGTCTAGAAACCCCCTAGGGAATGTACTTCTGGAACTCTTCCTTTCATTCTCTTGCATTTTTCTTGATTCCCATGAAGGGAATTGTATAATTGTTTTCATTATGATCACTGTAGTGAAGCCACAGTGTACTGGTCACCAGAAGAACAGATTTTTTTTTAATATATAAATGATACAAAACCAAAATAATAATTATGAAAAAAATATAAAATTTATGGCACTGTATGTATAAATGCAAATTTTACTATTTCCAGAACTGTTGCCATATCAAAAACCAACCAAGTACCCCATGTGTTTTTTCATTTGAATGAAAAATGATTTTGTGATCTGTGGATTCTGCCAATTCTCTCCTGTCAAGGAGTAGAGTTATTCTGTTCTTTCTTTCATCCTCCTGGTTGCTGTGCAACCTCTGCTGTCTCATATTTCACCTTCTCTTTCTCTTCACTGACAAGTCCAAAGAATGTCTGCTAGACATGAACTTCACAAGTTCAAAGAATTTTTCCTTCTAACACCATACCACAATGAAAACGTGCATGGCTATTTTCTGATTAAAACATGATAAAGAATTCAATTAAACCGTAACAAAGATATTTGCCGAATATTAAAATCAATCAGTAAATTTAGGTATGCCAAAAGAAAGAAAGGAACAAAAAAAAAAATGAAGTTATGGAATAGTTTTCCCTAATCTTAGGAACTTCTAGGCATTATTTCCAACTTCTCTGCTGTTTGAAGAAGTCGCTAGCTAATAAATATATGTCCTTTTTATGGCTGAATCCTTTTTATGACCTTTCTTATGATTTCAGGTTTCATTCTGTTTGCCTTCCAAAAAAAAAAGAAAGTGTGTTTTCAAAGGAAGCATTATTACTAATAGAAATAGGTTTCTATGTTTTTCTGGGAAATAGTTGTCTTTCCTTCACAACATGATTTTATTTTTCTTTCCCTTTCTCAAAATCCTTGAGGACATAAAGTGCTTATGACCCATTTTACAGCAAAAGCATTTTTCCTTGCTCTGTTAGTAAGCTAAATGACATTAGGCCATGAGCTATAGGTAAATTAGATGGGAATTGAACTGGAAGAGCTACTTTTCCTGCAGTATATAGGGATTCTGTATCTGTTGCATGCATTTAAACCTATGTGGGATAGGATTTTTCTTCTCTGAACTTTCCAATCAGCAGCTTATTTTGAGAGATCACTCAACAATGCAGCTACAGGACTGATTGAAAAATCCAGTCTCTCTCATTTCTGAAGAGTAACAGGTCTATTTAGACTGAAAATGCCAATTAGCAAGAAAATGCGCTGATGATGCATGACAGAGTGAAAGCAGAGCATCCTAGTGAGACATCCATGTAAGCACACACATACAAAGTGGAGAGAATTCATAAAACTGGTTTATAATTTGATTTTTAAATTCCGACAGCACTAGAACAACTTGAAAAAGAAACCCTGAGCATAAAAATGCTGTGGAAAAAACTTGCTGAGGTAGAAGCAGAGGCAGATGCTGTTAGAGATTGCTGGGGATTTTGCTTCCCTTATCTTGAGATGTAAGGTGGCTTTGTACAGTGCTAACACATTCAAGCAAAACCTTAGCAGAGTGCAAAAGCTCACACCTCCAGCCCTGGAATTGGGCTGGGTGCCACAGATCTATTAATAGAGCTCTCAAAGCCCAGGAAGGGTCTCTGCACTGTCTAAGGAGCTGCTCCCAGAGCTGACAAGGTCAGCTAAAATTCCCGTGTGAATTCAGCGACTGCAACCTCAAGGGCCAAATTCCTCCAGGCACATCTGAGGTACACTAGCATGAGAAAGTGATAAAAGAGCCACAAAACCCATCTTATCTCCTTCAAACCTGAAAACAACCTTTGAAAGCTTTTTTTCCCCCCCCCTTCATGTTCTTGTGTTCCCTTTCATTTGACCCTCGGCCAAATCACTCCATAATCTCCACAGCTCCTATGAGGGGTAAGTGGATTTACGTCACTGCTTTCCCCAGAGGAAACCAGATCCCAGCAGGTTGCTCACAGGCTTTCTAGAGCTGATGATCAGGTCACACACAACAAAAAAAACCCCTTCAGATTTTATTCAGATTTCCCCCCTTCCTCCTTTAAAGTCTCTACTGGGTTTACAGTGTTTTCTTTCCGTAATAATGAACATGTGTGACAGTGGAGGAGCCAAAATAAACCCAGTCAAGGAAATTCTGTGTAGTTATGCTAAACAAGTTTTATTCACAGGTTTAAGTTTCAGACTAAAAGGGATACAATATCTTCCCACCCTGGCTTCATGTGTTATTATACACATTACTGAAAGTAATGTATACAATAGCAAAGGATTGCCATTTTCTTAAGATGATTTTTCTGTTGTATTCTACAAAAGAAAAAAAAAAAAAAAAAAGCAGTTGTGCAGCTTTCAAGTCATAACAAGGGGCTCAAGGGTTATTGTGTGAAATGCTTTCCTTTATCACCATGATGAAAACCAGCCCGTGCTGGGAGGGAACCCACTCTAAGCAATTCAAGCATCAACCATTATCTAGGGCAAGTGTTGACCTGGCCTCAGACAAAATCCTTATTGTTCCCTTTGTTGTTGCCCTCACTCTCTCTCCCTATGTTTAGTTAGAATATGCAAATTGCATATAGAAAGAAAAATCCCAGGTAATTCACCCCTTTTCCAGCTTCAACAGCTGGACAAGTCCTCATGAACTGATGTTGTGCTTAAGGCTTTTTTATCTTGCTGCTTTTTCAATGCAATGTGCGTTTAAGAAGGGATCATTTGCTCTGTAATTTTTTCAGAACTATCAATATGCTTTCCTTTTTTACATTTTAAATGCTTTTAAATTCTTCAGTGCTTTTTGCCCATGACAACCATGTTAGATTTTTGACACAACCCCAAAGAACTTATCTCTCATGTACTCTGTTGCAATATCCAAGCAAAAGAGTGCCAGACATTTCTGTGGACATTTTAAGAAGAGTCAATGCAGCATCTAAGCAAACCATTTATTATTATCCTTATTTATTGCAAATAAATTTACTTGAAGCTATCCTATTATAACACAAAAATAGCAAAACAAACAACAATATAAGACAGCAAAAGTATTCTATGGCATCACCTTTCTAATTGCTTTTCAGAAATGATTCACCATGAAAATCTCATAAGTGCTTTGAAATCTCACTCCCTGATAAATGTAACCTTTCCATGCACTGTCTCATCCAGACAGAGCTCTTTCCTCTTGCTTTGCACTTGGTTTTTGCTGATATTTTGCTTACCAAGGAAGTCTGTTAACAAATGTGATTCAGACAAGAGGGGGTTTTGTGCGCTTTGCCTCCTTATTTTGAAAGAGCTCTTCTTTTTATCCTATATTCAATGTATCCATAGAGACCTCTTGCCTCTGATGTGAGGTCTTTGGGAGCTGGCAATCAGAGACCAACTAGAGCAAAGCAGAGGAGTTCATCCCTAAAAAAAAGTGGGGTTTTCTCTAACTGATGCCAATCCATGAAAAGGAAGAGCTGTTTTTTAAGGATCTCAGAGGAAAAGACAGGGAAGCTTTTTTTAATTGATAAATGCTATCGAAAGTGTTGCTTCAAATTGCTCTCAAGTACTGTGGGAGCACTGGAACAAAATAATTGTTTTGAAATATATATACTAGTGAGTTTATGTGCTAATCTACACTAATATTAAGAAATCGCTCAGAGAAACTTATGGGAAGATATAGGAAAAGATAGCTTCTGCCCTAGAGAACCTAAAACACATATTGAAAAGACAAATTATGAAACCTGAATTTATGGATAATAATCTAGGAGAAGCATTCCAAATTACTCAACTTCCAACAGTTACCCTAATCTTGGGGTGCTTTGGTTACTCCCAAAAACTGTTTTATTTTGGTTTTGGGGGTATGGGGTGTGGGTGTTTGTTTGTTTTTGTTTTGTTCTTTGTTTTTGTTTTGCGCTTTCTTTTTTTTTAGATTACTTTCTCTTGTTAGAGAAAAAAAAAAATCTATTTGGGATGAACTGAGAAAGCTCTCCTGCACAAAGCCAGCAATGACTTCTCACTAAAGTTAATAAACGTGTGATTACACAAGATGGAAACAAAGCTGAGTCCTCTGACTGTGTTTCAGCACTGGTTAGTTTTCAAATGAACAAATTAAAAGGTATCATTCTATTCTACCCTGTGCTCACACAAGACTTGTGTGAATTATGCAAACCATAAAATCCACATGTTCCAGAATATCAGCCAAATGCCCTAAATGGAGGGAGACAACATATCTGTTTGAAGAAAGGAGAAAATGAGGACTTTCTGCACCTTTAAAACCTCTTAAGATGAATGCTGAGATAAGGAAGAGAAAACAAACATCCTTCCTACCCCTAGAGCTGACTACTGATGGACAATTTAGTGCAAGGAAGAACTGCATCATTATTTATAAAAAACAAATCCTGCTTTTTCAAATTGTCTTCCAGATCACATCCACAAAAGTAAAGGCTTTTGTAATATGAGAGACACAGTGTCATATCTGCTGCCATGCAATTTGACTGAATGAATTCTAGGGATCTGCAATGAAACAACAGAAATAAATGTAACCCTCCCATGTTAAATTTTACCTTTGATGAATGAAGTGATTGACTAAACTAAAATAGTTAATTTTTATGGTTACCTCCGTTCATTATTAAAAGAAAACCTAATTAAAACCACTCTGACCTCTCATTTAGTCCCTATCCAGAAAAGGATTTAACATTAGGAAGATACTATACGCATTACTTATTAAGGCTTTTGTCCTAAACCCCAATTCAATAAAAACAAACAAAACCATTTTATATTCATCTTAATTTTACCTAGCTGGAGTCTAACAGCAAATGGAATAATCTTCCACATGGATGTATAGGAGTTCCACATATTTGATATTTGGCTTCCTTGAATATCATGGTTTCTAGGTCTTCAGTACTGAAAGAAGGAGATTTAACCTTTTCTGCATCAGAGATAACAACTGTATTACTCTGTGGGGACTCCGGCAAAATTTCAGGGAAAGGGGGCAAATTTCCTAACCCATCCATGAGGTTCTCACAGCTTTCCAGCAGGATGTAGATGCTGTAAAAGCTAATATTTCATAGTGGAGCAGGAGATGATGCCATTTCAGGGGACTGGAAATTAAATAGGTTTCATGAAATATGCCAAATGCCACCTGGGATGCATCCCTGGGGTTCATGGAATTCTGTGGTTTTCCTTGCAGTTTGCTTTTCAATAAGGTTAAATTAGAACCATGTCTCCTCTAAGGAAATTTGGCAATACAAGATATATAATCAAAGTTATATCATGTTCTTTAAACTCTCTATAGAGGGTAGGCTTTTAATTTTTGATAATGGGCTCAATGTTCATTACCAGGGCACTGGGTGTTTTTCTTGGGCAGTTATTCTGAATTAGAATGTGTGTGGAGATTTTTACTAGAAAAATAGAGAAGTGTTTGAATAATGGTGCTTCAAATATGCTGAAGTCATTGCATAGCCCCACACATTCACCCAAGACCAGGATGACCCTGTGGTTACAGCATTAGTTGAGGATCTTGGAATTTTTTTTATGAGTTTCTTGTGCAGATGGGAAGAAACCATTGATGTTCTGGGCTCTCCTTCCCACCAGGGGTAATACTTCCTTCTCCCACCTGTTCCATTTTGTTTATCTACATGCTTCCAAAGAATTATAGCCCAAAAATATTAGGATTCCTTGGTAGCCAGTGCTGTTTAAGCCTATAGAAACTTCCTTATGCTGGACTGGTAAAGGCAAAAGAAGACGAATTTTCGGGGGGATTTTCATGGGGAGGAACTAACACAAACAGAAACCAATCTTCACATCAAACCTTCAATTTTGCAGTACAAAGTTGGTAATAACAATAATTTCTTGGATGAAAGTTAGTGGCATTTAAGCAGCAGCCCAGGTGCAGCAATCCACTCCCGGGGGTTTAGAGCCACAGAAAGGTAGAACAGATCTGAGCTAGGGTTAAATGACAGGCTAAGTTCTAAAAGATTGGTTTTCATTTTCATATGCTATGGAGTTCCCTGCTGCTGAATGGCAATAACAGTTGAAGTGATGAAATATTATGGGGAAAGCCACTCTTTCAGTATGTCTGGCCTGAGCAAAACCCCAAAAGACCCAAAGAATCAAGGTTTCTTTTTTTTTCCGGATTAGTGACTCTGCAAATCCAGCACATGAGATGAGTGTAAGTGTCAGGGTCCAAGTTCTGAGAAGTGCTAAGCACACACAAATCTCCCCTGAGCTAATGGGAGTTACAGGTGTTCCCAGCAATGGCAACACTGAGGGTATCAGCACAAGGAAGGATTGTAGGCTTAGGATTTTGTCCAAGTCAGACTGAATCTCTAAATTCCTCACAATAATCTTGTTGCTATGTTAAACTCAAACTTTTCCTGTGCTTTTGTCCCCCTCAGTTAGGAACTTCTGCTGCCTAGCAACACAAACTGGTGATTCAGGGAGCAAATTATCCCCTTTTCCATATTTCAGTGCTCTGGAAAGCACTGCAAGCTCAGCACTGAGCTTTGCCACAACACCTCCTAAAGCCTATGGAAACACTTCCAGAAGGTCAGATTAAGTCATTGGGCTGGCAGATTTTTATGGTCTAGATCCTGAGCTGCTGAAAATTCACATGCTCAGTACATCCTCAAGTTCAGCAGAATCTGCCAGCCAGGAGCACCATTTTCATTGCCTCCATACACTACAGTTTAAGAATGGTTGCTAATCATAAATGATTTTCAGAAAAAGCACCTTTGCCTTGAGCTTCTATATCTCTGTGAGCAATAAAGATCTCTGCTCTGCTTTCCCTCTTTCCAATCCTTTACCCTTGAGAGCTACACAGACCTGTAAGATTTCAATCCCTGCAAGTTTTTGTTCCCTTAATTCAGAAGAAAGGTTTCATTGGTAGTTCATGAAGACTCCTCTGCTTCAGACAGAAAAAACCCAAAGTGAAATATGCATTATCACAGCCAGTGTGAATTCACCAAATTATTCCATGATGCTACAATAGAATTGGAAGTTACTTGTATTTACTGAGACAACCAGACAACAGCTTGATAATGAGTGGCAGACCAGACCTCTCCTAAACAACTGATCATGTGTTGCCTGCCCACAATATTTTGGCTTTTTCTTTGTGACAACTGAACCTCAAAAAATTCATCAATATAGATCAGATTGTGCAAGCATCCATAACCTGAAGGATGTGGTTTTGTGTGTTTTATTTGATTGTTTTTACTGCATGGCTGAACAGTCTTGGTGAAGGATTTGGCCTAGGAGGAGAATAATGTTTTTCATAATTTCCCAGTGTTTGCTCATTTCTAACATGTTAGCACAGGAAAGGCATCAATATTGCAAGAAATATAATCTTGGCAGCATTTTCAGCACATCCCAACTCATTAAGAATTTCTCAAACAGAGCAAATACTTATATTGAATAAAAATTAATGGTGCATAATATTCAAATAATCTGATCATGCTATGTTGACTTGAAATTTGCATTTCCACTTTTACAGCTTGTTGTGATTCAGGCTTTTATCACAAGGGCCCTGAGATTTCTCTGTTCCCTGTAAAACACTGTGTCCTGTGATAAACAGGATAGTTGGGTTTCATTATTCATAGGTGCATTGCTTTCCATTGTGACAGATTCAGAACAGTATATGTAAATAAGATAGAAATATTTAAATATAAATTAGTGATGCAGAATGTGAGGAAGAGCCCAGGCCTTGAAGTAAAGAAGTGAAAAGGAACATGCAGAAATTGAATTTCATAATCTTTAGAAAACATTCTGAAGATCAGTTACTGGGGGGGCGGTGGTTCATATTTATGAAGGAAACTTCAAATTTGTTAACTTTAATGGGATAAGAAGACAATTAAAGCATGGGTCTTCCTAAATGTACCCAGCTCTAAATTATCCAGGGTAAGTGAAAATGTACACATTAGGATGTATTCTGTAGTTTTAGTGCTGTTACATTCACGTGTCCACAAAAACAAAAGGAGAGTTTGTGTATCACTTGAGTTTCAAGGACTTCTATAGAACTTAGGAACATAACTGAAAAAATTGGCAATCTGGGGCAAAAATCCCATCCATCACAAGGTTTGAAGCAGATCTGACCATCAAAATTATATTGGTCATTCAAATGTCAAAACTGATGTTGGCACATAAGCCAAGCTTAGAAGTCAAGATTAGAATCATTTTCATGTTAATGTGAGGACTGACTGGGTAACCAGAGCAGATTTAGAAAGTCCAGCTGGAACAACAGGCTCTTAAACACAATAGAATTAAAATAAAACAAAACAAATAGAAACTATGGCAAGGTAAAGTTACTGCTTTTGCTGAGAAAGGAAGTATGCATACATGAATGTTATATAAAAATGAAATAAGTTTTCTTTGATCTGTTAACAAGAAAACTAAACAAGCTGGTGGATATTCTCCAAATAACTTCTCATTATTAGAATTTTTTTTGATGACTGAATTCCTTCCCAAAAAGAACAAAGATGGGTCCTCTGGGAGAGGAGACCTGAAAGCCAGAAATAAGCACTGTCTGTGCATCCTATTGTTAGATGGTGCCCAATGTTAACAGTTTTGTAGAACTGAAGACAAAGACCATTTCCCTCAAATGACTTCACATGAACAGCAACAGGACTGTGGTTTAAGCAGGTAGGTACCGTCCTCTTTGGGTTTGGGAATTTGGATTGACTTTTCTACTCTTCTGAATTACTGTCCTTCATTCTTCATTTAAAATTCCAGGTTGTAAGAAACCCTATTAAGCCTTTGTGCTGTACTCATCATCAGTCAGAAGTGAGTTCAAATCACTGGTTTCAACATATTTTAGAGCTCTGAGAAAGGACTTAAACAATAAAGAGAAAATGAAGTTAATGTCTACAGATCACAAAATCTTAACTGTAAATGGTGTGCTCCATGTATTTATTTCCCTCTCCTCATCTCAGTCTCCACCAAGAGGGCAGGCGTGCTCCATAACAGGAATTTCATGGATCAGAAAATGGCAAGGGAAGTGGCCACCTTCTCCTGGACTTCAAATTAACCAACCATGTTTGACACTTCACAGTTCACCTGAGGAAGTCTCAGTCTTGGAGAGTTGATCTTCAATGCACATGTCTCACTGAGACCCTTGGCAGAGAAGAATATTCCAAAACACTTTTAATATATGGATGCTATCGCTTTACAGTCTAGAGTGCCAAACAATATATTTAAAGAGACTTCGTATGCAACTAATTATCAGTCATGAGTGTGAGGTTAGGGAGAAAGGTGTTGGAATGCAATTATGAGCACAGAAAAGGCAGCATTTAGTCCGACAGAAAAATGAACCCACCAAAGGTTCAATTCTGCAAGTGTGGTTCTCGGAGTCTTAAACTCAGCACTAATTTAAAAAAAAATGCTGTATATAATTCCATTTGGAAATTCTATTATCAACAGGAAAAACAACATTTATGTAATATGTTCTACACAAAAAGAGTAAAATTAAAATCCCAGATGTGTATAAAAAGGATACTTCCATAACGTGTGTCTTACTTCATACACTTCCTATCAGCTGCCAGTTTTACGTATGCATTGACAATTGTAGAAACCTTATTTGATGAAATAACAATGAAACTGTGAAGAAAACTGTCCTTGTAACTATGCTCAATCATTTTACTGGAAACTTAAGTTAAAATTTTTAATAAAAGCCATGTTTTTTTCCTATTTAAAGAAATGCTGAGAATTAAAGATAATAAGGATTTTAAATTTAGCCTTATTTTATATAATCAAGTCAAAAGCATAAATATCCATCAAGTGAAGAAAATGTTACATTTGACTCAAAATGACACTTGAGTTCTAAACACAATGTGATTCATAGTTTTAAAAAAATATTTCCAAAAACTATCATAAAAACCTTAATAATACCAGTACCATTAAGAAAAAAAAAAACCCACCAAAAAACTTATAAAGCTTTTCAAGTCAGATTAAAGATGATTAAAGTATTTTAAAACTTTCTGTGAAGTCTTGCAAACTTCCAGCCTTTGTTCAGTACAGTATTTCCCAGTCTTTTTTTTGGAATTTACAGTACAACAGCAACAACAAAAATAACAACAAAGCAAAGTCCTTGAGGCCTTTGGTTTTTCCCTCTTAGGATGGCTCCTGTTCTAATTGTCATCTTATCCCAGCAGAGTTAACAAACTGAAATAAAAAGTTTCCTTCGTAAACAACAGACAGTTGATTACTCGGCATTTTTTATCAGCTAAAAAAGGGGTTAATTTTTCTTGAATCTCTTCCCCAAGAAGGCATCATCCATTTTCTTTGGGCCAAGATATGATCATGATAAAAAGCCTGGGGCATGGTGGGAAAGAAGCCAATCTTAACATAAATGAGCTTGAAATACCATCTCAACCACAAAATCTGCATTATTAAATCCTGGGGAAGTATCAAGCCAGACAACTAAAAGCCATATTCAGATTAATTAAACCAATCTTGTTCATGTTTCTCTTATGTTCATACTTTAAAGTTTATAATTAGCTGGAAACATAAAGAATAAGAGGATTTTCAGTTTTTCTTCAGTGACTTTCTCATGAACCTTAAATTGCCAGAATAACTATGCTCAACGTAACAAAAGAATGAGTTCTGTGGTCATCTCGAGATCATCTGCAACATTTTAATATGGCTAAATCTGTATCCCCTTGCTGCTTGCTTCTAAATTTAGCACATTGTTTTGCTGTTAAAAATAAGTTTCTTTGTTGCTCATGTACTGAGCGCAATGGCGACACAGTGTCTGTTCTCCTAAAGCGTCTTCTCTTCTAGCAACCAGCAGATTTGGGGAGAAAATAAACCTGAGGTAAATATTTACAGTGATTGGCAGCAAGCACTCTGTGCTTCTTGTTTGTTTCCACCTCGGGAAGAGTATTCCCTCTGCTCCGTGTACAAAGGGATTCCTCAGGAGCAATAAAACTCCAGCACTGCAATAATGTCCCACTGGAAATACAATGTACAATGGGAGAGCACTGCCAGAATCTCAGCTGCTGTCACTCTCCAGAGCCAGGGGAATGATGCCAATATGCAGTTTTTAGGGATATGGTCCCAGGGTGTAAAATGCTGGAAGATAAAATAAGATCTGGTATTATTGATTTTTTTTTTTTTTTCCCTGGATGTATAATAAACAGTAACTTCTCCAGAAGTTCTTATCCACTTTTCCCTGGAATTATGAAAGTAGTCTATAGCTCACAGCACTACATTTAAACTTGGTCTCTCATTTACTTGGAAATATTTTCAGAGAGGCAGCAGAATCTCATGTCAGGGTTCAAAAAATTGAGATGCCTAGAGCTGTGATCAGAACAGGTATACAGGTACCAGGTATTTACACAAGGTTTGATTTTCTGCTTTTGTAAAATAATGTCACAAATACCCTGTGATCCTCAAACAAAAATTAAAAAGAATATTCTTAGCAAGGAAAAATAATCTGCCTTCAGCTTTTACAGCACAGAAATGACATTCATTTACGTTAGTATTAGCGTGGAGACAGGGCTTTTGGTAATAAAATTAGACAGTAAGCCAGAAACTTAATGCAATAATAGGGAAGTTGTCCTTTGTTTTTCAGAGTCCACACTACCCACACTGCAGCACTCATTATAAAAAATAGATGACAGCAATTCCAAGCCCACTAATCCAATATTTAATAACGTTTGCCTGAAAATCAGGAACACTTTGCTGTAACTGATGCTGAGACAAAGCAAACCTTTCTTGAAGCTTCCACCACAGACCTTTCAGATTTGTTGCCATCCCAAGATAAGTTTGCCTGACAGATCAGCCATTTTGCTTTAGATTAGGAAGACAGTTTTAATTTAAACATAGTGTCACCAGCAGATATTAAACCAATGAATCTGCCTCTACATAGTGTGTGTAAAAGGAAAATTATGTGGAAAACATCCAGGAGCTTCTAAATTTTTTTCCTTTTATTACCAATCATTAATCTGGAGATGTCACCCAACAAGTTGTTTACTTAGCTCTTGATCTTTACTGAAGTGTCAGAATTTTATAGATGATTTTTAATTTCTTTTGGGGAAATGTTTATAGAGTTTGTGAAGTAAATGTTTTTAATGCTTTTATAGCTTTTAGGCCTAAGAAATCTTTGCCCTGCAAACAATTGTATTTCTGTAAAAACAGCTGCAGGACTGGAGACATGAAGATTTTACCTGTATTCTTTCCCAAGAAAGCTAGCCCCAAAATAAATCAGTTTATCTTCAGAGATATAGGTGCTTATTCTTGATCAGCCTTTTGTGCCTAATGCTACCTAATACTCAAATACTTGAGTTTACCCTTAAAGACTTGGAGCAGAAAAAAATTATATTAAATACAAGAAATCCTGTGTTAAATATAGCTATGCACAAAGAAATCCATATAGATTTCATGGACACCTGTGTTTGCTAGTACAATTTATGAAATATGAAACCTAATATTGCTGTAAGTGGGTGCAATATATAGGCTATAAAAGGGAATGTCATTGATCCATTAGATCTTGTTTAGAAAAGCAGCAGAGGTGGGAATAAATGCTGCAAATTCTGGTTTTGGTCTTTGGTTGTGCTGTGGCAGGGCCTGGCTCCCTTTGTGCCAGGGCCTACTTGGAAAGGAAAGATGGTGACAACCACAAAACACTTGGATTTTTCAATCTGAGCCAGGGCCTCTTGCCAGGGCACTGCAGAGGAAGGAAGGGGGAGGAAGCTGGAGGAGGGACGAGGATATTTACACAGAATCACAGAATATCCTGAGCTGGAAGGGATCCACAAGGATCATCTGCTCCAGCTCCTGGCCCTGTACAGGGCACCCCAGGGATCCCACCCTGTGCCTGAGAGCATTGTCCAAGCCCTTCTTGCACATGGCAAATGTTCTCTTGATGGAGCCACTCTTGGAGCCCTGGACTAGTGAAACCTGGAGAAAGAGAGAGTTGGTCCCACATCATGGGGGGAAAAGCTGCCTACATGTTGTGGGAGAAGGAAATACCACACCTGGTAACACACAGCCTTCCTGAAGGACAGAGGTGCCCCAGCAGCTCCCAAATCCAGGAGATGCAGCTGCATGAACTCATCTGTTTCCCCATCTAATCCCAATTTAGTACCGATTTTTATTTCCCACTAAGGTGAATCCATGCTGCTGAGTCTTTTCCTGTTTAGTGTGTGGGTGCACAAGCAGGAGTACATTCTGCATACAGCCAGCCAGCATTATATCACTGTACTAAAGCATTTGCAGCTTCATGAAAAGGAAGAAATCAAGTATCTCTTCCTTTGGAGCAGGAAGCTAACTCCTCACTGGCTATTTTTCACAAGAAGAATCCCTGACAATCATGCAGAGTAAGCAATTCCTAGCCAAGCAAATCCTTCAGATACAGCCAGATCTATTAGCATCACCATGCATGCCCTGATTCTCTGCTTGTTCTTCCCTCCATCCCCCTGTAAAGGCTTTTTCTGCCTTTTTGCCACCACAAGTTGCTTTGTTTTTCCATGGAAATGTCAGTGTAAGGACAAAGGGGATGTGCACAGGGAAGGCATGCTGGCCACTGTTAGGAAAAGGAAGGAATACATAGTTTCTTTTCTCGGAATCTACAAACCTTACTTCTTTAATAAGTTTCCCACAAATCCAAAGTTTATTCTAAATGCACAAACTGACCAACAGCAACCCTTCTAAGCAGATTTGGTTGTCCTTATTTGGTGGGAACTGTGTCTGCCCCTCAGTTTAGTCCCAAACATGTCCCTCTGCCCTTGATGCAGGGAACAGCCTCTTCCATAACTTTAATGATACATTTCCTGCTTATTGCTTTAGTCTGCCTGTCCTTGCTGTGGGTTTTTCTTGGCAAAACACTCAAGAAATGTATAAATCTCCTTTATACACAAATATTGTGGGAGTTTTATGGCCTTACTTGGCCAAATTTATCTTAGGCAGAGTTCTTTGTGTTCACACAATAAAAGGTTGCTGATACTCGACCTATTTACATGATGAAACAGTGAATTGCTGGGTCAGAGGACACTTTGTCTACAAAGAAGATGTACAAAGTAATTCTGAAAGCTGCAGTGCAGAGCTTAATTTGATAATGACTGGGGAGGATAATGTTCCCAATGAATTTAGGCCAATCTGGGAGTTCTCTTTGACATAAATACTCCCACAAACCATTGAAAGGAGCATGATGTGGCTCTAAACATGGTGTGGGACCATACTGAGGAGACATAGCGGACAAAGCAAAAAGAACAGGCTTTCCTTAACATCCAAAGGGAATGCAGAATTCAGGCTGTTACCACAGGCCTGAAGGAGGAAAAGAGGGTGAAAAGCTGGGAAAAATCATCCTTCTCCTGTTCCCCCCACAGGGGCACAATTATTTATATGCAGTACATCTCAACACATGCCAGGTAAAAAAGAAAACCCAGACAAAGCTTCTGCATCTACTGCCACTACAACAGAATGGAGAAATTAAAAAAGATTCATAGCTTAGTAAATGGAAAAGTTTTTAAACAGCAAAGCTAAATTTTGTGCTGTCTTCCAAACTGAAGGTTATTACTAAGAATTGTTAACTAGGAATTAATAATTACTACTAGGAATGAATAACAAGGAATTACTAACCTGTGGTATTACAGTGAGGCCTATGCAGCTACAAAGAACATAAAATCACAGAATATTTGAGTTAGAAGAAACCTTTTAAAGATTGTCTAGTTGAATATCTTTGCTATGTGTGAGAACATACTCAGCTAGACCAGGTTGCTAAAACCCCCATCCAGCCTGACCTTGGACACTTCCACAATGGGCCAGCCACAGCTCCACTGGGAAACCTGTGCCACAGGTTTCTCCCCCCTCACAGGGAAGAATTTATTCTACATATGTTATCTAAATTTCCCTTTTTTCAATTTGAAGCCATTCCCCATTTTCCTGTCACTAGCTTCCCTGTGTCATTCCCTTCAGACATTGGAAGGTGCTATGAGCTCTCCACACAACAGCCTCAGCTTTCTTGTTTTGTCTTCATATTTGGGATGCCCATAGGAAAATAAATAAATGAGGGTTGGCCTATTGAGGTACTGCCCTTTTGAGGCAAGTCCCTATTGCCACAAACTGTCTGTATAAAGATCTCACTAGAATTTAGTGAGATTTGTTACTGACCTGGGGATATGCCTGATTAAGGTGTGTTTTTTCTGCAAGATCAGGACTCATATGTCAGTTTACACTTATTCCTGCCTGTGTAGGAGTCCACCTTTCATAATTCAGCTTGTTAAATGATATTTTAGCCTATGCAATAATCCAAAGTGCTCTTTTCAGCAGGAAATACTTTATAAGGTCGACATCCTGCCATCAGCCTAGGCACTGATCTCCCACTTGAAAACACTGGAGAGGTCTGTGTAAAATATCACTGTCAGGATATGGATAATCACTGATCTTTTTCTGGCTTGCAGTAGGAGTAGAAATATGCTGTTTTTCTCATATTTAGCAGTTATTTGGTCTGAACTCATTATTTACCTGTATGTTATTAAGGGTATTTGAAAAGGCTTGTTTTCTTCAAATCCCTAAAGGGGAAGAGATCCACGCCAAGTTCTACCCACACATAATTATATATTTCTGCAGCAGAACTGTTTGAAAAAAAGTCCCTTGTTTCAATCCAGGGACAGAGAAAAATCTGTCTCTTTGCCAATTCTGAAAAAAAAAATTAATAATTTTTGCTAACTTGAGTTCTGAAATACGTTACTATCAAAATTCTGTATTCATTTACCAACTTCTTCCAAGAGGTAAGAATAAAGTATTGTTTCCTTAGACCTGAGCCTTTAGTAATAAATAAATTGTAATGGAAACATTGACAAGACAGGGTATGAGGTTATCAAGGCTTCTATGGAAATATATGTCTCTTAAGACACTCTTAGGTTATCCCTGTCCCCTGTTGGTTTGTGTGAAATCACTTTGTGAAAGCAACTGGAGAGGCCCAAAGAGAAGCAATCAGTATCCAGTCACAGTGTGTGATCTGCTTTAAAGAACTATTCAAATATCACTTACAGTCAGAAAGGGCAAAAGAGCAGAGAGAGGGAAAATCTTCCAAGCCTTATTTCAAGTCTATAGCACAAAATTATGGTGTGATTTTAATCTATGCTTAATATCACTGCTTATTGTTATGAGCTTAACAGCATGAAAGGGAATGTGTGGAGCTGGAGGAGTGGAGAGACTTCTCCTGTTCCTTTTCTGAAGGCATATGCCTTACTTGAGAATATCACCTTTCATTTTCAAGAACTTACCAAACCTCAGAATTACAGAAAACCCTTGAAAGTACATCTTCAGTACGAAGAAGGAAAATTAAAGGCATCCTCATGTTTAAAAAATGATTTTTACTAGAGGAAAGTAGATGGAGTAGCTGACAGATGCTTACAGGGCTGAGGATAACAGTGTAGGATCTACACTCAGCTCTCTCCACCTGGTAATTACCCTTCTGAAAGCAGACTACACAATGGAGAAGAAGGGGGAGAACGTGGTAATTGAAAGAAACCTTACTCTTATATTCAAGAATAGAATCACAGAATCATTTAGAAGGGAAAAGACATATAAAATCACCAGGTCAAACCATCCTATAGAAATGGTGGTATTTTCCATTCTGTCTTTTCCTGACAGGACACCCTATCCTAAACTTGGCACCAAATCATTTGGTGAACCAGGTGACAAAAGCAGTGCAGCTCATGCAAAACAAAAAACAAAACCCAAACAAAACCCCCAGACAGACAAACAAAACACCATCAAAACAAAACAAATTAAATTTTAGTCATAACCAGCCAAGAGAAGAAGTTTCCTGCTGCATATGGACTTTTACTCAAGCAAACATAACTCAGACACCAGCCCCCACTACGTGTGTTTTAACATACAGTCACCTTACTGAAAAACATAGAGTAAAACCTGTGGAAAACAGGGTAGGAGAGATGGAAGTGCTTAATCACATCATCATCTCATGCCTCATAGTAGTGTCCAAGTACTGAATTAACTTTTCTTCCTATATACCTTCTCTTATTATTTCAGCTGATTCAGGGAACAGAACTAGCTCACTCAAGGTAGGAAGAGGTTGGGCTGCACAGCTGAAAATGGGATGTGACACAAGTTCAACTTCCAGTGGCTCTGTTCATCTAACCTGATTGAAATGCCACTTCTTTCACTGTGCAGGAACCATTTTCCTATACCCCTTGGGCTGTGTAAGTTTGTATCTGTGCCTTTCCTATGTAACCTTGAATGGCCCCAATTTAAGCCATTAAACGGACATTTAAGGTAAGGAAATTTGACCAGTTTGAACTCCTCTCACCTTGCAGCACTGCTAGAAAAGACACTTTTAAATCAGACCGAAGACAAACACTTACAAAGTGATAGCATTTTGAACTAACTTGCAGGTTTATTGTATTGAGGCTGTAACTTGTGTTTGCCCAGAAAACAAATAAAACTGTTTTTTCCCATTTACTGCAGGAGATATTGTAAGTCTCACAGATTTAAGATAAGGGCCATGTTCTCTTTATTAATTTTCCAGGCTCCCTTCCCAAAACTCTTGTGGCTTTCAGAAAGAACTTTGACTCCAATCACCTCTGGCTCAATTCTGAGCCTCGTAGTCTTAACACTCCCCCTGAAATAATCTGCAAAATCATAACCACCTTCCTTTATCCATTTAATTGAGAGAGAATTATCCCAGCCTACTATGTGAGCTCCCAGGTTTTGCTTTGGTATTTTGAATTAACTGATTTTCAAAACCAAGTTATTAAAAATCAACTTCTCAGCTGATTAAATTTTACAATGCTAAAAACCAACCAAACAAAACTCAACCAAACTCCACAATTATTGAAGTCACTGTTGGCACAAAAGTATGACCATAACACATCTGTGGTATAAGTTATATACAAAAAGGAACCAACATGGTTATTTGGAGTAAACAAATCAGTTAAATAATGCAAGAACTTTCATGGACCCTCCAAATGAACCTAAAATATCATTTATGTCTGCAAGTTGTTCTGAAGCACCAGGCATAGCAAAGCTCACTCTCTTCCTGGTTTATGTTTTATGATGGATTGGCTTCAATGAAGGGAAAATTCTGACCATCCCTGCTTCCTTGAGCTCTTTCCCCTCAACTCAACATTTAATATTGTGTGTGTGTGTGTGTGTGTGTGTTGTGTGTGTGTGTGTGTGTGTGTGTGTGTGTGGACTTGTCAGTGCCTAAGAGAAGAATTTGATCAATTTAAACCAACATCAGGAGTGGAAGCTTTCTCTTGTGCTGGTACAAACATCCATGGCAAAACACATCGAAGATGGTTTAAAATCAACCTGTTTTTCCTCATTGTTTGGTGGGTTATAGTGTTTTTAAAGAGAAGAAAAAGTGAACCCAACTCTGACTTGTACATATAAATTAAGTAAACCTAGAGTAAATCAGATATAAACAAAACCTGATTTAAATAGATGGCAAATCACTATGAAATACATTAATTTTCTTGTTTCCTTGCAGAAGTATTTAGAGCATGTGAAAATAGCAGGCCTGTGAGATTAGAGATAAACCTGCATAGTCACACACATTAAGCTGAAGGCCATTTTCCAGTCTTAAGAAAAAGATATTTAATCATTAAAATAAACTTGCCAGGGCATTACATGCACATAATCACAATTAGCACAAGATCTAAAATGCCATGGTTGGACTTGTGTTAAGATGCAAAGGATAAGGCAATATTGGGGAGATTTGTCCTCTCCAGCAGTCACCAGCAAGACTTTTATCATGAGAATTTAAATGGCTTGTTGCCTGTGCTGAATACTGTGGATACCTTTTAAAAATTCTCATGCACCATTGTCACCTTTCACAATCAATAATTTCATAATAAACATCGATAAAATCCTTAATTAAAAAGGAGAATAAATTATTAATATTATTGTTATAATCATTATTCTTATTATTGTTATTCTTATTGTTGTTTTTGTTGTTGTCATAACCTACAGGTTTTTTTCATGACCTGAATCGTTATCCTGCTTTATCTAGCAAAATTCGGAGTAGACAATATGAAATCATCCTGTGTGCACATTCATTAATAATAAGAAAGAAACACTTTCCAGTAGATGGAAACAATGGAACTTTTTTTCTCCTGGCAGGCAATAGATAGGAAAAACCTAACGGAGCCAAAGCAAAAAATGTCAAACTGTTGTTATCAGAATAATAAAAATGTTATGGAAAGATGGTTTTTTTTTTGATTTATGATGAGGAATGGAAATTTTTTGTTTCTTTTTTGTTGTTGCTTTGGAAATTAGAGTGTCAGGAAAGGATCTCCACATGAGTTCATGAATCTTCCCTTCTTCTTCTTTGTCTACAACTTTTAGCTTTTTCATTTGATGCAGCTTAAAGAAAGTCCTCCAACACAATTTGGAAAATTCATTGCCTGAAACTCTCTGAATTCATGGCTGTCAGTAAATGCTCTGGGAAGATTTGAGCTTGGCTTTAATCTACATGCCAATCAGTTCCCTTGGCCTCAGCACAGAATTTAATTGGATTCACTCTCAGGAGAGAAAAACCTTTCCACTCGCAGCCCTAAAAATTCCTCCATCCTTCATACACGGTTTTGCATTCATATATTTTTGTGTCTTTGTTGAAATGAGTTACTCGTGTGTGTGGCAAGACCAGACTTAGGACTACTCATTGTCAGTCCTGTGGATGGGCTTTCACCAGGAGTATTTTGTCTCTGTAATCCATTTTCCCCGTCCCTAATACACCTTTTCAGAATTCTTTAAGATCTCTAATTTCAAACATGCATTATCTCATTCTTGCAGCAAATTTAGTTCTCTGCGGCATAAAAGAAGTTCCTACAGCTGTTCAAGTTTCCACATTGATGTGAAAAATTAGGCCTTTCTATTTCCAAATTTGAGACTAATTCTGGAGAGCTCAGTTTGGTTAATCCCAGCACAAATTTGGAAGGGAAAAAAAGGACAAGTTATGACCAGGGCTGTGTTTCATACCTTTCAAGCACCAGCTCTAGAAAGGTTTTATGATACTGAATACTGAGCAGTATTGTGTATTTTACAACATATTTTTCAGAAAAACGAAAGCAACTGAGCTCCCCCTTCCCCAGCCCTTATTTCAGTACATTAAATATTTAATTCTTTCAAGATCTCTAGCTTGAAGTGCAATTTTTTCTTTTCAAGTTGTCTGTAATTCTCATTTTTTGAAGGATGGACTTCCAGGTAAAGCCATTGCAGTGTGAAAAGATTTTGTTGTGTACCTTAGATTACGCTCATTCTGGGTTTTAATGATGACCTTAAAAATAGCAATTTGCCTAATTATTTAGTTCTATGAGTAAAATGTCACCACTTCTGCTTGTTTGGCAACATTAAGTGTAATTCAATACCCAACTTCACAGCAAAGTAATATTAGGTGTGCAACACCTTGACAGAAGTGAATTTGGGAGGATTCATTGAGAAAATGGTTTATGCTGAAATGTGATAAGTTTATCAACTTTGTTTGATCCTTAGTTAGTCAGAAAATAACTGCATTTACATATGGCTGTATTCATTCAGTAAGCTGGGAATGGTTCAATGTACTTGGCAAGAAGGGAAGCTTTTGGCAAAGAAAGATTGCATCTGCATTTGTAGATCTTAGGGGGAAAAGTTGTGTCATCAGGACAATGTAATATGACACATTTCAATGTTTCACTAGCACCAATACAAACACATGCAGGGCAAAGTTGCTATTTTTCAGTTTAGGCTTTCACACTTCTCATTTTTAATTGCTTTTTCTTTTCAAAGAAGCCTTTCAAAGAAGTGTTGATTCAAATCCATTTGTCAAGTGTCCCAAATCCCTTTGTGACTTGGTTTCCAACAGAGAAATATTAATAATCACACACACAAGGCTGGTACTCAAGACCTGACTGCTCACACCCCCCCTAAAACAGATGATACTGAATATAATTGCTTCTTGTAGATCCTGCAGAAATGAAACACTACATCCCTGGAAGTGTCCAAGGCCAGGCTGGATGGGGCTTGGACCACCCTGGGATAGTGAAAGATGTCCCTGCCCAGGTGTTCCCTGCAGGGGTGTTGGAACAAGATGACCTTTAAGGTGCCTTCCAACCCAAACCATTCTAGGATTCCAGTTTTTTTCTTTCCAGAACTGTACATTATCCATACAGACAAAATTAAAATTTGAGGAGTGGGTTAAAATTCAAATTAGGGAACATAGGATATAAAAACTTTTTAATGTAGAAGTCTCCAGTGCTTGTAACAAGGTCCTTTGCCAAGATGTCCCATGTGTGAGCCACATGAGCAAGGAAAAACACATGGGACAAGAGGCTGTGTCATATTAATTTTAAGTGTTTTTTCTGGTCCCTAGTGATATTAAAAAAATAGCCTTAAATACAGTTAATTTAGAGTAATTGTGAAGATACTTACTACAAGAACTTAAAATAAGAAGAGTAAAGGAATTTAGGAAATAGGTGACATGATGCAGTCATTTGAGTGAGAAAGAGAATAGGAAATAATCATAGAGTTACAAGATCACTATACAAATATCTACGGACATTCTCAAATGTTCTTCTGAAACAGATTTTCAATTAATTTCTCCCTTCCTCCTCCTCCTTCCCATAAAACTTTACAATGACTTTTCTAGAGATCCCCAGCAGTCACAATCCCACAGTCTCTCAGGGAAATCCATTGCAGCACTTAAGCACGTTCATTAAGGAAAGAAAATATTTGTAGCAGGTAACTGCAACACATGAGTTTACCTGTTCTCAAAAAACCCTTCTCTTACATAGACTAAGAGCAGCACAGGACCCAGAAAATTGCCATTTGAGTGAGATTTACTGATTTAATCTAATTTGAGGCTTAAGGTCACAATATTTAATTGCTTGCCTCTCCATGTTTTACACTGGGTGTGCATGTAGTGGGTACCACACACAACGTAGCCATGGAAGAAGAAGCTGAATATTAGGATAAGGAGGTTGGAACTAAATGGTCCTAAGGTTCCTTCCAACCCAGGCCATTCTATGATTCCATGTTCAAAATTAATACTAATTAATAGCAACTAATTAGGTAATATCACAGGGCTCCCCTCACCATTACATTGAAAATCCAGTGCTGGGGCTCAGTCCATGAGGTGCTGGAGGATTTTTCACCTTTATTTGAGTAGCATGAACAAAGTGCTGGCCATTTGCCTGGTCACCCAGAATGCACAAAACCTTAATAGTGATAAATTCTTGCTTCCCACCCACACAGAGATCCCTCTCTGATTTCAGCTGGATCTGCAGGGAGAGTCATCATTTGTTCTCAGTGTCAACAAAGGAACCTTTTCATCTCTTCTTCAGTTGTGATTTCTCCTCCCAAAAGCAAAGTCCTCCCCCAAACAGTCACTGATTATCTCCATGCCCTTCCCAGGAGGTGAGTGGGTTGATGGCTTCCTCTCTTCTTCCGTTTCTCCTTGCTGTGCTTTGCCTTGCAGGACCCTCAGCTGCTTTTCCCATCTTTCAAAGGGCCACCAAGAAATCTCCTCTGTGCCTTCTCCTCACACTGCCAAAAAACTGGGATTCTGTCCTGCCCTCCTTCCCTCAGGGCTCATGGGATGCAAAAAAGGAAGGTTGATGGAGACATCTGGCAAAGATCTGCTGACCTTAATGCTGCTCAAAACAGCATTGACTCAAGGTTGCATAAAGGGTATTTAAAGCAGCAACTTATTTCATTCAAATGGACTAATTTATGTTTCCCATGATTTAAAAAAAAAAAAAAAAAAAAAAAAAAAAAAAAGGAAAGAAGGGCAATAGTTCAGTTTTACCCAGATTAAAGTGAAATTAAATGGCTTTTTTGCTGTGATTTCCGTGTGTTACACTTTCAGCATCTCAAGAACTGAATGTCAGATCAAACCTGAAGGAAAGAAAGAAAGAGAAGAAAATAAAAAAGATGTGCTTATATGGAGAGAGAGAGGGAGGGGTGTTCCTTTCTTTAACAAAGAACACACAAAAAATAGCACACATCCATTACAAAATGAGGCTGGAATCCAAATCCCATTATTTTCTATTTTTCAGAGATAGATTTTGATTTCTCCTTCTCTCCAATGTGTTTTTGAATGGATTTTGTCTTTATTCTAGAAGTCTTAAGCTAATCACAACATGCTGAGTAGGTAATCCTTATGAAAACGTATTGATAGAAGAGGTGGGAACCCTTTTGACATCAATACATCAATATTTCAAGTGATCCTATAAGGCTGAACTCAGTGTCACTCTTTATAAATTAAAACTCCTGGGATTTCCTTCATCCCTTCAGTTTGCATGCTCAATATCTCAGCTTGATGTTGCTTTATTCAATGCTCAAAAATGACCATAATGCAGGTACTGGAACTTGTGGATGTACTATGGGACACTGTGGAGTCCAGACAAAAACACAGCAGGTCATCCTGCCCTGATTAAGAGATCATAAGCATCCCCAGCTGGGATGCTCTAAAGACACATAAACTTTCTCTTAAAGGAGAGGATCTTCGATATAAATGAACACAGTGAATCTGTTCTAGAACAACTGAGGTAATTTCTGCACAGAAAGTGATCAAGGGTCTCTTTCTGGCAGAACTCCTGTCAAGAAAAACTCATCCTCATTTCCCCTTCTCTTTTAACTATTATGTCTACAATGGATTTTAAAGTTCATGCAAGGTCATTGAAGAGCAGACACAGTTCTTGACATTTCCAGTGGAAGATGCTTCAGAACAGAGAAGGGATCATGATGTCTCTTTTTTGGTACATGACAAAAAAATGGAAAAAACCCAAAAAAACCCTTAAAAAAACCCCAAAAAACCAACCAACCAAAAAAAAAAAAAAGACGTTCTTGGTTATGCAAGACTCTGGTTCATGGCCATCTTTGGATCATGATCTCTATTATTTCAAAATATTTTGCTGGAAATTCTGCTGGAATATTACTAAACAAATGGCTGCACTGTTGGACTGCAACTTCCCTGTTTCTGACTGCAACCTTCTCCATCATATCAGGGACTAGATTTCATCAGAGCATTCACCATTATTTTATGAAAACCCTGAAAGGATAAAAGGTACAACTGTAAACAGAAAAAACGTACAAAACCAAACCAAACAGGTTTAACTTTAAGGATTCTGTATTGTGTAGACAGTTCAATAAAATTTTCTACAAATTCTTTTCAACTCCTAAGTGTTTTTTCTTTCTGAATTCTATTGAGAAGCTCAATATACAATAACTTGGCAGTGAAACAAAAACAGTTTCAAGGTTCAGTTCTGCAAAAATTCTCTCTCCTGTAAGATCATCAAACACAACTGTAGCAGAGAGGAGCACGTTAACCTGGAATGACAGGAAATTTCAAGTGTTTGCCATTTAAAACCCAGTAAAGCACCTTTAATGAGATAATTCATGGTGTTGGGACCACTTCAAAGTATAGTCTTGGTGAATAAAAATCCTTATATAATTTTGAACATAAATGCACATAGGACACAGCGTTGCTCTAACACTGCTGTCCACAGGTTTGCACTCCATTCAAGACAACATTTATACAGGGTCCTTTGGTGCATCATAAATCTGTCTAAATTGGTTGAAAAATATAAATTATGTGATGCACTAACACATAACTAACACGTTGTAAACTGCTACTCTTTAACACTGAAAATAAAACATTTTTATTCTGTATATTCAAAATCAGAAAATTGATTTTTTGATTTTGATTGATTTACCATCAGGCAAGCAAATGCTATTTAGCCATCACAAGGGTCAGTATCATCAAAAGCAGTGTTTTCTTGTGAGGAACCTTTGTCTTCCTTTTCAAATTGCACATTTTTACCTGATTGCTTCCTCATGAACAACCGCAGTCAAGTTGGTTGCAAACAGCACAAATATCCCAGAAATGAATCACAGTTCAGAGGAAAAAGCAAACAAACATACAACTGAAAACAAACTTGTTTCTTGCTTTGTTTTTTCACTCTCAGAAGATGGAAGCATTGTGACACAAACACATACCATTGGTTTCTTCAGGTGCACAGAGCCTAATAGTAATTTAATCTAAGCCATATTTACTGCACAAAGGGCCTAAACTGAGTGCAATGTTGGGGGTAAGAATTATCATGCCCACTTCAGGTCAAAATTTAACTCCTCAAACCACTGTTATCTGAAGACACTCTCCCACTCTTTGATCCCATTGAGGATCCATCCATCCCCACTGCAGAAACTTGCTTTAAGTTGATTCATGCAGCCCTAAAAGCACTGGCACATGCTGCCCAGAGAAGCTGTGGTTGTTCCTGGATCCCTGGCAGTGTCCAAGGCCAGGTTGGACACTGGGGTTTGGAGCAGCCTGGGACAGTGGAAGGTGTCCCTGCCCATGGCAGGGAGTGGCACTGGACGAACTTTAAGCTCCCTTCCAACCCAGGCCATTCCATGAGCTAATGAACACATGAATATGGGATCACCTAAGAACCTGTTCATGTTTAGGTGATCCACAGACATGTTCACTGTGGATACAGCAAACTTTGAATCTTCCATCAGGAAATATCCATGCTCCAGCAGCACACATTCAGATTTCCAGCATAGCTGCTCCAAGCAGTGCTGCTGTAACGCAGAAGATAATCTTGGCTGTGCAGGAGGATTTTTCTTCTGTGCATAAGGACTGTATGTGCCTGAGTCTAAATATGCACGTAATACTCCTGATAAAGTCAGCATGCTGGGCTCCCTTCCAAATGAGTTGTTTAAAACACACGGTATTGATGGATTGAGGATGCATGAACTGAGAACTATTTGGACTCCAATGTATCTAATCATTTTTTGCTTGTAACAACATGTCTAAAGCAAAACTCTTTTGACATCACTGAGTGTGCATTCTAGAATGTGGCTATGCAACAAAATCTGATAACAAGACATGAAGACAGACCTGCAACAACAACAAAAAAAGGTTACTGCTGTTTCTGCTCTGAAATTGAAAAAATGTGTTCCAGAGAAAGGCATTCTGGCTGATGAGCCAGTGCACACTTCCAATCCAAGAACAGTACTGAAACTGGAGCTAAACCACAATAAAGATTTTATAAGAAAGAAAATCCTCATGATTGTTGACGTGGACTTTGCAAAACATTAGAAAAAACAAACCTGCCATGCAAAGTTTTGCTTCTTCTTAAATCTCTTGCAAGCAAGAGTTGCAGGAGATTTGATGATTGATGTCTATTCAGACTCTCTATGTTTTAGCCATTTTCCTAAGTGCTTAAAAAATACCTGCTCTACAAGTTTCAACATAGAATCTGAATATCCAACTATATTTGCATTTCTTTGTGAGCCAAAACTGCAAATATTTGAAATAAAGAACCCTCCTGGTGATGCCTACCTAAAGCCCCAATCTCTCTGGGCTCATTATCTGATCCTGGCATCAATCAATTAATTTTTATCAATTAATTTTGCTTGTGGAATATCTTTGTAGTTGATAATATGGAGAACCTCAGGTGAACTTTTCAGTCTCAGGAGGAAGGCCCTGGGCCGTTCTTGTAAATTAAGTTGTGTTTGTGAAATAGCCAAATTGGACATAACACTGGGTTACAGGGACTGAGGGAACATTATAAGAAAAAAAAAAAAAAATCCAGTGTTTCCTCCTTTTTTGTCAGTGGAAAAAAGGTATCTTTTCCTAAAAGAAACATTTTGTCTAAAAGTCACTTGTCAAATTATATACCTTTTTTGACATTATCTTTTACCCTGTTATAAAGTTGTCTTTCCCAGAGGTCCTCTCAATCCCTTCATTCCTTAGTCAGTGCAGATATTTTGCTCTATTTTCATGCAATCACATAATATGCTGAGTTGGAAAGGAACCATCAGGGTCATCGAGTCCAACTCCTGGCCCTGCACAGGACACCCCAAGAGTCACACCCTGTGCCTCAGAGCACTGTCCAAACACTTTTTGAGCTCTCTTGTGCTAATGTTGTGCCCAATCCCGTGGGAGTCTGTTCACTGCCTGACCTCCCTCTGGGGGAAGAACCTTTTTCCTGATACCCAACATAAACCTCCCCTGGCACAGCTCCAGCCATTCCCTGAGTCCTGTCACTGTCCCAGAGAGCTGAGATCAGTGCCTGCTCCTCCACTGCCCTTCAGCAGGATGTTGAAGACCACAATGAGGTTTCCCCTCAGTTTCCTCCAGGCTGAATGGGCCAAGTGACCTCATCCACTCCTCACAATCCTTCCCCACCAAGACCCTTTTCAGGTGTTTTGCTTGCCCTGTTCTAAAACACCAGTTTACCATGGCAGTCAGGCTTTATTTTGAAGGCGTCCCTGTTCCCTTTACTGACCTTCCTACACCAGTCTGGCAGCCTTGCAGCCATAAGTGAGTTGCAGCAATCCTCAATATATGTCATACAATTATGGAATGGCTTGGTTTGGGAGGGAGCTTAAAGATATCCAGTGCCACCCCCTGCCATAGGCAGGGGTCATAGGGACACCTTCCACTATCCCAGGTTGCTCCAAGCCCCAATGTCCAACCTGACCTTGGACACTTCCAGGGATCTGGGGACAGTCACAGCTTCCCTGAGCACCCTGTGCTAGGGCCTCCCCACCCTCACAGGCAAGAATTTCTTCCTAATATCCAATCTAAACGTGCTGGCCATGCTTCTGTGAAGCTTGAAATCTTCCTGGAGTGATTATACTGAAAAGTCAAACTTGGCTAAACTGTTTCTCCTGCCTCCTTGCTTCAGCTCCTATTAAATTGACTGCATTTTCAACACATTTGGCTGCAGCAAGGCCTCATCCCATTACTGGTCATGACCTGGTACAGAGTTGACAGGGTACATGGAGCTGAACATCTGCCTGGAGATTGAAGGAGGTGCTAATCCAGCTCTCCATCCCTTGTGTTATGTGCTCTCTTCCAGTTTGTACAGTATGTACACAAAGCACAACTGGCCTCAGGTAGGGCTTGTGCTCCACAGCTGCATTTTCCCTGGCTTAATGTTTTTCCAGAACATGTTCCATATGCTTTAGCAATGAGCTTATTCCAACTGCCCTCTTCTGGTGTGTCAGGGACAGGCATTACAGACACTTACAGAGAGAAACATCCCCAGCAGGTCAAGATGAAGAGTAGGGAAAAAAGGAAAAACAAACCCCAAAACATCCACAATGAACCAGATATCAGCTATTACTGAAATTTTAATTCAGAGCTTCCTTCTTCTAGTCAGGGAAAAAGAAGTTGAACAAAGAGGTTCAAATAAAATGCAAAGATCAGGATTTAAGTGCCTCATCCTTCTCAAAGAGAAAAGCAAAAGCCAAAAGTCTGGAAGCTGGGTGAAATAAGTAGTATTTTGTTAAACATCTGCAGTGCCAAAATCAGATGATTGGCACAAGATTGTGTAGTTTTCTTTACTGAAATTGCAGTCTCAATAGATTAAAAAAATTAAAATAGATAATAGAGCACTCTAGCTGTGCAAATAACATAGTCAGGGGTCAGTACCATACAACATCATTCCATCATTTTAATAGAAAAGTCACAATGAAGTCACACATGAAGTCTTTTTTTTGGCAGAAAATGTACTGGGGGGAGAAGAAGAGGGGGAAGAATAGTCCAATCTCATTTAATTTTGGTTTTTAATGTCTGATTAAAACGTTACTATGACAGGTATTTTGTAGAATAAAAATAGTGCTTTTCATAATTAAGGAAAAACATGGTTCTGGGAGAACAGTGGAACCATTCTCTAGATTTTCTCAACACCAAAGAAACTTTTTCTCAAAAACTGAAAAAGGTCTCTTGTATTCCCACAGAAACTTAGCTCAGGGTAAGGAATTCCTCATACTTTAAAGACCACTAAGATTTTGATTAAACAACAATCAATACTCTCTGTTTTAAATATATCCCAAAGGCATATCCCTCAAAGTAAACAGAATCACAAGATAAGGTGCTGACAGTTGACAAATTAGCAATGGTGCATCTGAGTTTAATTCTGAATTGTGTTACAGCTGTATTTGGTGATATCATGCAATCAGAGAGGGAAGGCCCTGGGAGCCACCTTGTACCCATGGCAATCAAGAATGCACAAAGTGGGCTTTTCTTATCCAAGTGTAAGCATAGGAATAGAGGAATTGTCCACAGAGATACCAGCTCTGAACTGTTGCAGGAAGAAGGGACTGAAGGTGTCAGGATCCATCTGTGGATCCAGAGGGTTTCACAAATTCCCCTGCCCATGTTCAGGCTCTGATCTCGTCCCTGTCCCTATCGCAGTGAGAAAGAGTTGCTCACCATGTCCACCTCCTTTTAGGTGGAAACCTGAGCAAGCAGGCTGGGAGGAAGCTGTAGGACACAGTGGCCAGGCTCCTGGAGTTTTAGCCCAAGGGAACAAGTCACAGGGTAGGAAATGAGTCATGCCATTGATTTCTTGAAAGGAAAGAAGAATCGTGGGGGAAGGCAGAAAAACCATTTAGGCAGCTTTTCTCCCTACGCCAAAAATAAAATCCTAGATGGAAAGTAGTGTTTATAGGGAAACAAAAGAGTCACAGGATTTGAGTAAGCCTTAGAAATCTTGGAGAAACTGTCTTAGCATTGGAAAGTCCACTGATAGGAGTTCTCCTACAGAGGTCCCAAGACAGTTCATCTTCAATTTGTCCAACTGGGAAAATTGGCTTTTTTTTACTGTTAGCAAACACACAATAGTCCTGTACTTCACATCACTAAGCATTATTGCACTACTTTGATAGCTAGGTTTTACTATCAGAAAACTATCAGAATACGTGAAAAGGCTAATAAGTTTATAGAATATTTCCCATTATCCCTTTGTGCTGGTTTTGTCTGGTATAGAGCCAGTTTACTTCCCAAGTGCTGTTATGGGGCTGTGTTTTGGATTGGTGCTGAAGTGCTAAATTTGTTGCTTTGCTTTCCTTGAGTGCACATAGCTTTTGCCTCTTCCCTCCCTGAACTAACCTTACATAGGGATAACAGAGTCAGGGGTTGGCTGAGGTTCAAAGGCACCTCTGGAATCATTCTTTCTGGTTGTCCTGCTCAGGCAGAGTCACCTAGAGCAGGCTGCCCATGACCACGTCCAGACAACTTTTCAATATCTCCAAGGAGGGAGACTCCACAACGTCCTTCAGCAACCTCTGCTAGTGCTGGGTCAACCTCACAATAAAAATGGGTTTTCTGATATCCTCCCTGCAAAGAATCCAAGAGAAAATTGCTGTGTGTTTGGACTCTATTAGAAATACATGAGCCACACTAGAGACATATCTATTTCAGGGCCTGGTGGTGGAGGATTAATGAATATTAACCGTGTGACAGATTCTGGTCTGATTTAAAGGAAAAATCTGGGTGGTTTTAATTGAGTTTTCAGTGATCATAGCTGTCTCCCAGTGCCTTGCAAAAAACCACACAGTATTCATTTAGAAAGAAATTCTTTATTGTGAGTGTGTCAATGCCCTGATACAGGTTGCCCAGAGAAGGTGTGGATCCCTGAAAGTGTCCAGTGCCAGGCTGCATGGGGCTTGGAGCAACCTGGGATAGTGGAAGATGTCCCTGCCCATAGCAGGGGGGAGGAATAAATTTCTAAGGCCCCTTCCAACCCAAACCATTCTGGAGTTCTATTCTATGATTCCTACAACAGGAAGGACATGAATCCCAGAAACTACAGAGATTTCAGCAGGGTTTTGCTCAAATGAAGAATGAGAGAGGAGGTTATCAGAAGGGCAAGTCCTAGAAGGCATCAGAGCAGACTTGAAACATCAGTCTGACATACATAAATTCAGTTTCTACTGAAAATAAACTATCTTGCTTCAACTAACTTCCAAATGGAAAGTTGGAAGTTGGGGAGTTACGACAACTGTCAAAATATTCCATGGTAAGGGAAAAAGGAAAGCTAAAATAAAGCCAGACCAAACAATGTATGACCAATTTGATCACTCGACGCCATCAGAGATTAAACCATTCCAAAAGTGAGATCTGCACAAGACTTACATGCAGTTTTGCCTTATAAACCTACTGGAATGACTGTAAAAAATCTGCTCAAGTCTTATTTGATGCTAACCCTGGTGACAAACAGAATATCAGTTTCCCAGTCAGGCTACAGGTTTAATTCTCTGATAATTTATACCAGAGATGGGTACAGAAACATCATTCCAGTCACAGGATTAGAGTCTGACTTTAATAACATGAAATCATTGTCTGTAGTAGTCACAGTGGATGACTGAGCTCTAGAACTCATTTGACATTTAGATCTGATTTTACAGTCTTGTTCTTACAAAAATAACCTGTACTCAGGTAAGTTTTCCTATTTTATGTATCTTTGATCATTACTTGCAGCTGAAGTCTATGTTTACCTGTGTGTGCTGCCACAAGACAATAAAGCCTTGAAAAAACCCTACAGCAAAAATTGAGTCACACAAAATAAAAGCTCCCAAGAATGTATAGAATCAGTTCATCTTATATTTTAACCTTAAGGAGTTGATTCCACTCACATTTTTCCACTGAGTATTCTGAGGAACCACACTTCCCATGGAAATCAGACTCATAAGCCTGGTTGCCGTCTCTGTTTCCACATCCTTCTGACATCACCATCCCAGGCACACCTCCTTGTGCTCCAGCAAGAGAACTTCTGTTCTCTGCAGGACAGGGATGGTTCACCTCAACCTCTTGTCAGAGTACATCCCTTCCAGAATGCTGCAATAAAATCTGATCAATACATACAGCAACCTCCCCACTGCTTCCTCTTTCAAAGCAACCAATTCAACCTCTGTCCATCCTGAGACTTTGACCTTGCATTGATTTGCTACCCTCTTGGCATCCCTCAGCTCCTTTTGAACTCTCCCTTTTGTTAGTTTAGGCAGATGTGCAGCTTCCCAGTGCCTGGGGCTGGGATCAGGGTCCAAAACTATCACTTAACACCAGTCTCCAGCTGGAAAATCCCCTCACACTGAGTTGCCCACCCCCAAGCTATCAACCAGTTCATTCTTCTATTCCCAACTGTCCCTAAATCTGTTTCTTTTGCTTGAGTTCTCCTTTTTCATCACTACTTTCCTTCAAAATTTGGAAACCCGAGGTAGAGGGTGCCATGACTGCCTGAGCCCCATCACTTGGGGATTAGGCAAGTCAGGCCTGCTGCAGAACTCAGTTTCTTTTTCAGGGTCAGCTTGCTCAATGAAGTCACTTTTCTGGACCAAGAATTCTGCGAGGTGGATGGTCATCTGCTGATACCTGAACTGAGACAACCAAGTCTGCCTTGTTCAGCTGTGATGAAATCATACAAGATTTCTACCCTTGTTTCACTGGGCTAAGGTTCATCCACCTGCTTTGCAAAATCACTGCTTCTCCTGAGTGCTATAAATCACAAGAAAGTGACATATCAGGGGCCTAATCCTGAAGATTAATAATGTAAATATAAAATAGGAGCAATGCTGTTCTCAGGTGTTATGTAAACAGGAAAGAAGAAAGTACAAAGCACCTTCTGTTCCAGACAACCCCTTCATAAACAGAATATTTTAATTATATGACTATTTAGGCTGTCTGAACTTCCATTACTGACAGCATTTTGCTCTTCAGATCTTCAGAGTGCTGTCATAGTCCCTATTTTCCACTAAGGTGTTTAGGAAGTGCAATGCTGCCATCTAGCATTCAGGGAAAAAGACGAAAACCTCCTTTCACCCAAAGTCACAGGTTAGTTTTACAGGATTTTTGGTGATCACAGGTTATCACGAGGATTCTACTGGAAACTGTCTGCTTTTCCTGGAAACACCAGGAAAAAAACACGTACACACACACTGCGCATATATATATATATATGTTGTCCATACGATATAATGTATGTGTAAAGTATATATGCTGTACAGACAAGACATCTGGATTTATGTTTCCATTTCATTTTGCCTCAGTTCAGATGTATATAATATACCATTTATGGCTAAACAACCTGTCTAGACTCCTTGGTGGAGAAAAATAAGCTTCGTTTCAGATGTCTACATTAGGGTGAGATGAATCATGACCTAGAGGTGTTTATTCATTTCCCAAGTTATAAAGGAATCCCGGACAACCATCTTCAGCATGGAATTCTGCACTGTTGATGTCTAGATGGGAGTAAATTAATCCTGGGGTTTAGATTGTTAAATCCAAGGAGACTGTGAGCTCAGCATGTCCAACACTTGTTTAACAGAACTCAGAAACATTCCTCAAGCACTACCTGATTTAAGCTTGATATCTTCTTTCGGCATAACAGTTTTTTTCCAGAATGGCATCTGGCCTGGATTCAAAGACTTCAGTTAATGGACAATTCGATTTTTCTGAACAATTTGTTCCAGTGGTTTATGACCATCCCCAAAACGATGTAACATGGTAAATAAACACGTTATCACTTCTGATTTTGCTTTAGATTTTGTCTTTGATTCTGAAAAATATGTGGGCTAGTGAAAATTCATGTAAAAATGTACCGATTGCATATCAGTTAAGTGCTTAATTAACATTTCATTTAGTACTTTCCTACAGAAGTTATGGAACTTCTAAGATCCCTGTCATTCACCACCAGCAGGCTCAGGCAGCAGAAGCCCAATTACTTTTTGCTTTTGATAATAAAAAGATGGAAATGGAATTTCTGCATATAATATTCATGAATTATTCACTTGCTGGGAAAATTTTTTTCATTGGGTTTGTGGCGGGATTTTCTTTGGGGATTTTTTCCCTTCATTACAGAGTTCATTATAAGCAGCTATATTAGCAACCTAAAAATCCCAAGCCTATTCTAAAAACATATAAATGGTGCTAAAAAATTAAGTTGCTTTTGTCTTCTTGTGACTTAATGTTGGTGGATTTACATAGAATTTGAAAGCTGATAAAAATCAGGGTTTTTTTTGTGGATGTTGAAAAACATGGAGCTTCATTTCTAATTAGGACATGTACCCTAAACCATCACTATAACCATTTGCAAGCTTCTTTCAGAGATTTAAGACTGATGTGATCTAAACTTATTAAAAAATCCACATTTTAGGAAAAAACACTTTGTTTTCCTTCGTTATAACTAATTTTGTGTGACCTCAGATCTTGCTCATCCACTTATCTCTTTGTGGACGACTTGAAAATATTTATTGAGATGCACTAACATGAGAAATAAATGTCAAATTCTTTCAAAATGTTTAAAAGCCAATGTTCAGCAGCCTCATGTTCCTCCAGCCTTAAGAACTGTATATTCAAGGCACGTGGTGACATCAGTTGCTGTCAAAGCAGTCTTTCAAGTGATGAATTCAAGTCATAAATTCATGACTGCAGTCCATGGCAGGCTTCAAAACTGCCACTCAATTAGAATCCCCTGCAGGGGACTGGGAAGAAACACTCCTGTTAATATTTTTATCAAAGGAAACAAAATATAAAGGAATCATCCTCTTCTCCCTCTTGCCCCCCAACCCTAATATTTATATAATTTTGAATGTGATTCATTCTAGGTATAAATCCATAAAGAAGACTGGATATTGTTTGGGATGAGTTATTGCACTGAGTACAAATTATTTTGGCATCTGTACCAACTCATCATGATTAGCACACATACAGAAATCTATCAGAAGTTGAAATGAGGCTGAACTGCCACAGACGTCAACTCAGGCCTCAGAATGCATGTAACACACAGATATTGCTTCCCTCGTGGGGGAATTAAACAGGGAAATTAAATGAATCAAATTAAACAGGGAGAGAGAATGAGTGTGAGGGAAAAGAAAGTAAAAGCGTTTTAAAAAATGCGACATTGAGAGAAATGCCAGTTATCAGGGTGCTAATTTCATCACTCACTCCAGCCTTTCTGGATGCTATTCTGCAGTTCTAGAGGAGTTTCCTTGCTTTTCTTTTTGTCGGTGACCTTTTGTTCTGGAGGGGTGGGCTGTCTCCCTGATCTATGTGAGGAAGACAGCAACATGAACAAGATTTTATCCGTAAGGCACTCCAGAAGTCCCCCGCGATTTCTGAGAATGGGCCACTATATACCCCTATTGTAGGTGATCAATCTCTTAATATGGGAGATTATTTTTTTTTATATAAAGTTAAAAATAAACCCCAACTTCAGTTATAAGGAAGGAAGCGGAGAGAGGAGAAGAGAGATTTCTGTTTGCTTGCTGTTAATACAAACTCATATTAACAGGCCACGTAAGGTGAAATAATGAGCAGCCTCAGGTTGTATAAGCCATTTGGGAAACTTTTTTAATCTGGTTCTAGTTTCACCTTCACAGAAACTGTCATGCATGCAGGGATGGCTTTACTAGTTAAAACACTCTAGTTAATCTTCCCCAGCATAATGCAGAGTAGATTTAGGCCCACTGCAATTTATCCTTTATTTCTAGCAAAACTGTGTTCAGAGGGGCCACAAAGTAACTTTAAAAATCTTCAGAAAAATAGAAATGGCTGAACACAACATAGGTTTTCATTTAAAATACTGCCTTTTAAACACTGGGAGTAAAAATATGGAGAAATCTGAAGCAATGTTACCAGCTAGATCTGTTCTAGAGTTATAAAACCCAAAATATTTTAACCTGGGTAAGAGATCAAGAAAAAAGTTGAAGGAACTTGGTAAAAAGCTGATTCTATCTTTTAAGAGAATCACCAAAAAAAAAAAAAAAAAAAAATCAGTGTAGGTGGTTTGTAACTTGTAGGTACTTTGTAACTAGCTACAAGTTCATTTGGGATATGTTTATTTGGTTAAAATTAAGCACAGGCTTAGTATTTCATGAATGGGAGTCTTAATATTGATTTCTGTCCATCCCAAGCCTCTCTAAAGTGATTAAATGGACAATGCTTTTCTCAGAAAGCTGCTCTCTGGTGAGGCACTCACTTTACCAAAGTGCATCTTAAATCCTTTTGTGCAGTGTAGCATAGTTTTATACAATCCCATATATATGGATTCTTTAAGTTAGCACTGGATGTTGCTTGAAAATGAGAATTCTACGTACTGATTCTAAATCCATTAGAAATAAAAAATTATATAGATGCACACACACCTATCTATGCTATACTACCAATGTGTGGGGTTTATGCAGGAATATTTTTATATACCTTCTGTTTTAGACATCCACCACAAGATGTATATCCATAAAAATATATTCGTGGGTTTTTTATTATTACTCAACAAATAAGGTCAAAAAGTAGGACATAGATAAGGAGCTTTGGAAGACCTTTATACACATTTTGTATACATTAAAGCTACAGCTTAAACTTTGCCTGCAGGCCATGTGCTGCTAATGAAATAAGAATGTTCTGCCTCACTTGTTTGAGTCAATGCAGAATCTGAACAACCACAAGAGAGCAACAGCAAGTGAGAAGAAGGCATTGCACGTAGCTCTCAAATATGCCAAAGAGGCTGGAGTCCTGCCTGCAGATCGCTTACTGTTATTGATAGGGATATGGCTAATTTAAGGTAAAGTGTTCCAAAGTAAAATTCCATTACTGAAAATTTGCTGGCTCTTAAAGACTTTGAATGGCTGCCAACAATCTGCAGAAATTGTCGTGAGGTGCAGTAGCTTCCAATGAAAACCTAATCTTTCTTTTACTTAAAGGATATTCTCATATTTCTGACTCCCTCTATGCTTTCTATCTGTCTTGAGTAATTAATGTAGCTCAGCTCTGAAGTTATTTGATTCCCAAACTGAGAAAGGCATTCAAATACCTTGCTGAAGACCAGGTATCAACATGTGTGCTCATAATGGAATGCTAAATTAGTATGAATTGTTAACAGAACAGGAAATGTTCATGTATAAATGTTCTATATATAGCACAGTAAACAGGAAACAGCAATAAAAAAAATTAACCACACTCCCCCCCCCAAAAAACAATCAAAACCCCCAAACAAACAACAACAAAAAAAAACCCCCACCCAAAAAAAAAAAAAAAAAACCAAAAAACCAAAAAAAACCCAAACCCAAACAAAATAAGCAACAAACAACAACCAGTCAACCAAACAACCAAAACCCCAAACCAAAAAACACCAAAATCCCAAAAACCAGCTGTGGTAGCAAATGAGCTTCCACATAGTTTGAGATCCCCCAGAGCATGGAAATATGGAGTGGTAAGCCATATACTGCAAATAACACACAGTCATTGCAGCCATTCCACAGATATCCTTGACTCGCCTTACTTCTCACAAACAGGATTCATTCCTGAGTTCTGACCCAGGAATTAAAAAATAACTTAATTACAGAGACACAAATGCAATGCAGTAATAGGCAGTGAAATCAGTGAAACAACGGGGAAAATTTGAGACTTCTTTTTGGCTCAAAAGGCCAAACTACAAAAAAAACCAAAAAACATCTCATTCTGATGCTAACTGGAATCTGGAATGTAAGGCACTCTGAAAGTTCTCATTTCTTACATTTCAGCCACACAATGCTTTCTGAATTAAATCTACAAGTGCTGACTGATCTGAATCTGCTCCTGAGCCAGGCCTCTTGAAGGACAAGTGTGTTTATTCTTAAAATTAGATTCTTTATTCTACATTTTAATTAAGTGGCTCAATTTAAGATATATAATGATGGGAAGGCCCATATAAATCAAAATATCAGTTGGATCAGCATATCAAAAATTGTTGCATTCCTTAAAAGCTACTTGAGCCTCAAAGTCTGAAAGCGTGGGCTATTATAGTAACAAAATACAGAATTTGCCAGTTTGGCAGGAAATGCTTTGGTTTGTTTAAGTAAACATATTTATAATGGAGCAATTAGAACCAAAAAACCCTCAAACCCTCCAAAAATCATAAATCCGAAACTGTTCTCTTGCACAAAGGCAAGCCACATGTACCTTAAGTATGGCTTTAGCTACTAATGTCAAAGAATTTTCATTTGCATAGGCCAGAAAATACAAAATACTTTTTTTTTGTTTGTATAGAAGTCCAGTATATGCCATGAGTTTTACAGTTTATTCATAAAAATGGAAATACCCTTCTTAATAAGAAAAAAAGCATGAGGAAGTGACCCCAAAAATCCAGAGATAAAGCAATAAGCAGTTGTGGGATTTATTATTCAAACTCAGTAATTTTGTCTCCATTGGTCTGTTTCTATGACCAGGTATGTAGCCTGATTAAAAGAAGGAAACAGAGCAAAATATTTATCTTGTTATCTTATTAATTGTGTGTATATACTTTAGTTAATGATCTTCAATTCTTACTCTCTTAGCTATTAATAATTCTGAGATTAATACAAAACCAGGTTTTCCTGCAAACAACTCATAAATTTTAAAAAGCTAATAGCAATTTAGACTTTTTTTTTAAAAAAAACTGCAGGTTTGAACCATTCACACCCATCCTGTCAGAGGGTGCTCATGTGTCACTCCTGCTGGGCCTAAATAGGTATTTCCAAAGGTAGCATTGATGAAATACTCATAGAAAACAGCTTCTGGGGCAAAATGTCCCAACTTGATCATCATGTCATCCATCTTTGGTATGTTTTTAATATTTTTAGTACTTTATAAGATAAAATAATCATCCTTGTTGTCCCTCCTCTGCTGAAACACAATCAAGCCCCAAGGTAAACCACACAGGAGAGTTTAAGTCTGAAATTCAATGGAATATTTTCTCTTGTCCTAGAAACACAAAGCAACTCTTCTGTGTGATGTTTAAAGGATGTTGCCCTGTTAGGGCATGCAAACAGGAGAGCTGCAAAGTGACAAGACTACAACAACAACAACCCCTGTCCTGTGGAATCTTTGATTAGGCAAGGTCTGTAAACAATTTTAAAAAACCTTGTTAACTTCTCTTTTTCATGTGGCCCCTTTCAACTATGTACATATGGTTAAAATTTTCCTGAATTGCAATTTTTAAAACCTTTCCTGATGTGGGCACCCTATGAATAATGCACTGTTCAACCAATTCTCTTTTTCTTTGCCTGTTGCCATATGACCTCTCAAACCTTTTTGATAAGGGTTGTAGCTCCATGTTCTTGATCTAAGAGATAAATATGAGTTGCAGAAGAGAATGGAGGTTATTTTCTCACATGCCTTTTGCATATCATGTTTTTTTTTGCAGACACCTGTGTTATATCTTTCTGGATGTTCAGGATTTTGAGTGTCTGTCTCAGCATGGTTCTGCTACCCTTGTATTTTCCACAAAAATCATGAGGAAATAGTTTTTGTGTATAATATACCTTCTTTCATAAAGATTCACAAAATCTCTTCTGAAATCTTTTCAAAAAAAAAAAAAAAGGCTGCATAAAGTACCCAGGTTAGTGTTCTTAGTCATGATGCCTGATCTGAAGTCAATTAAGAGTGAATTATTTCATACAAGAAGAAACATGCTTTAAGTGGAATACCTTAGGAGTTGTAGCTATTCTCCTTTGTTTTACAAAGCATAACTGGAAAACATACAAAGAATTTTTTTTCCCCACAAAATATTTTAAAAATGATGAAAATCAAGACCTTGCATCAAAGTACTTCCTCAGCCTCAACCTAAAGCCTAATCAGCTGGTATAAAGTATGTTTGTGTTGGCTGACTTGACTGTGTATTGAGGAGGCACAAATGTGCATACAAAAGTAGGAAGAGGTGGAAATACCACAGCGGACCAGTGCCTTTGTGGGAAAGTGAGAAGCTGTGAAGTGATATGCAAGTTCAGAGACTAATTATGTAATCACTCAGTGAAAGGTCAAAGTCAGCAAAGTACAGAGATAAGCCTTAAAATATTCACTAATAAAAAAGGGGGGCACAAATTTCAGGAAACAAAAAGCATTCAGATACTTTCTGCCCTTTAAATCTGAGTTTTCCGAGAATACATGCCATGGTTATGTGAGCTTGGATTCAAGAAGCAAAGTGGAGAGATCTCCTCTTACCTGTCTGCAGGACATCCTTCTCCACGTGGTGAAGTCACAAAGCCACAGAATTCCAGGATGGCTCAGGCTGGAAGGGACCACAGTGGGTCACTGGTGTCACCTCCCTGCTCAGGCAGGGTCATCCCAGGGCACAGGGCACAGCAGTGTGTCCAGATGGCTCTGGAATATCCCCAAGGAGGAGACTCCACAGCCCCTCTGGTCTCTGTTCAGGGCTGGGCACTGCCCAGGGCAGAAGCTGTGCCTCCTGTGCAGGGGGAATTGCTGGGCTCAGTCCCTGCCCTGGCTCTGGTGCCATTGCTGGGCCCTGGAGCAGATCCTGGGCCCTGCTTGGAGCCCTCCCTGCACACGGGGACAACCAGGGACACCCAGGGCCACACAGGGCCACCCAGGGACACCCAGAGACACTCACGGACACCCAGGGCTGAGGGCCCCTCTCAGCTGAGTCTCCTCTCCAGGCTGAGCAGCCCCGGCTCCCTCAGCCCTTCCTGGGCAGGGAGATGCTCCAGGCCCTTCCTCAGCTCTGCAGCCTCCATTGGCCCTGCTCCAGGAGCTCCCTGTCTCTGCTGTGCTGAGGATCCAGAGCTGGACACAGAACTCCATAGGAGACTCCCAGGGCTGGGCAGAGGGGCAGGAACCCACCCTGACCTGCTGGGAATGCTCTTTCTGCTGCCCCCAGGATCCCAGTGGCCTCCTTTCCCCCTGGGCACTGCTGACTCAGGGACATCTCATTGTCCCCCAGGGTGCCCAGGGCTTTCTCTGCAGAGCTGCTGCTCCTGCAGGTCACCCCAGCCTGTGCTGGTGCCTGGGGCTGTTCCTGCCCAGCTGCAGGACTCTGCATTTGTCTTTGTTGAACTTCAGACACTTCCTCTGTGCCCATCCCTCCAGCCTGTCCAGGTATATCTCTGAAGGGTCGCCCAGCTCCAAGGGCTATCAGCCACTGCTCCCAGATTTGTGTCCCCAGTGAACTTCTGAAGAGGCATTTGTCCCTTCAGCCAACAGGGCCCCACAGTGAGCCCTGGGGACACCCTCAGTGACAGGCTTGCAGCTAGGCCCGGTCCTTCGTGTTAAGAGCTGGTTTTATCACAGTTCAGTTGTGGCTGGGTTTAAGTGTATTGGATCAAACAAGGACGCTGCCTCACGGCCTTGGTGCAGGTGTCAGGCACCTCAGTGGTGACAGGGCAGGCACCGGCCTGTTTCTATCCCACAGAACAGGTCAGCATAGCTGGAAACAGCGTGAACAGGTCACCTCTCCTGTCACCCTCACTGAGCTACGAGCAGCAGGCAGGAACAGTCACAGTGCTGTTGTGTTTAAGGTACAAATTTCATTGCTGGCCTTCACCTCACTGAGCGCGGCCTTGCTTGGTTTGGTACAGTCAGGGTTTAGGCCCAGGCAGGAACAGATATCCATGGACAGTGCAGAGTCTGCAATGAGTATTGGGACTCTGTGAGGGTGAGAAACTCCTGCCTGTTTTGACATATGACATTTTTTTAAAGAGTAAGGAGCAATGTTTGATTTCCTGAGGATTGGTATCTTCTTCCCTTGTCTTCATGACTGATGTTTGGAAAAGGAACAGAGAAGGCAAAATTTTCTGTCTTTAATATAGGCAATACTCTCAAACTGATGGAAATGACTGCCTTACTTTATCTTCATTCAGTGCAAGGACTGGGGAAATTTCAGTGTTTGGGCAGTGTGAGATAGGAAGATGGCAAAGACACAGAGCAGAAATTCTCATTTCTGGAAACCATTGCTGACAACTCTTGACAGCACTGGCTGAGTTTCTTCCTAGGCCTGGTACCAGAGTTCAGAATTTACATTTTGCTTATATTACTTTATTATTACTTGTTTTCCAGACCACTGCATATGCTGGCCAGCTTAAAACTGAAATACAGCCTCTGTCTTGGCAAGGGCAATGTTATCTGTGAAAATCACTCTGATACTTCACTTATGTGACTTCCTGGGGTTTGTGGGTGTTAGATTTGGATTTCAGTTGCTTAAATTCCCCATAGGGTTTGCATGGCTGAATCTGCAGAAAAGGTTACAGCTTACACAGTGCCCTGTGTGTATTTGGTAGTTCCACAAAGCACAAGTTAACTTAATTAAGGCAGGCACTTTTGACTTCCTGATGGTTTTTCAGTCCGGCACTCCAGAATTTTTATAAATGTTTTACAGAGGAAATATGGGATCTTATAGTTTGTTGTGGACATCATTGTGTCAAACGGAAATATGAGAGAAAAGGGGCTTTTCTAATGTTAGATGCCCAATACCATCAAAAGTAAAACAAAGACATTTTTAAAATAGCAACGCTAGAGATTGAACTTTTATTTTCTGTAAGACTGTCATTTTATTAGACATTTGTTTTATGATTTTAATGAACAACACCAGCGTTTTTCACTGAATTATACAATCATTTCACCTCATAAAAGGCAATGCAAAAGGACACTCACACTCAACAAGCCTGGGCTTGTTTTCAGGATTGTGCTCTGCATCTGAAATTCTTTTCCAGTGTATTAATTGATTACTTCTCAATAATGTTCAATCATGATATCTACTGAAATTCCATTGAACAGGGAGCCTTTTACTCAGTTGGATGAACAAACTGCTGTATGTGGGAAAGAGAACATTAAACTGAGCCTAAATTATTTGAGGCAATCATACAACTCAGCCACCTATGTTCTTCAGGAACACAGACTCAGCTTTGTAGTACTGTAAATTTCTGGTGTGAAAAATCTGCTCATTGAAAAAAAAATTCTGCTGGTCTAAGGTTTGTACATAATAGGCAAACTCACAATTTATCTTCTGAAAACCAATACTCCTCTAGTTTTAAACTTCCCACCTCTGAGGGAAGACAAAAGGGCAACAGACCTTTACCGAAAAATTAAGCAAAAATATAAGGAAATATTTGCTACAAAATGAAGATGAAAATCTTTGATGACTGTGGCACATTGACATGTGAAAATATTCTCACTATCAGGAGAAGTATCTTCTTGTTGGCCTGAAAGAAGTGATCCTACTTGTGCATTTAAAGGAAACTTACCACAAAACCTGATTTCTGTGGTTAAAAAGGTATCACAGCCCATGGATTAGCTTTAAGAGAGCTGAACTACCTGAAGTTTTTATAAGCACAGCAAGCCCAAACCTTAAGCTATTTATATCAGTCCAACCTTGCCAGCCATTACTCTCTGTGATAACTCCATCTGAATTCCTCAAGGAACCATTTTGTGGCTGCTGTCAACATAAACATCTATAGATTACATTGCTTTCACCACATTCCAACAATTCTCAGCTTTTCCCATAACCCCATTTCCACTTGCACTTCCAAGATCATGACCTCCACTCTGGAAACAGCATTTGCTCCAAGAGATATTCTGCCAACCAATGCATGACACACAAAAAAAAAAAAAAAAAAAGAGCTCTGTGTTGAGCCTGACCAGGAAGAAAGGTTCTGAAATAACAGTTACAGCTCCAAAATCTTCCCTTATGGGGAAATGACCTGTGAAAAATCCAAGCTCTGTTCTGTCAGCTTTCTCAACAGCCCATACATTATGCCACGAAGTTATGGGCTGATATCCCTTAAGGGACACCCCCAAGTCTGAGCCTGCTACTTTGTGATGATGAACTCAAGATCAGCTGTCTACATCAGAAGGTATGACAAAAATTGGTGGTGAAAGTTAGCTAGTGTCCTTATTTCCTCAAGTAAGATATGCAACAGTATTGCTGGTTTTAATTAAATTTGCCCATGAGGTAATGTTATTTCCCTAAAAATTGTGATTTATCATGTCCATCATTACTCTGAGCACTTCAAGTGAAGCTGTTATACCATAAAGCTTTTTATTTTTCACTGCAGTAAATCTCTCCTATAAAGTCTAGGAACAAACTCGTTTGTCATGATTTCAAAAACTACAAGTTGTCAAAACAGTGTCTGAGCCATTCAAACCCAGAAGGTAACAGGGAGCTGATTGATAGACCTTTGTTTTCCAGTATGGCTCTCAGAAATTTGCTCTGAGGAGACCCAAGTACTCCCCAGCTCTAGTTATGCTCATTAAAACTCGAGTGGTTCCATTCATGCCAGCTCAACAGAAATCAAAACCTGGCTTGAAGCCTTGGATCTTCATATTTCAGCTGCTCACAGCAGAAGAGGCCCGTGGAAATTAGTTCTCTCAGCATGTGGTCTGGATAGAGTAACTCTACCTCCAAAGCAATAAAAGACAAGAAAATGGCTCTTTGAGCTGAAGTCAATGAATTGAGCTGGCATTGTAACCAAAGCCATGGGCAGGGACGCCTTCCACTGTCCCAGGTTGCTTCCAAGCCCCAATGTCCAACCTGGCCTTGGACACTTCCAGGGATCCAGAGGCAGCCACAGCTGCTCTGGGCACCCTGTGCCAAGAACTCAACCTCACAGTAAAAAAATTTCCTCCTAATACCTCATCTAAACCTTAATTGCACATCAATTAGTGATGACCCCAGTGCTAAAGAGGCCCTTGACTGAGAGCAAAAACAGAAGGGAGGAGCATTTTGATGCAAGCTAGCAAAACCTGCTACTATGGCAGGCAGCCTTCATTTTCTCAAAAGATAGTGTTCTAGTTTTGAGATAGACAAAGTGCCACTGAAATAACAGTCACTGGCCTGCTCTTCCCTACAGATCTGGGAGATACATCTACAGAAAATTCTGGCAAAAAGTGCTACAGTGTACAGCTGTTTGCAGCTGTCTCAGCCCAGACTGGAAGGGCTGCATACATCAGGAACACTGGATGCTTCCTGGCTCATTAGAGAAAGGATGCACAGTCTGTCTGAACAGGCATCTGACAACACCACAACCGAGTTTTTACAAGCAGCTTTGGAAATCATTGTCTTCAGCAATTACTTGGTCCTGTGAGTAGCAGCGAAGTTATTTGCAACCAAAACAGCTCAGTTATCTGAGATGGGAATGGAGGGAACTATCCATGAACTTAGAGAAAAATTTCTGTGGGAGTCATGAGCTATCAACACTCAGCAGGGGATTAAGATGTTCAGTGGGCCAGACATGGAGACTTTTCCTTCTCCCACAAATTGTTGCTATTAGTGAAGGCAGGGAAACTCTCAACCCAATTCAGTCAATATATCCTTTTAAATTTTACCCCAAAAGTAGTTTTCAGATAGGACAAGCTTTTTATGTGTCCTGTCACTGGGCCTGGAGATTTCAATGACTAGATCTGAGCTTAAGTAGACACTCCCAGTTATTAAAATGGTGGCCTTAGTTTAAAAAAACATGAGAGTGCCAAGAATTGTCTTCTTCTGCTTAAACCAGAAAAGAATTTGTCTCTATACACCCAGAAAAGATCTCTTGGGAAAGATTTCCATCTCTCCAGGTGAATTTCTGGACTCCTAAATTGGAGCTGCGGAGTTCAGATTGTCAAGGGTCATAGATGGTGACAGACAGAATGCAGGTGGGTGCTTGCGTTGGTGGTCAAATGCTGATCTGGGCACTCTGGAGCTTTGCCTTATTCCCTCCTGATTTTCTGAGGAGCTCTGGAGAAAAGTAGAATCCAAAAAGTGGCATAGAATCACATCAGTTTTACACAGGAAAGGAAAGCCACGTCAGGAGCCCACCACAGCCTGTCACTGAGGACACTCAGCTTCCTCTGTCTGTCCTGATTCCTGTTGAAGAGTCTCAATTTTAGAATTTTTAATGTTTTCATCCCATTTTCCTGTTTCATTCCCAGTGTTACACCAAGACCATTTCTGCTTCTGATGATATAAAAAGGAAAATAATCAAATCTCCTTCCATACTTCATGTCTAACAGTGCATAGAATTCAGAGACCCAAACCTGTATTAGCTTTTTGATTGTTTATATTTACTTTAGACTCAACTTTAAATTTCCTGCCTTTCCAGTATTTTGTACCAGACAAAACTTCAGCTAAAATACCTTGTGTTTTACTTTGCAAGTGTTATAAGGAAAAATTTTAAAAATTGAGCAGATCCTCTTTAATTAGCAGCTTCTGATGGTTCTAGGGATCTTCTTACCCAGATGAATTAACATGAGAAAAATCTAGGTAATGTTAACATAGTGCATCCTTTTCAACTGTTATTCCCCCAAACTTTCTAAGAAATCAGTGAAATATTCTCTGAAGTCAACTGGAATCTTTTTCTGGTACATTTCTTAACAGCATGCCTATTTCTATAAACAACAACAAAATTATTCACTGGAAAAGTTTTAAACCCACAGAAATATCAAACATTAACAACTTTAATACATATATATTTATTGAGGCCAGAAGCCTATAAATAAAACATTGGAATAGAGAGGTGAGCTTCACAAGATGTAATTTTACACATATTTTTATGTGACCATCAGTGGTTTTCAACAGAAATCCTGCTCTGGGTGCTCAGGCAGACCTAGACTTAAAATCTGGTTGGTTTTAGAGTGCTGAAGGTGGGAAAATAAAAATAGGGTCTTCTACAAGCACCATGACCTCTGCTCACATTCTAAACTCACAAAATCTGTCACCGGCTGTGACTTCTGGGCACAGGGTTCTGCACCCACCACCATCACCCAGGGATGTTGCGTAAAGGGAGAGAGCTAAGGATGACATGAGTTAGAACCATAGCTTAACAAAGTGGTTCTGCAGCAGAGTACTCAGGTTTTCCTACTTCCTTGGCAATATCTGGAGGCTGTAATGTTAACTGCTTGGACATCTGCATCCTCAGAACAATTTATTCCTTTAGTAACCAGCATAAACACTTGTGTGCTGCTAGGAACCAGAATATATCACTACTCAACAAAGGCAACTGAATGCAAGGAAAGAACTCAATCTTCTCTTAAATTTAATAATCTTGATTTTAATGCTTGGGAGAATGACTGGGGTTTTTTCTTACTTTCTTTACATGAAAATGAGAAGGACATTTTTAAGGTTAGGCATTTCCTGAGCTTTGCCCACGGTGGGTGTTTTGAGGTCTATTATATGCACACTTCCCCAGTGCTCCTGATTTTATTGTTCTTAACCTCAAGCGCAGCACCTGATAAAGGTTAAACCCTGTAGGTTGTTGCACCATGCCAGCAGTGACACAGAGCCCACACCCCAGATGTTGTATCCCCCTCAGAGGACATGGAGGAAGGAAGGAAAGGAAGGTGCCAAACTGCCTACATGATTCTGTTTTGATTAGCAAGACTCTCTGCCAGCTGTGTGGAACTGGAACAAGCAAAGCAAAAGGAATATTCTTTCCCTGTAACTCTGTGACAAGTGAATAAAGCTGAATGAATTGAAGAATTTTTTTTTTTCCGGGTAAGAAAGAGAGAAGAGAACAGTACTAAACATTTAGCAGTCCTCCTGCTTCACGCTGCAGAAGTAACTACATGTATCACAAATTAATTTGTGGTGCTCTGGGTGAGTCACGTGCTCTGGTACTGGGTAGTATTCCTGTGAGAAATGTGGGGATGGGATAGAGAAACTATTCTAGGAGTTAGCCTCTCTTAATTCCTGTCCACTTTTCTTCTGAATGACACCTCTGATTCATAAGGGAAATGTTGGGATGCTAGAAAAACCCCTAATCAGTTCTCATACCACAATTTCTTGTTTGTACCAGCAGCAATGTCCCCCAGATGCCAAGGGAGTGAGGGATTCTGGGTTGGAAAGATACAGCAGGCCCATTTTGCCAGGGAAATGTGTGGCCAGTTTTTCAGGAATTAATACACTAAGGACTCTTGTAAACCTTTTGACATTTTTTCACTCATACGAAGGCAGGCTCATCTTGGCTGGGCAGCTGTGCCTTGCTAGCGAAGTGCAACTCAAATATTCCATAGCAGTACCAAAAAATGGAAAAACAGTTAATGGTTTTCTCATTTATTGTATTCGTGTGCTTCTTTCTATTTTATTCACCTGTGTCCTCTGAAGTACATTCTGTGCTACACAGCCTGGAGACCGTAATAACAGGGGGGCTGTGCCATCAGCTGAGGCATGCTGGGGACACAGCACTTCTCTGACCTTAACAACACAGTGCCATGTTGGTAAATTGCCACTAAAAATCAAACAACGATGAAATCTGAGGACATGATTCACCTCATTCAGTTTAAAGGCAAACGATTGTTGCTGGAGAAGGGGTTGAATAAAACTCAGTGATCAGTCCTGTAGAGTTCACAGGCTACTCGCAAAATATTGGGAAGAACAATCCCAGGGGAGATATGTGATGGGATCCACCAAGTAAATAATTTGTTGTGAGTGCTGCATGACTGCAGACCCCATCCTGGCTGTGTTTGTTCCAGTCTGAAGCCACAGTAACTCCATTGTGATTTATGGGGTAACAGCAGCAGTCAAGTGTTCCCATACCTGGTCCAAGTGCCAAGATCATATATAAAGACTCTTTAATGGCTCAGGTCTCACTTGCTAAGCTTTGCTACACTGAACTACAGAATAAAAGAAACCTAAAACTGAACAGTAACAGGGGAAGGTTTGGCCATGAACTTCTCAAAGCAATTTTAAGGAAAACACATTAAAAGCACCGCTAGTTCACAGATGAGCTGTGCAATGGTTTTTATTCCCAATCTGTGAAAGTGGATATTTTCCTTGTAAGCAGGATTCATTTTCCATAACCAATTTTTTTTTTAGTGCCACCTGTTCTGGAGAAGCATCTGACATTTTTAAATGAAACCAAGGCTGCCAATACACATTTGAGTTTACTATAAATTTGTTCCTCACAGGTTTTTTCAGAGGCCTCAGGTCAAAGTAGCACTGAGTTCTCTGCAATGTTATTTAAAATTAGGAAACACTATCTGAAACATGCAACCTTTTTTTTCACAGTATTTAGTCACATACATACCTTAGCTTTTAGGTACACTTCAGGTTAAGTAGAAGATAGACATAATCATAATTAATTTCCAGTTTAAGAATCCTTTACCCCACTAAAATAGGTTCATAAGGTCTCATTTTGACAAGAATTAGGCCTGAGATTTTTTTCACTTTTGTGATATACTCAGTATAGTTAAGTGTGAAAAAATACACATGCCCTAAATTGATTTGATTTATTGTCTGTTCTCAAAATTCTTTACAGTTCTATCCTTTCACCACTACTTTGGTCACCGTATTTATCCCCTCCATTTTTTGAGTGACTACTGTGAGCTGCACACAAAAGTCTGATTTCACTCACATCTCTAAGGAAAGGCAAATATTTTCAAAGCTAGACCTCTATTTTACCCCTTTAGCTCTTTATCCTTTTATTTTCAATGTTTTTGCTACCATGCTTTATCTGACAATAGTGCTAAGCAGCAAACCATGCTGCCTAGGAGAAAACTTTCCATAAGAGTGTGAAGCAATATCAATATGGGGAGAGAAGGAAACAGGCAGAATTCCTTTGTTCTCTTTGAAGATGAATCCACTAACAAAAAAAGTTTAACTGGTATTCACATATTTTTAGGGAAATTAGAAATTATACATAGTGCTGGCTGATTGAGCTCTTAAATTTGTCCAGAATAATGCACATGAGATGCTCTACATCACAGCACAGCCATACTCCGCTGAGAGGTTTTAAAAGGACTTGCAAACCACGGGAAACCAAGGATGGTAGTAACACAGCACATGAGCTGCCAGTGCAAGTTTCTGTGGGGTCTCCTGTGGTGCCAAGGAACTGTCATCAGTGCACCAGGCCTGACTAGGGACGTGTTACAGCTGATACCTCTGTGGTTCATGGGCCAGAAATTATTTTTCCAGAGCTATCAGTGAAAAATAAAGATGAGCTGAAGTGAGAAAAAGCTTCTGCCTGTTCACCTTCCTCCTCCACATCGTTCCTGTTTGTCTTGTGCAGTCATGAGGATGGCTGGGACAAGGACAAGCTGGTGGCTACAGCAGACAATAATCCTTGGAGAGACCTCCCTTCACGGGTCTTCCTCAGCTCTCCTGCCACCTTCAGGCACATCCTTGTGTCCACCTCCATCTCGTCTTGTGGCCAGTGCTCTGCCTCCTTTCTGCTCAGAAAAACTGAGCAGACTGATTGCAGCTGTTAATGGGCCTTTGGGAGAGGGACACTCAAATCCATTATTGTCATCTCATCTTTGAAATCGTTATTCTTATGTTGTTCTGTCTTTTCCACAGTCCAGTGGACCACACTGAAAGACAAAAAGTAAATGTCACATGGCCCCACAGCTAAAGATAAGATTTCCTCTCATATGGCTATTTAAAAACTCTCCTAGTGCTATTAAAGGGGTTTAAAAAGGGGTCAAAATTAAGAATCCGTCTATACACAGCATTATTGTAATGGAATTGATCAAAAGAGATGTTGGTCATATGTGCAACTTCCATGAGGAGACTGTATCTGAATAAAGAACTGGCTATAGGCAAATGAGCAACAGGAAAGAAAACCATAAACTGATTATTTTAAGATGTAAGATTTTCAGGATCATGTACACATCCCACATACTTTTTTCTTTAGTTTGTTTAGTTTTGCCAGAGGTTTTCTGTAAATTGACTGGCAATGACATCACTTAAAAATCCTGTACATTCTCGCATGCAATGTCATGTAACACTATCACGTGACTTCCTTAACCAGGCAGGTTAAATCTCAAATAAATTCGTATAACATTTTTTTTTATTTCCAGAATGAGAACAAAAAATCACCTGGCAAATGTGCTCTAATGAAATAAATATAATTTTGTGCACTGCACAACCTGGAAGCCCCGGGTTCAGGGACACTACTATTTAACCAGGGGTTTTGAAGAGCTGGATTGAAATGTTTAGAAAACAAAAATAAAAAGCAATGCAAGCTCTGCAGACTATGTTCAAATGGGAAACTAAAGCCTCATACTGAAATTTTACCTACAAGGGAGGCCAGGAAGGAATTTTTCTCCTAATCACACTGCATAATTGAATAAGTAGACAGTGGGTCTGATGTAAAGCCTGCTGCTGCTAATGAAGCACTTTGCATTTATTTTCCTGAGCTCTGGCTCAAGCCTGTCACAGCCAGAGAGCTGCTCATCTTCCTTTTGGATCCATGGAAAATTTCCATTGCTGGAAGCAGCAAGGCAGACAACAGCACAGTTTGATCAGCAATCAGGCTAGAAAAGAAAAATGCAAACTATTCTTGCAAACTCAACCCCTGTGAAGTTCCCAGCCACTGCAGATGTTCAAAGTATGAGCACACATTTGTGATCCCTGAGCTTCTTGGCTGCTGAATGAAGAGTAGACTCTGCTGAGTTACTTAGAGATCCTTTCCTCTCCTTAAAGCTTGGCTTCCTGAGCCTGGCTCCATGTGAAAAAGAGAGCTGAGATGTTTTTTAAGCTCTTGCTAAGCTTCTTTAATTGAGAAGATGGGCTGGAGGGAAATGGCAAGTTCTCTCAAGCAGAGGTGCCAAAACTATTGTTCATCAGGCAGATATTCTCAAGCCAGTTCTCCTCTCCATCTGCAGGTTGTGGAAGGTCATGGATTCATCTGGGTTCTGCAGAGGAGATCCAAGAAGAAACCAAAGCTTCCATATCAGTGCTGGCTGATGTGATACATTCACCTGCAGATGGTCCCACTTGCAATATCTATGGCTGCCACTGTCCTGAAATATGGATATCAGCTGGAGAGATAAATACATTTTATTATTATATTTTTATACATTTATATTTATTTATATTTACATTATACAATTTATTTATATATTTTATTATTATATTCTTAAAATATAAGGTCATAAATTAGGTTTGTGAGTTGGTTTTTTTTTTCTTTGTCTCCACACAAAGTGCCCAATAGCTAATAAATATTTCCTATCAGCTGGGAACCTCTGAGTAGGGGCACAATTATCATAAGAAACGCATAGCAAAATCTTCCATCACCCTTCTGCACTGTTCCAGTGAAAATAAAGGAAGACCAGAAAAGGGATTTTTCTTATTTCACTGTGATCAAAATTGGTGAATGCTTTTCCAAGACTATAAAAATTACTGCCATTTTATGTTTTGAAATTGTCACAAGTCAAACCTAGACGCTGAATTAATTAACAATGCCTGTTAGAACAATTCCTCTTTCAGATTTTTTTATTATACTTTGCCATGTACCTTCACAGGATCTTTCAATGGAAGCAAAAAGCTCAGTTGTGCTTTTACTTTATATCTAGGAAATTCAGAGTAAATTGAAACTGAGTGACCTCCAAAGCACAAGTCCTTAAATTAAATTAAAGTGAAAAATTTCATCATAGCAGCTGGGGTTTCACATTGGTCATTGCTGCTCTTTGGGGCAAGAATGTGTCTCTCTCTCACCAGTCCTTTGCTTATCTTGGGACATAATTTGGGTGCCAAATGATCCTTTCAAATTTTCTGTTAATGCATAGTCTGCGTCACACTTAATGATTTTTTACCTCCAGTGTATTTGGTTCTCAGGAATAATTTAAGAAGCTGTCCATTTTAGGTAAAACAGTAAGAGAGATTTCTGTGGGTAAAACCAAATGTTAATAATGTCCTTTATTTTGTGTCAATATTTACAGAAATGTCATATTAATGTAAAAGAAAAAAAACAACACTGATTGAAAAAGCAGTTTCTGCCCATTAATATTCACTACAAACTTTTCCAGCTGATGGTAGAGGAGTCTGCACACGATCTAGCATGGGTTTAATTATTTATACATAGATGTAAGCATTTAGGAATAAGCAATCTCTTATAGGCAATGCAACTGGTTTTATTTAACTTGGCATCTTCCAGGGCTCTAACATTTTCCCTAAAATCTTTGTTCCTGTCTGAGGAACAGAAAAGTGCCAGGATTTAAAAGTGTCCCATGATGGATCTGCAACGTGATCAGCCCCCACACTGCTGAGGGCTGCGAGGCCATGATTCCACTGTTGCTCATCTGTTTCATGTGATGCCTGCAAGCTCCAGGGAACAAATCAACCTATTAAAAAAATGTTTCAGTCTGCAGCCACAGAACAAGGCAAAGCCTGCAAGAAGGATGCTGAGAAATAAATGGTCAGCAGAGTTTCCTGCCAGTCAGGGACAGACATAGGAACTTGCAGCTACCTGAAGGACAACAATCAAGTTGTCTTCTGCCAGACTCCCAAGTTATTTTCTCCATTATTTTCTCAATTTGACAGCATTAGCAAGGATGAATTAGCTCTTGGGTTGTTTTTCCTTATTAAAGCAGAAATCTCTCATGAAATGGACTTTTATTTCAGGATAGGAGCCTTCTCAGGAGATAGCAGAGAAAATCTGGTTTCAGCTGCAGCAGCGTAACTTTGGGGTGGGCTCGCACTCAGTGGCAAGCAGGAAACATTTGAGTGCGTGGGGGTCTGTGGGAATCTGCAGGGACTGGGGAACAGAATTTTACAGGGCTTGCAGCAGAGCTGACCCCCCATGGAAGGTGTCAGCCCAGAGGGATGGGTGAGTGTGGGTGAGACCTGGCAACCCAACCGTAATTTTCATTTTGTCCTGAGCTGACAAGCTGACATGAGAGAGCTGAAAACCAAGTTGAGAGATCCGAATGATAAAGGGAACAGAAGTGATGTGAGGAAACAAAAAGAAAAGTCAATAAGCAAGAATTTTCCAAGATATATTGTACCTTTTCTGTCCATACAATAAAGCAGCACGATTATAGGTAAAAGGGTTAAAAGTGACAATAGTCCTCCGTTCATGCCAGATTGTAAACATCCACTTCCTTTGGAAATGAACCAGGAACACAAGATAGAAACACTCTAGGCAACTGTCTATACAGTGACCTGTCCATGAGCTAAGAGGGCCTGCCATCTGATGAAACTTCGTCAGAGTAAAGATTACATCCTAAGGCTTAATTTAAAGTACGTTATCCATTTATTTGGGTTGGTTTAGTTTGGATTGTTTTTTTACAAGTGTGTACAGATATTATTTCGTGTCTCTTTCCTTGTGTACACATGCTCATCAGAGAAACTCATCAGCTCTAAGAGGGAAAGAGCAACCTAAGAACTATTTAATTTGTAAATTTAAGGTAATTACAATTTACAGCTTAGCTTAACATATAGATGGCGGTTCAAATGGAAAGATCCCTGTGAGTTTACTGGAACATCAAAGGTCAGCAACACTTAAAAAACCTGTGGTTTTCCTTCGGCTCCTTCTTTGATTTCAGCAGTACTGTAGATAATAGTGGGTACTGAAATATTATGCTCAGTAACAACTGCTTCATAACTATCCCAAGTTAGTGTGTCCTCCCTTGTAAAGGGTTAAAGGACTGAGAAAACTCTGTGTGACTTCCGTCCCTGACATGAGAGCGACTCAACTCATCTCTCACAAGAACTACAAGTCATAGCTTTGAAACCAGGGCAGTCAAGCAGAGACCAAAAAGCCAGAGGTTTACTCTTTCAACAGACTAAACCTTGCCCTGAGTATCACTAAAATGATGTTTCCAATGAAATTAAATACTTTACAATTTGGCCTAAGGGTTTTATTTGCACTTTACAGGAAGTCAAGGGACCACAGTGTTAGTCAGAGAAAAATTAATGACCATTTCTTATTAAACTCAGAGAGCTTCAAAATATCAGTGGAAAAAAACAAGTTTACTGCTGTTCCTCTAAAAAAGGCACATACTGAAAAGGAAAAAAAATAGGAGTCTAGTGGTATGCAATAAAAGCAATTTACACTTGAGAACAACAAATACCAAGGTACTGTTTGGTCAGTAGTGTTTTCATTCCCCTGCCTCTGCTCTGCTGTGTCCCAGCTCACTAATAAGCTGAGGTTAAACAAAATCAATGTTTGAGTGCATTACAGGGGTGTCCATAGTACTGTGTTGAAACAGTACACAGAGTTTATGAACATGTTTAAAAACAATACCCATGCAAAGACATTGCAGCACAAATTGGTGTAATAAGATTTTCTTCCCTGAGGCCAAACTTATCTTAACTTACAAGTTGCTGCCCTTAGCCAGAATCAGTGGGCATGGAAGTTATGCAAAATGACAGCACTTTTTCACTCATTCCCTGTTCCTGCATGGCTCAGGACCTTAATCACCCTCTGCAGGTACCCTGAGCTCTGTTTCAGTGTCACAACCTCACTCAGTACAGGGGGCTTGAGTCTCTCAATCATGCATGTATCTTTTCAAAAGGCACTCTTACTTTGTGACACAGGTGAAAACCAAAGGCTTGACAAGTTCATATTGAGGAACTAATATTTAACTATCACCAGCAGAATCTCCAGGTTTCTTTCTTCCAGATGAGACCAGGAAATTCAGCAAATCATGTTACTTTATTTTTAGTTCAATCTCTGTGTTATGCCCTGCCCTGCTCTGCAGGTTTAAGGGGAAGGTAGTTTGATTCACTGTGACTTCACCCAGTCCATGGAATATAGGCCACTATACATCTCATCCTGTAGTAAACATCTAGAATAGGTCAGGGAAATCCTAAAATATCCTCATGTTCTCCACTGACAGTTAAATGAGCCTGGGATTCCTGGTTAGGGTGTTGACTGTACTTGATAAAGAGCCAAGGTCAAATGAGATGAATCTTAACCCTTTTGGGACTAGGAAGAAAATAATTTCTTGCGTTCTGTGCATAGATTTCAATTTTTCTGATTTCTAAAGTTACATTAAGACTTCAGTAATTCTACCACTCACAACTTTCTGTAGTCACAGAAAATCTTCCTTTCTGTTCTTTTTCTTTCTCAAGGTGTGGACTATGAGAGCTTAAAAATTTACAGTACCAACTGCAACTTCTTAAATGCAAAATGTTATTTTTTTTTCTCTTGTGAGAGGTGGACAATTCACAGAATTGCTTACCATATTACACAACCTGTCAGGGATTACACTCCCCCATCCCCGGACATAAGATGGTATAAAATAACCTCCAGGTCATGGCCATGCCCCCTCCAGGCTGCTGGGAAAATCAACCCTGTTTCTCTACCTCTTGTTGAAGTTCCTAGTTAAAATCCAGCTTTGCAAAATTTTTGGTTCCACTTTTTTTTTAAAGCTGATTTTCATAAATGAAACATAAGGAAGAGAAGAAAGGAAAACACCTGGATCAACAACCCAATAGTCAAGAAACTGAAGGGAGACAACTTAACCACATTTTCCAGGAAGCCTTGTTGAGCCAGGAAGACTATCAACACATTAATTTCTATTATAACAGAGCACTGGATGTGAAAATAGTGACTCAGAGGCATTTGAACATGGGGATTCTCACTCAGTTTTCCGATGGGAACAAGGTCTCCTGCTGCCTAACTTCCACTGTGGTTGAACAGGAGTCAAAGTTTCTTATCTTTCTTTTAAAATCCTAGCCCACAGCCACAGAATTATCAGTAAATAGTGCCTTATGAACATATTACCCTAGTTATTTGTAAGCAGAACTTCTCAGAGTATTCAATAAAGGGTTTTGTTCAAAATTAGATGTTATGGCTTTCCTGAGTTGGTTTATGCCTCCCCGTGAAAGTTCACTTGGAGACAGTTCCCAAAATTTACTAGGTATCAATATTTTTAGTGTAATAATTCTTTATGTTAGAAAAAAGGTTAAAGAATTGATGTTCACTGTTTAGATAGATAGAAAATGACAGCAATACTTTGATCTCAAGCTGTGATGAAATCCCTGGTATCACATATGCTCACAGCAGCTATTGGAGCACAGAAGTTAGCAATCATCCACTTTTCATCATTAAAAATTTGAATTTTGCTTTGTCTGCTTGCCTAGAAAATAAAAGTATTTCATAAACAGGTGCCAGACATTTGGATAACAACAGGACTGCACAAGCAGGCTGCATCAAAATTCCTAAAAATGAGATTTGTTCCTTACATTTAATACATAAAAGTTACCCCTCTTCTTTCAGTGGCAGCATGGAAACAATACATAAGATTTGTGGGTTTTTTTCCTTTGGGAAAGGAAGAGTTAGATATATAGGTGTAAACTGTATTTGTTTAATTAATTAATGATTTCATTTTCTATCTATTAAAGAGCTGCTAAGGAGCAACCATTCTCCTTTCTGTAATGTGATCTGTACATGGGCATTTTATTATACATGGTGAAAACATGTTTTTTCTGTCCTGGCAGGCATAAAATCCGCATTGTAGGAGTGCTAACAGTAAATTGCTTGGATTTTCCAAGCAATTGGATTCAGCAACCAGCTGAATTCTCCATACAAAGGAGCAGCTCTTCTCCCAATTCTCTGTCAAACCAGCACACAGGTACATGCTATTTCCAGCTGAACACCCTTAGAACCAGGTGTATTTTCTCTCTGAGCTCTGGAGTCCAGTGGAATCACATTTCAGAGGCAAAAAGAGTGGGGTTTCCTCTGCTCAGAAGTGAAGCCTGCAAATGATTACAGCTTTGTTGCTGTCAGTGTTTGGACTGAGTCAAAGGAACATGCCTGGGCAAATCCAAGCAATTTACTGTTAGCACTCTTACAGTGTGGATTTTGTACCTGCTAGGGCAGAAAAACATAGGTTTTCACCATATGCAATAAAATGCCCATGTAGAGATCACATTACAGAGAGGACAAAAGGCTGGCATCACCCCAGCACAGCCTCAGTGAGCACTGGCAGAGAGAAATTTGGTTACAGCCACACCAAGGACCAGTCTTACTATGCTTCAGAGGTGGTGTTCTTCTCACTTCAATCTAAAAGAATGGATTTAAAAGGAAATAGCGGCACAAGGACAAAGTCGTTAGAGACTTCTTTCTCTTCAGTCATCATTAAAACTCCACCAGGAAGCATTTTTTCTGAGGCTCTTGCAGGACCTTCTTTGCTCATCCTCATGTGCTGAGGCCACACCTGGAGTGCTGTGACCAGTTCTGTTCAAGAAGGACGTGGAGGGGCTGGAGCGTGTCCAGGGAAGGGAACAGAGCTGGAAAAGGGGCTCAGCCTGGAGCAAAGAAGGCTCGGGGCGACCTTGTGGCTCTGCACAACTCCCTGCCAGGAGGGAACAGCCAGGAGTCAGGCCCTGTTCCCAGGGAAGAGGGACAAGGGGAGAGGGAACAGCATCAAGGTGTGGCTGAATTTTACTATTTCACCATTTATATTTCTGTGTAATCTTATTAGCTCCTAAGTTTGTTTCTGTTTCAGGCATGTACCCACTGTTTAAAAATCCAAAGCTCTGACACGTGTACTCAATTCACTGACAGTTCTCAGCAAACAGAAAGAAAATACTTTTCAGTTGGATCAACATCAGAGTTTTCAAATTTTCTAAGGAAAGGAGTCTTTTAGTACTTTTGGATTGAAAAAAACACTTAATTTTCATCCTGGCAATTTCAAAATTGGCTTTTTGTTTAAATCAAACTTATAGATACTTTGTAATGGAACAATTGCTTCAAAAGAAAACTGAAGAGACTTCAAGAAGTCTCTGATGTGCTACATCCTTTGCCCTGGCAGCCAACATCTGGATACTTGGCCTTGCACAGCTTTTACATTTATTTGCCAGAGTCCATGTAAATTATTTCACCTCCTCTCCATGGCCCAAATATACACAAGAACACACAGGAGCACTGCTTGAGTGCCTCTCATGGCCAGAGGACCTACAAAAACGTGCATGAAAATGGGATTCAGATCTTTCCTAGCAGATTTCGCCTCTGAGGAGGATGAGAACAAATCTGCAGGAGGACCTGGTTTTGTCATCCTGAAACTGGAAAGATAATTGCATGCTCTCCACCCACCTCCTCAGGAGACTGAACTAGTGAGACCTTTACTGTAACCTCACAGACACCCAAGGTCAGCTTGAAAGGCCAAAGTGCAGAGTAGAAAACCCTTCAACCCTGATTTTGTGCTCTCTCTGATGCTCTTTTGGGCCACATGCACAAATCCTACAAAGTGGTGCTTGTTTTGCAGCCCAAAAAACACCTCTGAGTATATGCATTTTTATATATATATATGCATACACACACCTGCCCATAAATATAGGAAGATATGTAGGTGGTTTGATTTAGTAAAATTCAAGATAACAGGTTCCAGAATGAATCAAGCCGTAGAAATACCATTTGATTTTCATCTTAAGTTCTATTTTCTAAGGTACCCAGCGCCCAGCAAACTTGTGGGCCTTCTAAAGTGAACTCCAAAGCTTTTGTTAATATGTCCAAGAAAATCCATGAACTGCATTTGTCCTGCATTCATCTAGGTTTCTCTGCAGTTTCTGAGAACCCAAAGTTTATCCCATTCCCCTCTTGATTTTCACTGCCTTTAAAATAGAGTTTTATTGCTTCTTCAACAGTGCCATCCTACCATTTTCTTCTATTTCCATGTGTAAAATACCATGTGGTTTCCCTGCATGTATTCTGCAGCAAGGAATGTTCTTTGTTCAAAGCCTTTTAGACTTCTGAGTCAGCACCTTTTAAAGGAAATGCTGAATCTGCTGAGGGCTCATGACTTTACTCAGCAAATGAGCACTTCCAGGCACAGTCAGCAGAATTCTGAAACATTATGTAAAACTTCAGGCTGATGACCAGTTACCCAAAAGATTCTGCAATTTCTTTATATCAAGAACTCATTCAAAACTCTGAAAGTTGACTCTGTGGACTTGCTTTTTCATGAGAACAATAAATTTGGATTGAATGTTGCCATTCCTGAAATTATAAGTAGTTGTTACTACACTGAATTTTGCCTTAGCACAAATGTACATGGATTTATGGCACCATCTACTGAAATATTAGATATTAAAAATGTTAAAATTATGCAAAGCAGTTTAAGAATTAGCTTGAAGAAACCTTGCTGCTTCATATGTACAGTTTCAAAGCGTAGATTGTGGTAAATTTTATAAGGTTAGTATTTAATTTCAAGCTTCAACATTTTGTTCTGTCCAGTAATTATAAAAACTTCATTTTGTTTTCATTCTTCAGATGAATGAAAAAATATCCAGCTTTGAATTTTTATATGTTGACCTTCATAAGCAACACCTTTCTGCAGAAGACAGAGATTAAAAATCACTTCAAAACCACTGGCAAATGCATCCTAAATTTACTGTAATTATTTGTAAGAAATATCTGTTTTATTAAAAAAAAAGCATATTGAACATTAAACATAATTTTAAAAATCCAGTTGTGTTAGTAAGGTCTGTTATTTCCTAGCCAGTTACCAATTCTGAGGGAAACCCTCCAATAACTGTGATGTGTACACTCAGTAGATTTAAGGAAAATACTAGTATGAATAAAAACCCTAAAGAATTATCTTAAGGAAAAAATTTCTGAAGGTGTTTTATTTCTTTTCTCCTTATTTTATTTACAAGCAGCAAGGCAATGATGAATTTTGCTGAGGGTCCAATGATCATCAAATTTAACCCCAAATCGCCATTGTGCATTCTGACACTGCTCTTTGCCATATTTTATTTTTAATGGATGTTTAAATCAAGGCCTATTTTTTACTTTTGCCACTCTTTTTGCTTTGTTCAGGGGGCACAGCTTCCTATAGAAATGTGTAGATGTTAAAATGTACATGTATAAATATTAAATACCTTTTTTTTTTTTTTTTTTTTTTTTTTAATAAATAAGGCCTGCAGGCTCCAATCAACATCATGGCTTTAACGAACTATATTTTTATATTTACAGTATTACGCCATATAGTAAACTGATTTTTTTAGTCCAGCTGGTCCCTTGGACACCCTCCTAACCTGATTGTTGTTATGTAGGAAAATTTGTTTTCCATTATAGGTAAATCATTTAGGATTTCAGAAAATTATAAAACTGGTAGGAGTGAGGAAAAGCTTCCCAAACAGAGTTGTGCAGGTGTTTAAATAAATTTCAGTTTAGAGGAGTCTGGGGACAGATGCAGAGCTCGGGCAGACATAGGTAAAGACACCGTACTTGTTAGCCTCACATGTGTATGCACACAGAGAAACTTTTTGCATGCTGAGAAAATACAGGTACAAACCACATCACACATCCATTACATTTAGGAAATGGAACCCCAATATTTGCATAAAACATGAGTTAAAAATGCTACTTTCTTTGATGTGTGAGTATGAATGTGTGCTGTTGACACAGGTAATGGCTCAATTCTGTCTTCAAAACCCCAGATGAAATTCCAAAGGAAGTGTTTGGTCACCTCCCTGGTGCACAGCTGAGTGAAAAATAATCCTGTAACACAAACTAATGTAATGACACCTCTTAAAGGAAAGTCTGTGTATACAGCAGAGGGAAAATCTAATGAGAAGCAGATGCACATGGAGAGGATTTTGAGTGAAATGGTGTGTGTGGTTTCACTGTGGGCACGTGTTTCTCTAGCACGTGGGGAGAAGGAGTATATATAGTTATGCAAAGGAAAATATTAGCTGTTGAAAAATGTGTATGGTATTGGGGGGAAAGGAGCTTTAAAGGGGAAAGTATCTAGATGAAAGAGGAAATTCTGGAAGTCTCAAGGGAGCTCAGAATGCTTAAACTACAAGTAATTAATTTTTTTTTTTTTTTTTCATTTTGGAAGGTCAAAACAAATGGCAACAATACCTTTTTGTACCCACAAGACAGAGCTGCAGTTGTGCCAGCTGTGAGCACCTCTGCTGCTCAGTACAGCACCCAACTGGCAGCAGCAACACCCAAAATCCAATGTCATTGAAGGGCCACCACTGCCTCAGTTCACCCTCACTCACTCCTGGCATCCAGCACAGAGCTCCACATGCCCAGTCTGTACATTTTTTACAAACCCAACCACAGCACCAACATCTGCTGAGTGCTCAGGAATCTTGGCTGGAAAACCAGGTAAAAACTCCTGCCTTCCTGTAGGGAAGGAAGGATTTTGCTTTTGTGAACAAAATACAACACTGTGTGTTTAAATAGTGTGGTAAGGCAGGGATCATTTTTATGAGATGCTATTGGAGTGAATGGAGCAGTGAAGTAAAATTATCATGGCCATCTCAAGGGAAAACAATTTTTTCAAGGGGTCTTTAGGTTATAAATAAATATTTTACTCCCACTGCTGTCAAACTGTACAATATAAGAGGCCTACAGGAAGATGCAACAACTGCAAGGCCAAGGTAGTTTTGGGTGTTTGGGATTTTTTTCCCAATTCCCCTCAGAAATGCTCTAATTCCACTAAAATTAATTCTGGGAAAGCTTCTGTTCCTTCAGTACATTGTCTCAGCCTGTGGACATTTGGTGTCCATCATTCAACACATTAAGAGTCTTCATCCACTGTGAAGATTCACATTACCATGAGATTAAAAGTGAGGTTTACCAATAGCCTACTTCAGCCACATGTTCTATAAAATAGTTCTCTTCCTCTAAAAAGAACTTCAACAACTTGTAGGCCAGGACCAAACAGAAAAAAGCGAGGAAAATGTGAAACTAAGGGGATAATTTTTTTTTTAGTGGTCTTTCCTGCAGTGAACTGCTTCCATGGACTCTGATGAGGCTCTCAGAGCACAATAAAGAGTTCAGCTTTTCCTGAACTGGTGTCATTAAAGCCAACAAATGGGTTGGGCTGCTCTGGGAAATTAATTCTGAATATCAGTATGAGAAATCATTTTTTCAGAGCTGCAAATGTCAGTGGGGTCACAACAATGAATTGTTTAACATGTGTGTATTAGCACCACTGCCTGTGTTCTGCAGTAGCTACATAGATTTAATTGAATCCTGTTCTGCTGCCTAAAAAGGTCCTTCTTTTTTCATACCTTGCTATCCTTGGATGTAAAAATTTGGCAGGCAGGACTGCCAGCTCCTCTCCTGGTTCTCCAGGCCCAGGATCATTTCCATGCAGGGAAAGAAGGGCACTGCTCCTCTGCTTGATGAAAAGGGTGCAGCCCATCTGCAAAATGACAGAAATGCTGAAACCCTCCTGAAAACCACCAACCTCAAGAAAACACAACTGCAATCTCTGTTTTCCATTGGCCATTATATGTTCCACATCAAGGTCCTCAAAAACAAACTGGAATTGCACCCCTGGCTTCTTCTCTTAGCACCTGAGTTGTATTTTTGAGCAGGTAAAGGAGAAAGATTTACCTTGCATAAACTTGGGCAAAAGCATCAGGAATAGATAGCTATTTTTATGAGATTTAATCCAAAAATTAGGTGCTGCAAAATAGAGAATAAGGATGAGATTAAAAAAAAAAAAAATTCTGTAAAAGATAAAAGGAAGGAAAAGAAAAAAAGAGAAAATGTTTCCTTCTGAGAAATACTTTCAATAGTCTCAGCCTGTGTCTCATTCTACAGAAACACTGAGACGTTTTGGTCATTTTTCCCACTATTATATGAAAAAAAAAAAATCCCTGTAAATTCTCTAATTGTTTTAAAAGCTTTAGAATTAGGTTGTTGGAAAACAGAAAAAAAGAGGAAAAAAATGATGCCCATTGTCTGAAGCAATTAAACAAATCAACCCAGAGTATCTGATTCCTCTCTTATTCTTTGCCTAACGTTCTTGTAAAAAACATATTTTATCTTAACTTGCATATTGAAGGCAGGATTCTGCCAGTCTAAACTTTTTCTTCTCTGTCTTTCATCCAGTGACAATTCAGCACATAAACACTACTGCTGCTGCTGCTGCTGCTGCTGCTGCTGCTGCTGCTGTAAGTGCTGGCACAAAACTCTCAGGCAGTTTTCAGCTGGGGAAGCTGAACATTGTTCCTACACATCCTGTGACTGGGCATGTGGTGCTTTCAGAAAGCACTGACCAGGAACAGGCAAAGAAATGCAACGATTTCCAATTGCCTCCTCCAAAACTCAGAGCCTAATGCTTGTGTTCAAATTCAGAACAGGGGCTAAAACTCTGAGCTGTTGAATACTTCCAGTGACTCTGTTAAAAGTCTTTTGCTATTTGTTTCCCTTTTGCTGCAGATATGTAGAGAAAGGGGAACGAGTATTTGTAAGGATCAATATTAATATTTTAAAATCATGTGGGTTATTCCATTCAATGCTGTGGGTATTACTATCTGGTCCCAAAAAAATCTGTTTATGCCTTCAGGGAAATAAGAGGCCCTCAGCTGGTAGAAGTGCAGTCCTACAGGTTTTTCAGAGGCAGGTTGTGGGTGGGTATCTTTGCTTCCCAGCAACTTAATTTTCCTGTTGGAATTAGAGAGAAAGTGGGAGGGGTGTGTGTCAGAGCATCCCATTCTCACCAGGTAATAGAACCCAGGCTGAATGGCCTGCTTGGGTTATAATTAAAATATCTGGCTTGCCCTGAGCTCCTGGGCCAGCCAGGCCAGAGATGAACGTGATGTGTGCTCCTGGTTGGGCTGGATTTCCTTCCCACCCCCCTCCTTAGGATGTGCTATTCCCGTAAAACACAAACGCTTCTATTCTCACATCTACGTCAATGGCCAGGGATCCGTTTTCAAAACCTGCCCTGTTTCCTCAATGACTCAGCTGCTCAGAATTTCACTGTTTGTGTGAGAACAGTAATCCCTGGAGTAAAGACACCCCTTACGTGTAGTGCCTACCAAATTTATATCATTAAAGGTCATGTAAAAGCATTTATTTCCTTATATACTCCTTTATGTAGTCCCCTGTGTGTCCTCCCTCTTATTTTAAAGTTTGTGACACATGACACTGGGAAAAATCACAGCAGTGGAGAAAGATGTATTTGAATGTGGCTTTGAAAAGAGAATTCTACTGATATTCAGATGCACTTGACATTACTCAGTTTAGAAAGGGAGAAAGAGAAAGAATTGATTTATATAATATTATTTTGATGCACATCCTCACCTTTGTTGTAAAAATGCGCTCTCTGTACTTCATGTTCTTTTACTTATTTGGTCTCTTTTAAAATTTATTTTCTCATCTTTTCCTCACCTGTTTATATCTAGCAACCTACCTTTTTCAATATCAGCTGCAAAACTATGCATTAACTGATTTTCCTGATTAATTCGTCAAGAGATATCCCCATTTCATCCAAAACCCTCTTTCACTGAAATTTCCCAACCAGTCCCAGCCTAAGGATGCCTGTGCATTGATTTAAGCCCCAACAACTTTTCAAACTTCTCCCAGTTTTCCTTTCTGAAATTTCAGGAGTTATTAATGCTGATTGTGGGAAAACAAAAGGGAATCATAAAAAGAGATATAGTTTTCTTTTCCCCTGAAATATTATGCTGGCAAGGAAAAAAAGTCCTGGCCTTCAGATATCTCCTGGAGATAATTGTTGACAGCTTAATATGAAGCACAGTGGGAAAGAAAAGAAAAAGGTATGTGCTAAGCAAGTCCTCAAGTACATGAGACCCATGAGTCCTAATAAATCTCAGTGTTGCCAAAAGATAATTCAGTCCCAAAAAATCTGAAACAGCAACAACAGTCCTTCTTTGGTCACATCAGTTGAATTTAAAGGATAAACAAGAGTCCTGAGTTTACAGAGAGCAATTCCAAAGTGTGCTGTCATTTCTGTAAGGTATAATGGGCTTTAGAATTTACACACACAGAGTGTTTCCAGCAGTTCCTGTTTTTTTTAAAGCTTGATTGTGTTTTCCTCACTTTGGTTATCAAAATATCTCCTCCCTTTAGGACTTAGGAGGTGCTTTTGTGCAGACTGCAAAATGTTCTTATCTAATACAAACTTTGCAGCTCAGAAAGAGTTAAATCTGTCTGGGCCCTGGCATAGTTCAGAGACTAAAAGGCTGTGCAGTGGGTTTTGGGAATAAATCAAAAATCCCAAAGGGATGAGGCCAGGCCACGGGCAATTGATCCAACTACACTGTGCAGAAACATAAAAAATGTAGCTCCCATTTCTCCCTGCTAATCTTTGGGATCTTAGCTAAGCACTGACATCTTCTAGCATCTTAAAAATCCAGCATTCAGTGAAAATATGGCAAAAAACAGTGGCCTTTCTTCAGTCCCATGTTCATAGACAAAGACAAACATAAATGTAGTCCCAGTCTTAGTCAATGCAGCCAATTTTTCTGACTCTACATGATTTTCAAGACAGCAAACCAAAAATCAAATAATTTAGGTTGTCTCTTCAGAGATAATTTGCTCATTTTATTCTATAGGCTATGACTGGTGATGTTCTTTGTCTTTTACCTTGATTACAAACACTTCTTACACAGAGAGAAAGTGTGGTTTTCATGGTGAAGGTAAAAGCAGTTAGATCCATTTTTATGCTGCAAAATATATAATTTTTCTTTGTGGCAATAAATATTTTCACAAATATCACAGCACTCATTGGTCCTTACAATTAGTAGTTTGAAATAATCCTCCATTATTTCCATGCTGATAAGGGACCTTGCATGTCTTTCTGAAACACTTTAAGAAAAGCTTTTTTTTTTTTTTTTTTTTTCCCCGAAAATCAAGGGCCTCCAAGTTTTTTCAGACAGAGCATACAAAAATATTACAACCAGATTTTCCAAGTGTTTACTTGTTCCAATCAAGTGGAATGTGTTCTGGTCCATATGTTCAAGTCAATAACTGACTAAAAGGCTGAGCATCCTACAGAAAATGGCAAATTATTGAATTATTGACATGCCTGCCCACATTTGGATGTTGGCATCTGAGAAATATTTCCCTCAAAAATGCTGACCCTTAAGGCAGCCCCTAAACCAGACAAAGCTTATGGGTTTTTATAACACCCACATTGTAGGAAAGCATAGGCAAATATTAAAGTGTGGGAGGTGATTCATAAAATAAAAAAGGAAAGAAAAATTGGTTTATCCAGGGCTGGAGCACAATGGTGAGGGGATGTTTCCCAGAAACCAGGGGTAAAGTTCTTCCAGTACAAATAATCTCTTCTTTTCCAATATCCCTTTGAATCTAAAAACCCATTAAAGTTTAATTTCACAAATTGTATCTGAAGCCAAAGTTGTTAAAAAATCTCTGGTAGATCAGCAAATATGGCCTTCACCATTCATCATTCTTTTCAAGATGATGGATTTAAATTAAGAGAGCATAAAGCCAAACTTCATGAGGAGGACATTTCATGTCCAATTCTCATATAATCCATCACTTTTTTTGTTTGCAAAATCGAAATACCAAAAATGCTGAAAGAAAAAAATCTTAAAAATGTGATTTAACTTGAATTTAGAACAATACTTACCACATGCTGCTGATGTTACTTGGGATGACTGTGCTGAAACTTCAGCAGTGCTGAGGTCCAAAAACAAAATGGGATTATGGGAGCAATGGGCTATGTCAGAAAGACCTTAATATATTATTCAAGGAGCAGAGTAGGAATGCAGAGAAGAATTTAAGGAAGGGGGGAAAAGGATCTGTTCACAATGCATTTTTTGTATCATGTTCTTTAGACAACAAGAATCCTGGGATTCAAGACCAGAAGGTGTCTGGGCATGAACAGATCATATTCAGATCAATACAGAGACAGAGGACCTTGGACAAACAATTCATTATACATTAAATTAAGGTGATAAACTCAGGTTTATCGAAACTCCATTGAACAAAAATATCTCCCAGAAGATAACACAAGAATATCTCAAATCATTAAAGTTCTCTTTTTGTTTTCTTCTCCAAATTAGTAATCAACTCTGTGACTTAAATACATTCATTAGACAAAATTTGTTCTGTGTTTAATCTTACTCCAAATTAATTTATATAAGGTGAAATCTGGATATATGAAAAAAATTACAATAGTCATAATCTCCTTTACTGAACTTAGAAAGTATTTTATTTGACAAAGTCCTTTATCTCTATCCTCCGATAATAATTATCACAAAGGACCAATATCATGGACTCTGAGTTTTAAAAAGATGTCTAGAATTCGGTTCCTGTATCCAACACATAAAAGGAGGCCCCTGTTAATTTTGATAAGTTCTCCATAGTGCCACTGGTGTCAATAGGAGATGAAGGATTTAATGTCTGGAAAATGTTTCCTTCAGCTGCAGCAATATCTTCATGAAAATAAATGAAGATCCATAAGGAAATGAGGGTTGCAGAATTTGCCCTTAACGGGTGAAGCCTACAGAATAAGCTTAATTAATAAACTTGTCCAACTTCAAATGTACTGATAGGAAACACAGCCAAGTAACTTTACATTTCAAAAGCACACAAAGGACAGATTGAACATTTGGTTTGAGTGCATTTTTGTTCTATAGCACTACAAAATGGGAAATGAAAGGAAAAATGTGACAGCTGCAATAGATGTGATTAATCAGTGACAACCATCAAACAATGTGTGTAGGACACAGGCAGGCTGCGCTTCAAACTAAAATTCCACAAAACACCACAGTCTGCACTATATCTACATCCCAAACCCCTCCAAAGCTAACACATGACATTAATCATCCTTGGCCATCCACTATAACCTGATGAATTTGCAGAGTTTGTATTCTGGTGCACTGGAGACTTAAATATAATAAAAATAAAAAATAGGCTGGAGCAGCAAAAATACCAGAGGCCAAAAGAATAAATAAAGCACAGTTACTCCACAGCCCAGAACAAAAAACCCCTGACTGCTAAATGAGCCAAGTAGTGGCTCTACTATATGTACATGTATTTTTCATTATAAACTCATTAAAAATGATTTCCTGTAAGCTTTCTGTGCATGACAGTGGGTTGAAATAGAACAGATGATAATGTCCCATAAAAACATCTCAAAGCACTTCATGAACATGGCTTGTCACAAGCAGCTTACTTGCAAGGGACATAATTGATAATTAACATTGCTGTGTTATAGATGTTGAAAATGGAATGCCTCATTAAGGTTTAAGCCTGAAGGTTTGGTACTCTTGATTAAATCTGGTGTGAGCAGGCTCATTAGTGCAATGTTTAATTATAATATCTCTCAAAATCAGAAAGGTATCATGTATATGAGAAGAATTAACCTTAAATTACACAAGAAACAAGGTGGTATTTAAATAAAAAACCTTCTTTATATGTGGGACCATCCCAACTGTTCAAAAAGGCCATTGTGAGATTATCCCACAAATCCTCAAAATTACTTTCAATGCGTTTTTAATAATCAACACGGACTAGGGTTGAAACAGCTATGTTATTTTCCTTTTATTTCCTTCTCAATTCTCAGTACTTTACGGGGCAAATAAGCCAAAATACTGCAAATACTATAAAAATATGATTTGCATTTTTATGTACTTGGCTGTAGCAGACTGCAAATGGAACACAAAATTTCAGCCATTATTACACTTTGATCAATACTCAGTCTCAGGCACAAAATATCAACTCAAGGCAAAATTTACTGAGCAAACTAAAGATCTATTGAAAAATTCTCTGTCCACAATGTGGATTTGAGCAGAATTTAGGCAGCATGACAGGCTTTAGGTGAGCCTCCTGCACAGAGCTAGAATTTGCTTACAATAGGAAGAAAAAAATTGCCTTTAAAGACTGTGGAAATGTGAGACAGAGGTGAAAATGGGCCTGGAGCTGAAGAAAAAGCTTCCACTGTCTTATCTTTGCACTTTTGGCAGCAGAGAGACTAAGTACATGCATAGAAATTTGGTTTTGCTTGCCTAAAATAGACTCAGTTTTTTCATGCTGGTTTCTGTTTCAAGGTGGAAAAGGTAATTTACTCCTTTTTTCAAAGCAAGAGAACTTCAGTTGTATTTAAAAAAAAAAAAAAAAGTCAGGAAGAATCTGGTTTATAAATTAGAAAGAAGATTGGATTTTCTTAAAACTGTTGAAATTATTACACATAGGGCTTTGCTTCAGATCCTTCTTTCTGGGAATTATAATGGCTGCTGCCAAAACCAAATCTGTTTAACTGGTTAAGCTAAGTACCTAAATCAGTGCAAATGAGATCAGTTTATCAGGGTTTAATAGCTATAACACAGACAAAGAAATAAAGAAATAAAAACAAACCCCTTCTCTTGAAACACAATCTTCCTCCCACCTTCATTCAGAAGCCTAGCCAAAATACTTTTCATTTTTTAACCCAGGAAACATTGTGGGCCCCATGTTAAATGGGCAGTGCTTCTTCCAGATTCCCTTTTTTGAAGTCCATGAGGAGCTGTGCTCCAAACTGGGTAACTTCTCTGAGGCTGCTCCTCAGAGTGTTGAGGAAAGGTCAGATCCTGGAAGATCTGATCTGGAATTTAAATCCCATTTGCCTGGCAGTGAAAAATGATATTTTTAAGCAATATTGGGTGAAATTTAATTTCTCAAAATGCTGTTGGTGACCCTGCCTTGGCAAGGGGGTTGGACTAAAAGATCTCCAGAGGTCTTTTCCAGCCTACACAATTCAGTGATTTTGTGATTCTGTCAAAGAGTGTGACACAAAACCACCCCCTGACAACTTGAGAAGGGCTGGAGACAGCCAAAAGTTGGATGGTATTAGAAAAAGGAACAGACAAATCTATTTCTAGGGTTTTTCTGTGCCCTCACTAGAAGCAAAAGGAACATTTGAAGCCAGGTCTGGATGAGGGCATGGGCAGATGCTGAGGGTGAGACACACTCCATGAGTGGGTGAAAAGAAATGGTGGGGAGATCAAGAACAGAGGAAAAAAAGGGATTAAAGATATAAATGTAGGACTGAAAAGGAAGGCATGACAAGAACAATCCTATCTGTACTGTGGAGCTGCAGAACTTGGAAAAAGGGATGAGAAGCAAGGGGATATAAAGGAGAAAGCACATTACTGTTAAATAAGTTGGTTGGAGATTGTTCCTTTGTGCCCATTTCACTGTTTGGAAAGACTTCAATTTATCTAAATATCTGATACAAAATGTTGCTTTTAGCACTCACTGCTTCATTTCATTCTGATCTACCTAGAAAAAAAAAAAAAAAAAACCAGCAAAAAACAGGAGGAGGGAACTGCTTATTTTCAGTCAGAGCACAAAGAAAAGTAGTGCTGGCAATATCACATCTCACACTACCAGTACAGCCATGTGAGAGGACAGCTACTGGCTGAGTTCACTTTGTGATCCATTTCCTTACAATTTCCTTGTCCAAGCCAGGTTGGCTGGATGAGGAAGTACTTGGATACAGTTTGGGATCACATTCCAGTGCCTCATAACTTAAAGTGCATGGTATATTTTCAGTATGAATGCCATACACAAGCCAGGGGTTTTGCACACACTGCAGCCTCCCACAGGTCTGAACACCACCAAATCAGACAGAAATTGATGCCTCTGATTTTTTTCACTCCTTGATGCTTTGTTTTTCTAGTAGTGATGATTCATAAGGCCATACTTGAAGATGGGGTAGAAATCCATGGATAAGTGCAGTTTTCCATTGGCAAGGAATTTGGCCTTCCATCTCCCAGTTTTGGAGAACACCCTGCACAAAGACAGAGCCCTTGCAGCACACAGGCAGGGCAACAAAGGAGCTTTCAAACAAAGGTGAATGTGGCTCTCTTAGAAGCTTAAGCATTTTTGATTTTTAAGCAAGTCAGGCCTGTAAGTGACTGTTGTGCTTTTGGTAAATTCTGTATGATTTTTTTTTGTTACGTTAACTTAAGCTATCAATTAAGTGATGATAAACCTTTACGCCCAAGCCATTTTTCAAGTCCAGCACTAAGTTTGGCCAGGGGATTCCTTCTGAATCTTGTGACTGATCTGGAACATCTTCCTTTTACTGTGCACTGGGGGGAGCCGTTCTAGCGGACACTATATTTGGTACCAAAATTGATTTATTGGGTTAAAAACATCAGTCTGTTAAAACCACGATCTGAAGGGGCAGTTAGCTAAAAGGATTCCCCCTCAGGGCAAAGCCTCGGAAGGTCATCAGGATTTTCCAGTTTCCCGGTGCAGCAGGCCTCAGGCAGGAATGGTTTGAGGGAGAGACCTTGCAAGAGTTTTCCAAAGGCTCTGGAGCCGTGAAGAGTCTGGAGCAAGGCCTCAGCAGCTCCCAAGACTTTCTCTGAGGGAGAGTCTCGAGCAGGGCAGCAGCAGCAGCAGCTGCTTCTCCATCTTTTTCTTCTTTCTTCTTCTGTGTGGATAAATGCAGCAGCAGCAGCAGCAGCAGCAGCAGAGGTAGTTAGGCAGGTAGGCATGGATGGATCATGAAGGCCTCTAATGTCGTTTTTTATTACACGTGAAAAACATTAGAGCTTCAGCATAATTTTAGGTAAATTGGGTTTTTTTCCATGCATGTGTATGTCCTATCTCGTTTTTGTCCCTAATTTTATCTTATTTACATGAATTATTCTCTTATTTTTCTCCCTAATTTTATTTTATTTACGTGAATTATTCTATCTTGTTCGTGCGCTTAATGCTGTCTTATTTTTGCGCGAATTGTTCTATCTAGAAAATACAAAACAATATTGTACTCTGTTTTTAATTATGTCTATGAAGTACTAAGTTTTTCAGGATTTTTGGGCACTAGCTCTTCTAGAGCTACTCAGGCTGCAAACATGCTGATTCTTACTAAAACACTTAGAAAACATAAAGACCTATTTCTAACTTACTGTGGTTTAATAGATCTTAAATTCTCTAGAGGTTTTAATTAACTTTAATCCTACATTCCTCTTCTCTGATTTCGTCAGAGGGGGTCTAAATTCTTGATTTCCAACATCTTCCTTTTTCCTTTTCATGTTTAGCCTTTCCTATCCCCACCCTTTTCCCCCCACAGCCTCCATGCAGATAATTTTGGGGATGGTTTTGGATTGATTGATTTTAGATTTTAGTTTGCTTTTCCCTCGTACCTGTACCCACATTGTAAGTGATAGAGTGAACCTTGCCAAAAAACTTCTTCACACTTTCACATGTAATATAAACCTGCTTTTTCTGATATCTTGCTGGTGATTCAACCCAAAAATAGAGCCAAGCAAAGAAACAAGCAGTGCTCAAAAGGCTTGACAGGTTAAGAGTTATTACTTGTAAGAAATAGAAGATTTTTGAAAAGAAAAGCCGCCAGGTAAGGCTTTAAAATCTTCTATAAAGTAGCAAGGTAGGCACTTCAGAAAAACAGTTAAGGAGTGGTCTGTACATGTTGCCAGAATTTTAACACACCCCCCAAAAAAGTTAGTAGTAATATGAAAAAAAGATTATATTGGTGAAAGATGTGAAGGTGTCCTGAGGGAAAATATTTTCAGATCTTTTGTAGGAAACATTTTTTTCTTGCTTCACCTCAAGTTTAAGTGAATAAAAATACATGCATTTTGACTTCACCAAAAATACATTCAGTATTTACTTCCCAAATAAAGGAATTCAACAGGTCTGAGGCACATGATTTCAGGCAAATTTTTTTGCTTCAGGCAAAATTTGCATTGCTGCAGTGGGAAAAATATGTTCTCCAAAGGATTATTAATTTTTCTCATTACACTGATTCAACTCCTCCAGCTTTGAAAACAAGAATCTGGAATTAAGTGAAAATATGAGTTGATTTTAGTCAGTATTGATGCCTCAACATGTTTGTGATCTCAAACTCACAGAATATCTCCCGTAGCTGATTTTAAACATTAAGATACTTATAATATTAGCCATATTAATTTCATATTTTCATACTAAGAAATTGAAGTTGAATTTTTATCCAAATTCTCTTTTCAGTTACACATCCATTGAAAAATTCAGCCATCCAATCTACCAAATAATTCCCAAGAAAAACTTGCATCTACACTGTTTAACACTTCTTAATAGCAATGCTTTTGTGCTTTAAGGGAGAAGTTCAGAGCTGTCCTCCCCACAGCAGAAAAATTAACAACATGTCAGACATTTGCTTCAATCATTAATCCAGAAAAGGTAGTCAATTTAAGCCTCATAAATGTCTTTCTTCTGTCAGTGCTTCCACTGGATGACTCTGTAAGTAAAAGCATTTTGGTGTCATCCTTTTGGCTTCTGTCACTCTGAACCTTTAAAAAAAAAAAAAAAAGTCTTTTATGCAGAAAAAGCACTATATTTGTTTTGAAAAGAACAGCTGTTTACATGCAATTATACAGAGATATTCCAAGTTAATATTTGACAAGGACATAAATCAATGTAATCAAGTGAGCCAATCAAAATTTTGTCTGTTTATGCATTTCAGAACTGTGAACAAATCATATAAATAACACCAGATTTGTGACATATCTGAAAAGGTAAATAGGTAAAAAAGAGAAATCTTGATGAATGAAGAGATTTCGAATTACACATTCTAAAACATCAAATCAGCTACGGAAAGCGTTAAGGAAAACAACAGTGTATTGATTTTGAAGATGAGTTTATTGCACAAGCTCAAATCCTAACTCGAATTATTCCATTGCATTAGGGAAGATGTTAATTGAGGTTGGTATTAACATACACAATTAGCTCAGTCAGCTCCCCTGACAGAGGCACTGGGTGTTATTTGAGATGTCCAGGGGATCTAAGATGTTACCAAGAAGGTGGCAGATGTGAGGCAAGACCTCCAGGAGACCCTTTTGACCTGGCAGCTGGAGCCAGGTGGGTCCCCAGAGCCTCTCAAGTGCCCTCAGACATTTGGGAACTGGATTGTGCCAATGGACTCTGAAATTTCACTTTGATAAAGATTACAGGAAAGATAAAGTTCCCTCTTTTGGTATTGCTACAACGGAGGGAAAAAAAGCCAACAAACCCCACAAGAATGTCAATTGAAACAGTTCAAAATTTTGTTTGAAGTCTGATCCTTTGAAGTCCTTGGGGTTGGGACTGCCATAGATCCACTTTTAACCCTACAGGGTAATGTCTCTCCCTTAAGGCAGTGGCAGGGCTGTCCCAAGAAAAATAGAATTCAGTGGATGTTCAGGTATCCATGGGAATGCCCAGGTATCTCCCTGGGGGGGGAGTTTTACCCTGGTGGAAGGCCACAGGAAAAGGTGTGGAGCAGCTTTGAGGATCTTTGATCATTTATGTTTCTTCTTTCCATCGTTTTCTACAACGTGCCAAGTCCTTCAGTGATTTTAACCATGTTTGAGCCATTAACTATTTCATTTCAGTATCTCACAGTTACTAAGGGAAATTGCCACATAACTGAGCCAGAGTTAGCTGTTCCCAACACTCCTGCAGTGGCCATGTCTCCCCAACAAGTCCCATACCCTTGGCATGAGCAAACAGAATCCATATGTGAAAATGATGACTTCACATCCCAGCAGGCTGTCACTTCTACAGGCATCAGGCCTGTGACTTCATCCTTCCTCTCTGACATTGGCAGTGCACCAGAAGCCCAAAATATGAAACACTCCTCTGAAATAAAATGCCACTTAAATGGTCTCTTTATGGCTTAAGAGAAAAAACAGAGTATGCAAAACAGAAACAAATGGGACATTCATACTTCTGTCCAATGGCAGAGCTCTTTTATTCACCAAGTTTATTAGGAATCTTGTCCAATTCTGCAAATATTATGAATATTGAATTCCAGATCAGCCAGGTAAGGGCTTTTTTGTATTAAAATAAATGTACACTTGTATGTCATTTGGACATCTCTGACAGATACAAATGAGGCATTAATAAAGTGCTTCTCATGTTCAGTTTTAAGCAATGACATTTACAGGTGTAAGAATTCAAAGTTTTGACATGAAAAAGCACATTGTTAACATGAAGGAAAAGTACATACACACATGAATTTCAGCAAGATTTTGTGCACTACTGACCTAAACATGCTAATATTAGCACAAGTGATGTAGTGTTAGGTTTCCACCAGGATAAACGTGACAGAATGGGCAAAACCTCCCTTAATGCCACAAATACGCTGCTGAAGTCGTGTTTCTAATCTGTGAGGACATTACATCATGAGTCACTCAAAGGAAAGGGCAGAGTTTCCTACCAAATCCATTACAAGAAGAAAGTGACATTTAGAAGGCAGAATATGTGACTTGTATCTCACAGGTAGAGTTCTTTTTGTTCTCGTGAGAATTCTTTCCTTTGAATAAAAGAGAAAATTCCGGAATTCCGTCCCACTAGCTGAAAATTATTAAGCTCATTTCTTAAAGTTGTAGGGCATCTAAATAGAAGAATCTGGCAAAATGTTCTCTCTTCATAGGTAATGAGAAGAAGAGAGGTTTTCTGGGTTTGTTTTAGCTGTTGTTTAAGTACAATTTGTACCCTTCAGTGCATCTGAACAGCAAACCCTATTACAGTGTGAAAAATGTTGTAAAGATGATGCCAGGCCAGCACTGAAAAGATTCCTCACAGATCACCTTCTATTTACATGGACTAAACACTTCTGGTGTCACTGAGAGACAAATGGAAGTTGCAGCTTGTAAGGATGATAAAAAATGTGTGTCCTGTTCTAGGCATTTAAGCACTTACAAGAATTTATAAATATATTGAGATGGAGTTTTTAAAGCACTATTCCACATCAGCACATTACTTCCCACCTCCTCCCCAAATGTGGGTCATTGTTGCTCTTTCAGCCTGCCCTCTGGCCAGGTTTGCCACCACGGAGTTTTAAAAACACCAAATTAATTGCAGATGGAGACAAACTTGATCATTTCAATTTTGTCATGGCTTTAAAATGCTGAAAACAAGCACTGTAGCGAAGATAATCAAAAGTTTATTGAAACCCAGAGCATCCTTTTCTGTGCATTCAGTGTCCCCATCCTGCTCCATGGTGTTGGGAGATGAACAGAAAGCCAAAAGCAGGATGAGAACTTCAGTGCTGAGCAGGGGGATCAAAAATTCACCTGTCTCCTGTCTGTTAAACGAGGATTTAAGAGATCAAGACAGCAGCAATCTGATACCTACCAAGCACCAGACATTCCCTTCCCCAGAGAATATCCATCTATTTGAAAAGTGACTCCACAGAACAAGTTGTGAGCCCTTAAATCTAAAGGGTCAGCCAGACATCCATAGATTGATTTGCTTTGGTTGACAGCAGCTGGGAGATTTATCTGAGATTTAACACTCTGATGCTTACTGTCAGAAGTTTTCTACTACACATTGCATTTAAACATTTTGGAACAATGGAAAGTAACAGCCCATGCACTCCTACCCTGCTGCTCAGTGATATTTTTGTGCCAAGCCTTAGTTTTAGTTTTGCCTCAATGCCTTCCCAAGCTGTCAGGGCTCATTGGGGTAGGAATAAAGAACTTACAAATTGGGAAGGGTGGTTTCCCTGAATGCCAGCAGCATCACAGAGCTGTATCAAGCTGCACAAGAAACAAGGATGGCACAGGGACTTTGTTCCCACTTGGAATTTCATCATTTCCTGACTTTTGGCTTGGGATGCAGACAATTTAACCACCCCTGGCTTCCCTGCACCCCAGGAGCAGGCGCCAGCCCCACGGCCTCGTTGCCTTGCCTGCAGTGACAGGGGGTGGCTGCATGAGAGACAGTCGGAGGGAAGGGATGAGGAAGCCCCAGGGGAGGGAGGAGCTTTGGATTATATGGCCTTGGTAGAGCTCTCCCAATTTACAGGTTTTGGCTCTAAAAAGTTTTTCTATGGCAGATGCTTAAATGGAGCCCTCTATTATGAGGAGGACATCCGTGATCTTCCCAGGCACAAAGCTGAGGCTAACAGCTCAGTAGTTTCTGGGCTCTCCTCCTTCCCACACTTTTCAAAGATGTTTCCCTTTTCCCAGTCAGCTGGGGCTTTGCCTGACTGCCAGGAGTTTTCAAATATCATAAGCCTACAAGAAAGATGAAGAGGAACTTTTTGCAAGGGACAGGACAAGGGGGTATGGCTTAAAAAATAAAAGAGTAGGTTTAAGTGAGATAGTAGCAGGAAATTCCTCCCTCTGAGGTTAGGGACAGGTTGCCCAGAGAAATTGTGGCTACCCCATCCCTGGAAATCTTTAAATCCAGGGTGGAGGATGCTCTGAACAACTTGGGATAGTGGAAGGTTGGACTGGGTGATCTTTAAGGTCCTTTCCTGCCCAATCCATTCTGTGATTCTATGACTCAAGACAAAAGAGAGAAGAAAGGTACAGCAGCATGTGGGCTTGCTTTGAGCAGACTGCCCTCTGAAGCTGGCTGGAGGCATTTCTTCAATTCATAATCAGAAGTTATGATTATAAAAGGCAAGACTGACTCTTTGTGCTGAGTAGGGAATTCTTTAGGGCTAAGATCTGGAAGAGAATACAACCTATGGAAAACAGAGTCAGGGGGAGAACTACCACACTATAGCATGCATCTTCCATCCATAAATTATTTTTTAAACCCTTTTGAACTCCTGTTCATATCATTGTGCTTATGGGACTATTCTTTGCTCACCCAAAGCCTACTGAGACAGTGTGTGCAATTACTTTTCAGTGCCTAAGTGCTTTGCAAAATTAAAATCCTAGAAAGAATCAGCCTCGTTTGCTGTCCCACACATGTCCGTATATGGTTAGAAATGGGATTAGATTTGGCCAGATGACTCAGTTTAACAACTTCCAGGACAAAAGCAAAACCAGAATCAGATTATAATGCTGTTTTCCTGAACCTAATCATGAAAAGGAACTGGTTCATGCAAATCATGTCCCTACTGGAAATTACAGAATAACTCTCCTGAGGAGCTGGAGGAGGTTAAAGCAAGGGTGGAACACTGAAACCATACAATTTGTATGATGCTGGGAGGAAGGAAACGCAGCATTTCTGGAGTTTTGTTTAGGATTGGGAGGGATTAATTCTTCCTGTCAACTCCCTCGCCCCTTTTTAAAGCTCATTAATACCTTTGCCAGTAAAGCAGGATTTTTAAATACTTTCAGAACTGACACAGTTATCCTGTCTCTATCTCACATGGGGCTTGAAAAATGCAAGGCTCCAGATTCAATTTTAAACACACCTTTGAGCACAAGAGCACGTTCCCTCTCCCCCCTTCCCCAAAGATAAGGAAGTACTTTAACATGAAAAAGGCAGAACAAAGGGAGTAATCCACAAGAATTATGTCACTCCTTTTTATTTTTTTAAAGCATTGAAAGCAGAATATACAAAATATATAAGTTAAGCAGCAATGACTCAATACTGAATTGGAATTGCAAACTCTTATAAGAAAAAGGCTCTTCAAACTTAGCTTAAACCCTGTGAAAATGAAAAGTGGATTCTTCTTAAAAAAACCCCAAACCTCTAGATTCCATACTGTGCATTTTTATACAGACAAATTAAGAAAAATTCAATAGAAGGCCCCACTGAGTAGAAAAGACCATGTTTAAGTCAGCATTAGTGTCCTTCCCTGGCCTTGTCTCTCTCCCAAAATCTGAATGAGTATTGAGGAGTTACAACCACACAAATACAGACTTGGGCTGCCAGCAGGAAGCTCTTTTGCTTTAATGGCATTCACATTCCCATCAGTGAAATTATAGAGCTGTGTAATCTGCTCTTTCCATGGTTATTTTTTATTATTATTATTTTGGAATGGGTTCAAGGGGAAAGTAGGTCAAGACTTTTGAAGAGTGATTGGCCTGCATTTTGTACATTTAGCAAATTTGGTTGCCTAAAAAAAATCACAGTCAGCAAAATGTTCTGGTTGCAAGGTCATCCTTCCAAGGCTGAAGCAACTCAGTTTTAATGCAAGTGCAGTGTATTTGCCATATAAAATAAAAAAATATGGCTTGATTTGCAGATCTCTTTCCTATAGCACTGTCATACAGGGAGTAAAAAAAAATAATAGAAGGAAACGTATGAAATAGGAAAGCCTTTGGAATTGGAAGGGATGCTATTTGTCATGTGGACCTGTCCCAGCCATGAGCTCTGGGAGCTCAGAACCCCACCCTGGGCTGCATCCTAAGCCCTGTGGGCAGCAGGAAAGGGGGAATTCTGCCCCTCTGCCCTGAGCTCAGGTGAGACCTCACCTGCAGAGCTGCCCCAGCCCTGGGGCCCAGCACAGGAAGGAGCTGGAGCTGCTGGAGAGAGTCCAGAGGAAGCACCAGGATGAGCAGAGGGATGGAGCAGCTCTGCTGGAAGGAAAGGCTGGGACAGTTGGGATTGTTCAGCCTGGAGAGAGAAGGCTTCCAGTACCTAAAGAGAGAGGGAGAGACAATATTTACAAAAGCCTGGAGGGACAGGACAAGGGGCAGTGTCTTCAAACTGAAAGAGGGGACCATAAAATCCTTCCTTGTGAGGGTGGGGATGCCCTGGCACAGGTTGCCCAGAGCAGCTGTGGCTCTCCCTGGATCCCTGGAAATGTTCCAGGCCAGGCTGGATAGAGCTTGAAACAACCTGGGATAGTGGAAGGTGTCTCTGCCATTTGCAGAATGTTGGAACTGGACAAATTTAAGGTCTCTTCCAATGTAAGCCATTCTATGATGGATTTTAGGCTTGTGACTCCCTAATGATTTCTCCTGCTGACCAGAAGTTACAGGATATTGCCCAGCAATCTGAAAAGGGAACACCATTGATCTCAATAATTCAAGTTCAGCTGACACAAAACCAAAAACCAAATATTCCAAACACACATCCACAAAACCACCATCAACAAACCAGCCTCACAAGTGCCAAACAATGTAAAGATCAAGTGGGGAGGGCATTATAAGAATTTTTTTTTTTTCTTTTGGACTGGTACACATCTACTGGCCATTTGCCAAGGAAGCCCCTGAAAGGAAGAAAACAGACAATGAGAATGCTTAGAGAGCACGTGACAGCACAGAGAACATAAGGATACTGTGAAAATTATGATACTTCAATCTGTGTTTCTGATTTCTTGTGACCTTGTATCACACAGTGTTGATGTTTTAATGTCTCTAAATCCACATTAGCAGCAAAGCATTTTAATAGACATTTGTCACAGCATTCCAGCATTTCAGGCAAAGCAGCCACTGAATAGTTTCATTCAGGTACACATGGGCCACATGTGTGATTTTGTGAGCACATCACCCAAAATGGGCATGGAATGATGATGAATTTGTGCTGGATTGCCCTGCTATGCTCTGTGAAATCTTGTCAAAACCTTGAATTATGTCCATTACTGTTTCCTGTAAAAGTATAGCTCTTGGCAAATACTGACATCACCAGTGCCACATCTCCAGCTAGACCAAACAAGGTTAAACTGCAGAAAAACCAACAAATCATCACCAGCTCCAAACTTAGGTGAAAGCCTACAAACAAACTTACTGGTGGCTTTGCTTTTTGTGTAATTTCAGCAGCACAGCTTGCTGGTGACAGGTTGTTTCATTAACTGCTGATTAAAAAAAGCTTTCAGAAAATGGATACACAGCCTGTGTTTAAATTTAGTTCTTGCTTTTACATGCAGGAAAAGTAATTACATGTATCAGGTAAACATTATCTGATACTGAAATGAAACACCCCCAGGACAATTGGATAATAAAAACTCTCTGTCAGTAGGAGAAATGTGAAGGTTGATTTTTTAGCACTCAAAAAATTTGCTGTCTTTACCTTGGGGCTGAAACAAATATTCTCAAGTGTCTCCAGGCTGGAGGAGAGGTGAATAACAAGAAACACAGAGAAATGCCAGCAGGAAATAATTTTTTTGGAAAGTCATGTTGTAGCTGAGATGTGCAGATGGAAGAGGATGACAAAACCTACTGGTTCTTTGATGGGAATGAGGACATTTGGCCAGTGATTTGCTCTGGGATGAGGTAAAACTGGAAGTAAAGATAATGCCGTCGGCAGCATGATGCCCAGATTCCATTGGTAGGAAGTTTTGAATGAGTTTAAACAGTACACAAAGAACTGCAGAGTCAAGCAGCCATCCTACAGCAGGCTCTATGTCCATTAGAAAGGCAGAACTCTTGAAGTTTCTGAGATGAGGAAGTGAAGAGGGAGGTTCTGGGCTCTTCTCCCTGGGATCCAGTTGCAGGAATGTGGGAATGGTTCAAAGCTGTACCAGCAGAACACCAGAACAGCCCCTCTTTCTCAAGCAACTACAGGGTCACTTTCACTTTGCTGCTGAGACTATGATTTCATGGGAGAGGTGCATAAAAAGAAGCCTTTTGGATAAATACTTATAAGACTAGATAAGTTTCTTTTGATTTTTATGCTTTCCCTTCCTACTCTGCTTAGTCCTACAGAGAGGTGGTAATTTTTGTCATTGGTTGATGTTTAGCCGCTATTTTCCTTTCCATGAGCTCTTTGTGTCTTTTGGATGATAAATCATGGAAACTTCTATAAACATGACATGTGTTCAGCATGAGCTCCTGCTGCTCTGTGGAAAAACACCATTCTAGACACAGCCACACAATATTTATGTTTACCTTGTTAGCAACATCCGAAAGCATTGTCTGTTGTCGTGACTACAAAGTCTGATTAACACAGAAGGGGATAGCACTGGGGCAACAGCTCCATGGCTGTCAGTCAACCTCTCATGATGTCCTTTGCCAGCAACTCAAGACCTTGCAGCAGAAAGTCCCATTCCTGAGCAAATTTTAGAGGAAAATACTCCTCAGCAGGTGCAACCACAGCCCCAAGCAACTCCCTGCAGAGTTGCCAGCTTGTTCCTCACACCTTTCCACCAACTCTCTGCTACTGTCACTTTCCAAATACTCTCCATTCAAATCTAGAGGCAAAAAAAGTAGAAATCATGTTTTCTAGGAGGAGGTGTTTAACTACTTTTCTGGACACATTTGTCAAACCTTTCTGGGATATTCTGAAACCACCACCAGACAGTGCCTATGACAGCACAGGAATGAAGTTCCCACGTACAGAAATGTGGGTCTATATCTGATTTAGCCACCAATAAATGCTCTTAATTACCTCAAGGATCCCAGACACTGCAGGGTTTGGGGTTTTTTTTTTGCATACCCTTCCAGCAGTTTGACACATTTCTCAAACAGGTTATATCACCCACGTTAAGCTCGCTCACTTTAACAAAAGACAAAGAGCAAAGCAAAGATTTCAGGGGATTTATTTCTTTAGAAACCAAATCACACTGCTTTCATCCACAGAAAATGCTCATGCACCCCCCAGATTCTTTAAACACAAAGAACACGCATTGCACGTGATGTGTTGCCCTTATAGAATCCACACCACTCACAAATTACAAATTACAGTGGCACAGGCTGGGCTTCTGGAGGGGGTCCAAGAAGCAATTCCTCACATTTCACCCACACTCAGCGCCTGAATGATTGCTTCATTCCTGAGGCTGTGCTGCTACAAGTTCCTTGGAACAGGCCACCTCCAGCCTCCCTCCAAGAGTCACAGCATCCAATCTCTGCATCAGTTTGACTGACACTGCACAGGGCACTCTCTGCACAGTTTTCTTTGCAAAAACAACACAGCTGCTGGGCTACGGCCCTGAAAAACTCAAAGGCAAGAGCCCAAATTATTTTAAGAAACATGAGACTGAGTGAAGAATGTGGCTTGCGCAGCTGAAAATGAAGGTCGTCTCTTTTGAAATGTAGCTTGTGCAAATAAAATGTTTGGCTTCCTTACATTTTTCTACTTAAATTCCTTCAAGAGGCAGTGAATTCAGATGGTTGCTGGTAGAAAGTCCAAATTCTTCTAATTTGTCTTCAAAATTGTCTTGAATACTAAGCCTCAGTTTGACACACCCCCCCCAAAAAAACCCCCAAAAACCCACAAAATCCCAAAACCAAACCAAACCAAACCACCAACCAAACAAAGAAAATCAAATGTCTTGGTTATTTGCCACAGAACTCGTTACATGTGATTAATTTTAAATGGCCTTACTTGTTTTCCTAGATAACAATAATAATTTCGCTTTAAACTTCAGTAGCCATGGAAAACAGAGTGAAAATTTAAATATCTTCTTGAAATAGTCATCCTGGATACCCAAATGTGAAGCTGGCAAAATAGTGTCAATTACACTATTGAGATTTTATTTACACAGGATATTCACATTGTAACTAAGTATCTCACTTGATTCATTAATTTGTGTTTTTCTAATCTTTAGCTCTCAAAACAATATAAAAAGGATCTAAGCAGCATAAAAAACGTTTCCAGAGTTACTGGTAGCATATATATAAGTCATAGGTGAATTATGACACTGATAAAGCCAAATCTTAAACAGTTCTGAGACACTTAAATTGTGTAAGATTTTTGCTCTATACAATCATATTCTGACATTATTATTTTCTTACCACAACTGAATGCAATGACTTGTTCACATCAAAACCTGTCTGGATGGTTTTCAGTTAAAAATCCCTTTTTCTGCTGTGATTTCAGAATCAATACTTATTAACATGCACAGAGAACAAATAGAAAGATACCTAATTTGAATATATTTTTTAAAATATATTTCCACCTTTATCAGGCAGTGAAGTGCACAGCAGATATTTTGAGACATAGCTCAGGAGGGAAGGAAGAAAAGTTATGGTCTTTTAGATCCTTTCAGATTTAAACAATCAGATCAAAAATTCCCATTCCACCTCAAGAGCTGTTCCAGTTTGCCAGGCAGAGAGACAAAAAGGAATGAACCCTAAGATTATTAACCAAATCAAAAAACTGGAATTCTCCTGACAAATCTGGTAGGATATTTGAATAGATTAAAACAACTTTACACAGCACACAGTGAACCTCTGGGAATTACTGCCTTAGGAAACTGAATTTTTATCAGCAGGTTTACAGAGAGGTTGGAAAATTCATGACCATTAGTTCCAGACACAGAAACTAAGGGGACTAAAAAGTAAGAAACCATGTCCAGTTCCTTGGCAGGGACCTGAACAGCAGCACTGGAGAGGACAGGAATCCCAGTTCAAAGGGAATTTCAGTTAAAAGGTCATGCAAGTCCATTAAATGGAAAAATAACTGTAATTGTGCCTCCAAATGAAACAAGCTGCTGATAGCAGTGCCCAAAGCTGAAGATATAAAGCAGGTGTTGTCAGCTCATGTTTTATCTCCAGAGATGTGTAAAATGGGGACAAAGACATCCATTCAGCAGAGCAGGATGTCTGAATAAGTGAAAGATGCTGCACCTGGTTTGGGGCAATCTCCAGGATGGGGATGAATAGATCTAGAGCAGCTCTGGGGACAAGGTGGTGGCTCTCACCTGGTGGGTGAGAGCTGGACAAGCCCCAGCCCAGAATCCCCCCTGTGCTTCACCCAAAGCCCAGTGGGCAGCACGGGAGGGGAGATTCTGCCCCTCTGCCCCACTCAGGTGAGACCACACATATTTATCTGGATCTGTCTGCTCTGTTAAACTGTACATTTGTGCAGGTATCATTTATATTTGACGTAAAGTGTTGAAAAAAATAAAAACTGAAACCTGTCAGATATTACAATAAATCTATCCTTAATCAAAAAGATATCAACAGCAAAACATGGCTTTTTTAATCAAGCAGACCAACACATAGAAGGGAAACTTAAGTAGTTTTATCCTAGCAGTAGATTTTATAAATGCTTGAACAGGTCTTCCAGTGCTTCAGTTCCTGACTTGCAAAACGACATTGAAAATTCCCATCTCACAGCTAAGACAGAAATTCCCATAAATTTCTGCAAAGCAAAGTTAACACAGAGTTAGGAGATTGTTGAGTCAATGGGGCTGGATTCAAGTCAGATTGAACAAACGAGATCTGCCACCGGAGTGTTCCCACTTCCAAACCATTTGTCATACTCAGAATTTATCTTCACAGCCAGGAAACCCCTTGGGTTTTCACCTGCAGAGGTTCTTCAGTCAGTGCCATAGAAATCAAGGTTAGAATATTGTGGTGAAAGGGCACTAAATGTCAGTGCAAGGCCATTGGCTCAGCTCGAGCAGATATTTTTCAGGCTGTTCCTTCAGATACAAGAAGCAGATTTTTAATCCACAGAGCACTGGCGAGAGCCAGGATCTCAAAGGACATCTGCACCTTCAAAAGTCTCCCTTTTGATGACTCCTTTAGGGGCAGGAGGGTGAGGTAATGGCCCAGGGACTCAGCCTTAACCTTGGGATGGATGTGCTTAGAACTCACTTTTATAAGGATCTCCTCAAAGAAAGCCACAACACTTGAAAACTCAAAATAGCCAAGAAGACTGGAATACTGAAGTTTTTAAACAGAGGAAATTCAAAGTGCCTATGGGAAATGGAATAGAAATCAAAAGATTTATACACAGCTTTTCCTATTCCATTGCAGGCATTTTGCTCCCAGGTAGTAGATCAGCAGATTTCTGGTTTGCATCACTCTCTACCCTCTGTTCCCAGGAAGGTTTGCATGTTCCCTTTTAAGGCCACCTGGCAGCCTGCAAGGTGCCTCAGAAACCGGCCCACCATTGCACCAGCTCCATGTTCCCTTAAAAGGACTTGACATGTTTATAAATATAAAGGCAGGTTAAAAAAAAAGAAGAAAATTATCCAGCAAGAGAGTATAGTGCTATTTTATTTACCTGTGAGAACCTATTGTTAAATTTAATGCTATCATACATTTGGCTTTTTCCAAACACATCCTTTTTTTTTTCACTCAATGATGGTGAATTGACACTTAGGACTGGTGCACATGAAATCCAACCCATCCTGAAAATTTTGGGAGAAAATTTTTTAAAATGACACGCTTAAGAGGTGTGGGTTTTCTACACACAAAATCACCCCTCACTGCCTGTTTTGGATTGATGCATCCCTCAGGAAATAATCCAGTAAAGCAGCCTCTAAGAGAGCCATGGGAAATGCAAGACCTTAAATATTACAAAAGCTGAACCAGACAACAAATTTCTTATGAAACCTCTCTTCTTCATGTGGAATTATTAATTTCTCACATTGCTAATCCCTGATACCTTTTGGCAAAGAACTCTGAATAACCCTATATATCAAAAATTTGTATTAATATCCTAATGATTTAAGCAAATCATTTAATCAGCTATCAGCAATCCCATATGTTGTTGCCGCAGTACTTTTTTGTGTCATGTACAATATTTTTTCTAGGGCTGTATTTCAGTATAATAGATACACATTGAATAATGTAAAATATAGTAGAGTTTGCTCAAGTGTTGTGAGCCTTTATCATGAACTTAATCAGATTTTTTAAATTAATTTCCATTATTTACATTAGTAAAAAAGATATGATGTATAAAAATATAGGGTTTTTACCCATGCTTTATCTCATAACATTACGTTTTATGAAAAATTTGCTTTATCAAGGTGGATTAACTGAATTAATTTAGTTATGATGCAGCTATAGAACACACACGTAGAGTCAGATCCTGTTATATTAATGGGAACAGCCAGTAGCCAACACAGAGCTGGTGACCTCAGGGAAAACTACAACCACAATGAGTTGGAAATATGGGAAGCAAGTAATAATTCCAAAAAGGATGAGCCAGATCTTAACTTGAGGTGAATCCTTAGCCTTAGACTGAGGGATGAGGCTGGGTTAATGCATCCATGCTGTAGGTCAGGCTGTGGGCAGGCAGCTGAGGGACACCCAGGAGCTCCACTGACCTCTACCCAGGGGCTGTGCCTTGGCCAAGGAACCTGGAGAAGAACTGGGAACTGTAACACAGCAACTTGAGAGCTGAGCCACCTCCTTTTCATCCAGCACCTGCTTAAATCATGGATGTTGAAATGAGTTGTTGAAGCAAGTAGACAGAACCTGGCAAAAAATGCCAAGGATGCAGCTCTTTCATAGGTTGTGTCTCACTTTTAAGCAAGCCCCAGCTTCCCCAAAATGATCTGTACCACCAGCTCGTGTGTCAGAAAATTGTAGTGATCATAGGAGTATCATGGTGGTCTGAATTTATCCCTATGGATTGTGCCCAGGAATCAAAGGAGCAAAAGAGGAGCAAAAGAGGAACAAAAGAGGAGCAAAAGAGCCCTTTGTGTCTGCACATCTTTTATTGAAGGGTACAATGAACCCCTCATGCAACAGGAATCCCTGGGAGAGTCAGATGTTCTCTGCCCCTAATGATGGGTTCATAAACTAGTAGCCTGGTATAAATGAAGCAAGGAAGCCCTTTCCTGGGGAAATGACTCCAGCAAGGAGACAACAGCCCCAGGCAAAGGAGACTGAAGGAGCTGACCAGCAATCCTCTGCTGGGATCAGTCTGCCACTGCTTCACACAGCTGGTAGTTCTATTTTGGGCAATAAGCCAAAGGCCAGCCAAGCCTAAAACCAAATTATTCACAGAGCAGGACAAAATTCAGGTGTTCTCTACCTCCCACAGCCTAATGCCAAGCTCAGTCAAACCACCACACTCTGACTGTAAATCACCCTCCCTGTCATCACTATTTTAATTAGTATCAATTATTGCAAGGATTTGAAATAGGCATTCAGTAATTAAGTGCACATCACATTAATCAGCAGCCTGTTAGCAAATTTTTCAAGAGCTGAAGGAAAGCTAAAGTGACAGATACAGTTTGCATTTGCAAAGTACTGCTACTTCCTTCTGGTGCTTACTCAGGGCCTGACAAATTTGCATAGTTATATATTTATAGTTATATAAAGTTAAAAATTCATCAAATTTGTCCTCCACCAAAATTCCCAGTTGAATGGACCAGTAAAGACCTTGTTGAAGGAAGCTCATGCTAGCATGAATAGCTGTAATATAATATATATGTTTATATTATATAATAGCATTAATAGCTATACAGATATATTATTTCAATTTGTGTTGCCAGGTTAGAACAGAAATATTGTTATGTTTGTGGATAACAATTCTCAGTTCACTCAATTCTTATCACCTATTTCTAGATTCTAACCTGGTCGTGAACCAGAGAATCTCTGAACTGCTTCTGTATTTTTTGTAAACTCACAATCATACTTTTCTAGGTGCCAATTCCAGCACTAAAGGTTTGTTCTGTATTTTGCATTGGAAACACCTAATTAATAATTACCTGTGGTGTCAATAAACCCTGACTTGCACAAATGAAAATGTCACATCCTCTGACCCAGTTCTGGAAAATTCAGCAAGGATTCTGAGGGATGGGTAGATATTTGCCCTTTAGTTCATAATCAACTAAAAATCACACATAATAAAGGTAAAATCCTGAAGGGACAGGTTGAAATTACAGGAGAAGCAAATATTAGGTGGAGTATGAGAAAAACACCCTCATGATGCTCTCAGTCATCATTCCCCACTGGCCAAGGCAGGGAGGCAGCAGAGGGGTTTTATCCCTGGGCCCAAATTATGTTGAATAGTGTCATGAGCAATTTTGCAGCCCTAAGAGACTGCTGGATGCAGAGAAAAGCCACCAGAGCTGCCAGTAGCAGCAAAATATTCTATCTAAACCATGAGCCAAGGACCTGACAGCTCTCTCTTGTTTTCTTTTGTGCTTTTCCAGCTGGAGCATAACCTGGGATTCAGTTTTGTTCCTTCTCCCTGAGCGTCTGCCCCAAGGTGTCCAGCTGAAGACACCAGATAATCCTCCCTGTTAAATTATCTCCATGGTGAACACCAAACATTACCCGGGGCCAGACAATGTCATGGCCTTCACAAGGCCTTTGTTTCCATCTTGGTTGTTTTCAGAGACCTGATCTTCAAACTATCTTTTTTTTTTTCCTCCCCTGAATTTCTATTAGGTACAGGAGAGTTCCAGAATACTCTTTTTTTTTTTTTTTCCCTTTTTTTTTTTTTTTTTTTAATTCTTTTCCATCCCATTAATAGTTAGGACATTGTCACTGGCTTTGCAATACTGGGGGAAAAAACCTCCAAAAACTCAACCACACTTTTCTATGTATCTGCTTGCCTCTCATATGCAAAAATGCCTTTTTTCAGCACATTAACACATACCAAACTGAACTTGAAAGCAAACATCAAAACATTATTCAGAACATAACTTTTCACAGTGATATAACATGTCTTGATTATGTACCCAAAGATTTATAGATATCTGTGAAAAAAAAGCAGAAAACTTAAAAATAAAGGGGTTTAAAGCCTGAACTACATCTGATGGATTTAGGTAGCTATGTCTGAAAATTAAGCCTCAGTCTTCTCCAAGTCCCATAACTAAAGCTGCCTTGTATTTCAGTCCTACAAAGAACTAAATAATTCACTGGCTACTGTCCTGCAAAGTAATTTCCTCTCTTTGTTTTCTGTGCTTGAATTTTCATATCTTTTCCAACCTTTTGTGCTTAGAATGAGTCAAGTCTGGCAATTTTTCCCAGAATTACTCTTTTTTTTCCATAGATACCGTCTTTATTATCCTTCTTGACTCCATCTAACACAGATTCCTGTCAGTGCTCTCATAAATTATTCTTTTTTGCAATTTTAGAACTGGTGACTAAAATGGATTCAATGAGACAATTTGTGCTAAATTAACAGGTAGTACTGAGGAATAGCAGCATCTACTTCAAATTTTGAATGTATTTCTGTCTGGAAAACACAGAAAAAAGCACTTGTTATTCAGTCTTAATTATCCTGCAGAGAAGTGAAATTCAGCATCTCTCTTATAATTGGTCCTCTCAGCAGAGAATAATACATCTAATTTTTAAATTTGTTTTGCTGCAGGACCCTTCTGTTTCTACCCTTGCCATTATTTATTTATCAATGTGATAAAAGGGAGAGGAAATCCAGTAGCAGATCCCAGACATTCTGTTTGGATAGAACTATTCTCAGATTAGCTCTGCAAGAAAAATGACTGGAAATACTGTGATTTATTGATTGCATCTCCAATAGGCCAAGTCGGGGTAAAGGATGAGCAATTGAAAATACAGAGAGCACAGCCAATGTGCAAGCAGAGGCTTCTATTTTCAGGAAGACACATTTTTAATGCAGACCAAAAGAGACAGGAACAGAGAAAGAAACAATCTGTTCATGTCAAAACAGAGGGACTTTGTGACTGCCCAAATGAAAAGGTGAGGCAAGAGGAGAAATGATATAAATGATTATCTATCACTTCATTGTTTATATTATTCAAAAAGTAGAGAAAGAGGGGTTTGAAATTCAGTGGGGCTGGGACAGGAAACCAGTACTTGCTCATTTCTAGGATACTTCAGACAAGTTTCATGCCAGCTGCCCTCTGCAGAGAAGGGAAATTCCCTGTTTAATAAGGTTGCTGCTTTTCATCCCAAAGCTTTTCCTGTCCCAAGGTTCTCCACTCAGAACGTTACAGCCTTGTCTGTCCCACACAGCACTTCTGTCAGCAGCTTCCAGTGAACAAGCAACCTGACAACACCTGAGAACATTCCAGATACACCAAACCCCATGGGAATTCTCTCGCTTGTTCTAGCAGGGCCTAGAAACTATCCTGAAATTTCTTAGTCCCAGATAGTTTTGTAAATGTCCAGTTCCATCTTGGGCCTGTCCTAAGAGGTAGATATTTGTCATGAGAGATAAAAAAATCCTTGTACCTTCCTTGTGCTGTTCCTTCCTCACAGATAAATAATATGGATAAACAGGAGATTGGGGCAATTGATGTTATTGCCCTGAAAGATGCAGTTCCAGTTTTGAGAGCTCTGACATTCTGCTGCTGTAATTAGATTCCCAGAAGTGCTGTCTACTGATGGTGCCAAGTGCCTGGTGCCAATTAGGCTAAATTCAGACCCAATATAAGCATGTGCAATGCCTTCAGAGAGGCACTCACTGAATTTGTCCCAGGCAAAATGATCCCAATTTAAAATACAGTGGAATGGTCTTCTTACCCCTCCTTGTCTTCTGATCATAGTTCTTACCCAAAGTAAATTTTTTAGCACATGTGCCAATGACACTGGTAACAAAACTCTTTGCTGCAATGACTGAATGCACTTTGGTCCACCGGGGCTTGGACCATCTGGAAAGGAAAAAAAAAACCCTTTAGGAAGGGAATAAAATGGTCACACAAGTCAGACTGGGCAGGTGAAACGGCCACCAGGGTGCCAGTGAGGTGGGACACTGGGCACAAAATCTGGTGTCAATAAAATTGCAGGCAGTAGAAGTCAAAAGCAGATTTTAATTCTACTGTGAGAGAGTCGCTATCACTTCTGGGTAAAGGCTGCTATTCTACTTTGATTTGATTTGCAGTTAAGGTGAAATTCCTGAAGAATCCTCTGCCACTTGAAAGAACTTATTAATCTACAGTTCTTCTATAGAACTTTGGAATTCTCCTGTGTGAAATATTAGTATAGTGATTACTGATGAAAATCCATGATGTTCCCGTGAAGAATCCAAGAGGTGGACACTTGTGTCCTTTGAGTTCCTTATTAGAAATCTCTACAAGGAAGCATATTTTGGAGTAGAGATAACAGGTCCTGTGGTTGAGTTTTTCTCCTTCAGCTCTGCCATTCAGGCCCTTCTCCTACCACTTTGGTCTAGTGGTCAAAATCTAGAAATCTGTGCCCTTTCTTCATGTCTCAGCAGTATTTTCAATTCAATTTGAAGTGCAACAGAGAGCCAAAGCCTGATCTCATGGGAGTGGAAGGTTGCTCGGTAGCTGCCCTTTAAGAAACCATTCAGTCCTGACTTTATTTCCCAGTTTCTTCAGTAAGATGTTTTTATCATTGCCTCTCTGAGAGTATAAAGAGCAATCATTTTGTGCCATATGAATTGCATTTATTGTCATAAAGACAAGCTCATACTCCAGCACATCCAAGTAACAACGCAGTGTTCAATAGTGTTGTCTTGCTGGGCAAAATTTCACCAATCTTTCCAAATTTCTCCCTTCATTTATTTTCTGTCAGAGTCTCCAAGCCTCCCCTTTACTTTGGCTTCTAATTTTGATCCCATTTTAAAGGAACAAATTCAAAAATGTTGAATTAAATGTTTAACGGAAAATGCTTTTTTAATAGCATAGTTTTTAATATTATGCGAAATCCTTTTTTCCACAACTGAAAGATTATAAAGATACCTGATTTAAAAGAGCCCACTTCATTTGGAGCAATATAAAACAACAAAAAACACCAGATGTTTCAGACGCTTTGGAACAACAGAAAAAAACCCCTTACATTTTCTTTAGTTATTCAAAATCAGTTTTGAGTTACTCAAAAATTCAGGTGTTTGTATTTAGAAATTGTTTATGCTTTAGGCTTCTCTTTTTTCTTCCTTCCTCCACATCCAGAGAAAACTCTGTCAATTCTTTGTCTTCTTGTGTGAAATTATTCTTCCCTGTCCTCCCTACCATGTAAACCCCAGTAAAACCAGTAAAAACAGTACAAGCCAGGTGCTTCCCTGTCTCCTTCTCTTCTTGCATCACCACATTGCACTTGGTTCTTCTCATTTCCCAGTTAAAAAACCCAAACAAACTCTGCCCCAGCCAAACCCAGCACAATATTGAAACTTGAATATATACATGGGAGGGGTTATATATAAATGCATATATTACTCTATTAGCTCTGAGCATGAGTTAGGTTTTTCTGGTTAAGCAAATTAAGAAAAACATTAGAAACTGTAATAAAAACCCCAGGATTCAGTTCTGCTCCTGGGTCCAGCAGCCAGGCCCTGGACCTGTTTAGGGTGTCTCAAATGGCACTGGAGCCATAAATATTTTAGGAGATCATCATGACAATGATGGTGACACTGGGTCACAGAGCTCAGCAAGGAGTCGGGCTGCCCTGAAGAAAAGCCACAGAAACAGAGCAACTGTGATTGACCTCTATAAGGAGAAAACCTCAGAACAGTAGGCTCAGCTCAGCACTGTTACATCACCCAGGCAAGGAGTTTTCAATTGTGGTCACTGGCGCTTCTGCAAGAGCGTGCAGTGAGAAAATGAGTCTTTGTTTTAAACACACCAACCACTTATTCCCTTTCAACCTCAGAACACAGCTTTTTAAAATTTTTTTTTTCAGATGTCTCCGTGTTACACTGCTATATGGATTAGCTTCTGTTTGAATAAAATACAATCCTTTCTTTTTTAACTAAACACCACAAATGTATACATGCATAGAAAGAGGAATGTGGTTTATCGCTGAGTCTTAGTGGTCTCCAGCATTTCAGGATGGTTTTTCTGACCAGAGTGCAACTAAGAGGGATAGGAAAAAGAATTAACAATGCCCAGCATATGGACAAATCCTGATTCTGCCCTGAACTAGGCACAGATTTCTTGCCTCCAAATATGTGGATAAAACTATATTGTTGTGTTTTGGTTCTCCTGTTCAATGGGACTAAATTGAAACTACATGGGCATAATGGGAATGGAATTTAAAGGGGTACAATTCGAATGGGTTCTGAACAACCTCAAAAAAAGCTCATTTCATTCCATCCCTCCCATGGGCAGGGACATCTTTTACTATCCCAGGCTGCTCCAAGCCATGTCCACCTTGGCCTTGGACACTCCCAGGCATCCAGGGGCAGCCACAGCTTCTCTGGGCACCCTGTTGTGCCAGGCCTCCCCACCCTCACAGGGAAGGATTTCTTCCTAATGTCCCATCTAAACCTACTCTGTTTCAGTTTAAATAGCATGTAATAATAACACAGAGACTTTGGAATTCATTCCTACTCAATAGGTGTCATTTTGGTCTCCCTCTAGTTGCTTCTGCCAAAATAGTCAAGTATAAAATCCATAGAAATGACATGCAATATGCTAACTGTTACATATATTTTTCCTCAACCATTAATTTATGTGTACTAAATTGCATACTTTGGCAAAATCTTTAAGTGTGCACAATTTAGAAATTGCAGTATAATATGAGCTGGCCACGTGAAACGGCAACATTTGGGATACTGATCAGACAAAATCAGTAAATGGTTTAAAATAGGTGGTTCCACATTTAAATATAATACAGAACATCAACCATATAAAATTAGTCCTAGTAGGTTAACAAAAGAATTCTTTATCCTCTTTATATGCACATGAACACGTTCATCCACTAGCATTTCCATAAAATAAACTATATTAAAACTCTCTTGAGAGGCAGTGGGATCTTAAAAAATTTTAATGGTTTTTCTGAGTCAGCAAATACTCCTTTAAAGTAAAAACAACATGTGGATAAAAGCATTGAAAACAAAATTTATTTATTTTAATATTTAGGATCAAGCATGCTGAGCTCAAGAAATCATTCTTCTGGAATAATAAGTGGTACTTATTATAGATGTAGAAGGTAGATATGTCTACATTTTAATGTATTTATATAATATGAGCTGCTGCAGGTACACATTATAATGACATGGATATACTTAGTTATACAGGTGAACATACAAGAGGGAAAAAAAAGAACATTACTGCAGCTACACATTTTTCAGAATAGGGAAAGGTTTTTGTTCAGACTCCAATATTTCTGGTGGAAATACTGTGCAAGACAGGCATGTTTTCCATTAGCTTAAATTCTCTTAGCCCCCCCAGAAAGCAGACTGCTGAGAAATGATTTCATCCTGCACCCTTCAAACCCATCACCCTACATATTTGCTAAGGGACCTAGGTACTGTAACCAGCTAATGCTGAAATACCAGCCTAATTACCTTGTAAAGTTATTTGTTTGTTCTGGAAAAGTAATCCACGGATTCATGTTAATTCACAGACAGCAAGTCTGAGATCCACATGACAAGCTTGAGCCAGAGCACATTAAAGTCAAAGAAAGTTCATTGACGTCAAAGGATTTCGGATCAGAAGCTAAAATAAGGTATTACAGCTCAGCAGTGAATAACACTTTTGTTAGGCCTTTGTTCTTCTTGGTGGATGAGAGGAGGGATTGTCTTCTAATCTTTCTCTTTCTGCTTCTTACTCTCCTTTTTTCTTGTTTTTCCTTCCTTCTGCTTCCCTTCCTTCCTGTTTCTTTCTCTTTTTCTCAGCAGACTGGCATGAGCACATTGTCTTCACTGCAATTGAGTGGAGTTGTGTTATGGACATAACAGAAGTAGAAGCAGCTCAAATATGGCCAGCTACTGAGCATCCCTATGGAATAATCCAAATTCCAAGTTGTGCTACCCTTAAACAAATGCCCTCAGCTGATTGGAATTTCTCACAGGCTGCAAAGCAGAAGAGCTCAGACACTAAGGGCTGAATTTCCCTGCAGCCACACATTGTAAGAGATATTTGTATATTTAAAGCAAATCCATAGGCCTCGTGAAATCCTCACCACTTCCAAGGCAAACATTGGAGTTTATGCAATCCTGACATTATACTCCATTACATAGTGCAAACAGGGGCCAGAAATATCTGAAATGGTGCGAGTATGAGCTGTGAGATCCAGAGGGCATCTTGCAGACTTTGTTCAGATGTTCGTAGTGTACCTCTAATGACTTCTAAATCTTCTAATGACTTCTAATTCTAAAGGTTTCTCAGCAGAGATTTGGCACAGCTCAGCCCTTTCCTGATACCATCCTGCAAAAAATTGCTGAATGTTAAAGAAGAATATTATTTTGTCCTTTTGTATTCATCTTACAGTTGGTAAAATTACCCTTGGCCTTCCAAGGAGTCTCTTTTCTTTGAACATTAGAGTAAATACATTGTCTTTTCTATCCTCTTCCAGTGGCTCAGCTGTCTGACAATCCTGACATTGAATAACTAAATCACTGTGTTCCAAAACTCACCCGTTTAGGTTTTTTTTTAGTAACTGCCTCCGTAAAGAAACAAATATTGTCCTAATCTTCTCTTGGGATGCATTAAGATCTGGCTCTGATTTTCATGTGATGTCTAACATAAGGGAGCTTTTTGGAACTGTGCTTGTCTACATGTGAATACAAACATTAATTTCTGCTCCTATAATTGCATTTCACTTCAGAAGCAGTATTTTCGGAGATGCCTCCAAAAGAAGAATAAGAAATATTAAATATATCAAACTGGACTCCCTGCATGTATTGAATAGAGTGTCCTGCTTTTGTTTTTTCATTTATTCTCTATAATAGTGTCTAATTGCATTTATTAATTATACAAACCTCCCAAAACCTTGCACATAAATAACTCCCATTTCTGTGAAGAGAAGTTACTCATATCCTGCAGTAGAAAAAGCCTGCTACTTACATTTTGCTGCAGGTTTTTCCCCAAAAACTCAGGCTTGTTTACTCTTCTTTAACATAAAACCAAGAAAATTACCATTTAGCTTTTGGGGCAAACTTTCTTTCTGATCTGGCCTTTGACTTGGAGTACAACAGTGTAAAAGTGGTATGATAGAACAGGAATAAGTAAAAGATAATCTTTAACAACACAAAGTCAGCTTCTTATCTGGTTTCTCTGCTCATTTGGGGAAGCATCTCACTGCACAATTACAGCTACTAATGGATATAAGTGATGACTTTCAATCTGTTCTCAATAAAAGAGAGACTTCAGCTGAGTTACTCAAATAAATATTACGTACACAAATACATTTGCACATAATTAAAGGCATATGTATTATTTCCCTGTTAAATTTGCTGAAATGTCCCATCACTTTTCTCTATCTTTATTCTTTATTCTGTAATTCTATGATTTCCTGAAGAGTTGGCAATCACAGGTCTTGAATTTTATTGAGTGGGCAATTTCTTCTTAGTTTTAATTCTCTCTTGATCAAATCTTTCTGGTGGTTAGATTTGCATGTAGGGGGATGGAAACCAATTTCAAAGACAGATGTCCCTTTTCTTTCATCCCCCATGAAAGTCTTCCATATGGAGAATGTCAGTCAGAAGCCTGGCCACCATTTAAAAGTCACTGGATTTTATCAAGCAGGGGCAAAGCAATATTTAAGTAGTGCCCAGAGTCACCTCTGACTCCTTCCAAGGGAATAATTTCACTTAAAAATCTTTATTCATCTTATTCCACTGATAAATTAGTACTGAGTATTAATTCCTTTAATGCAAGGAACAGCTAATACTGCTGAGTGAGGAGTTTTCAACATCTTTGGACTGGAATTACAGTGGTTTTCCCCAAGTGGATGTAAAATACATAGAAAATTTAAGAAGCTTCTTACATTGTCTCTCAAATTCTCCCTGGCTCAAAATAAAAATATTTGAGTGATTTCAAATAGCTTAAAAGAGAGATCCAGCCTCCTGCTTCTTATCTGTGCTAACATCATCATCCACCATGTTTAGGGACTGATTATTTTGCAAGGAGATATTTTCTTCTAGTGGATTAAAAAAATATGTTTTCTGGCCGGGATAATAAAGTTTAATAAGGAGGGAGAAGATTTGGGTTTTTTATCAGGACTTCTCTTGATTCTTATTTTAAAGTGCAAATGGCAATAAAAAATCAAATGACAGAATACCCTTTAATTCAATGATGCTGGATCAAATCTGTGAGAAGTTTAGAGAAACAGTGTTGAGTCCCTAAACAAAACACTATCTGAGTGATGTGCTCACAACATATCTGGGAGATCAGTTATGGAGATGGATTTTTCTGCCCAGAACTTCTCACTGCCTGCCTTGGAGCTCTGCAAATGATGGTAAAGTGTGAAAGTAATCAAGGTTGCTCAAAGGCTGCCTTTATTTTATAACTTCGTGTTGGCTCTTTGCTGAGAGCCAGTTATGGATAAGCTTTGCTTGTTTATTTCCTGCTGACATCAGAAGATAACCCAAAGCTTATTAAATTATTAAATGCATGGCATTACAGCTTTCTATACCTCATCTTGGTAGGAGCTGAACTCTGAGAAAAGACCACCAACTTGAAAAATACACTGCTGCTTTTGTCCCACAAAATGCAGGTCACTGCTGTGCCCATGAGTGATGCTACCATGCTCCAATATCGGGAAGTGACTGAAATGCTGAGCAAAAAAAATCCATCAAACCATGGCATTCATGTCTTAGGTGTCCAGTCCTTGGATCTGCTGCAAATATTCCCCACAAAAAGAAGCACTTGACTGCATCAGCCCCCAGCTAAAATTGTCCAGATCAGACAAAGTGTGTTCTTGACCAAAAAAAAAACCCCACACCCACATAAATTATTGTTAAAAATCAGCAGTTTGTGGTAAAGACCTGAGAGCAAGGTTTCACCCTTGGAAGCTGTAAGCAACTAATAATTAGATTTCCAGGCCTTGATGTGACTCTTTATGGGTTTTTCAGTCTCCAGGAGTGTAACTAACCCGTAAATGATCTGCTGCGGCCTCGGGAAGCAAACTGAACCGATGTGTAGGGGATTTAGACCATTTCCATAAATACATTTAAAAACAAAATTGACGGGTGTTTTCAAGCAGGCCTCTAGTGAAAAAAAAAAAAGAAAGGAAATTTTGAGGGTCTGTGCAATCTCTGCAGCTGATATCTTCTCCATATGTGCCTGAACTGCACTCCAGCCAAGGAGCTCTCGGAGAGCTCGAGCTGCTCTGACGGAATCTGCCTCTGGACTGGGATGGAGAGAGCACAGCAAAAATTCCTGGCTAGGAAATACATCACTTATAAACAAACCTGCTCCAGGAAAAAAGTCATGGAAAGCACTGAAAGCAGTCACATGGCAATGCAAGATGTCAGCAAATGTCTTTCTTTTTACCCAAAAAAGTCAGCAAGTCAGCATGATTGAATGTCTCATCCCTGCTTCCTTATCAGGAGTATTTTTTCTGGCCATTTATATAAAAAAGTACCATATAAAATTAGAGAAAAATTAAAAAAAAAAAAAAAGGAAAAGAAAAAGAAAAAACAAGCCGACTCTCACTGTGCTAAATCACTAAATCAACTGCAAACTCAGCATTGGCTACAGTCCCAAGACAAGACCTGGTAGGATCTGATTAGCAAAAGATTCCTCTGCCCAAATTAAGGTGCAAATGAAACCATAGGCCAAAATAAATAATATGGATTTTATTTAACAGCAAAGGTGAGATAGAGAGAGGCAGGGGGGAGAGAAAGAGAGAGACAAATTAAATAGAAAAAGAGACACCACCATGTGAGCTCCTGCAGCATCCCTGCAATGACCCTGAGATTTCTTTATCATTTTTACTTGATTTCCCTTCATAAAGTTCCCAGACATGTTTAGAATTTACAGCTCCAAATGGAATATGTTCTTAAGATTCCATTTTTTTACTGTGAACTGAAAAATCAATTTAAAACCCTGTACAAAATTTAATAACAAAGTGGCAAAGATCTGCAGCAAGAGTGAGCTTAGTTGACATTGGATAATTTCAATCTACTGTTCCTGTGTCATTATGAAATTAGATTTCTTGTTCTCCCAGCTGAAAAACACCCGCTGAACAAAAACAATGAGGTATTTCACAGGATGATTCAGATGCAGAATATCTTAGAACAGCTAGTTAATTCAAAGCCAAAGCATGTAGCATTATATACTCCACTTTTCACCTTTAACTTTTGTCATTCCAAAAAGCTGCCTGTGCTTCTCTTGGATGCTCACACTATTAGGCACCACAAACATCCAAAGTAGCAGCTGGAAGAGGAGAAAAAGCACTCAGAACCAAGTCTATAAGACCTGAGCCAAAGAGGACAGCAGCTGTTATTTAGTTATTTGTGTTAGTTATATTGTATAAGTAGCAGATCATTTTCCACCCTTACACAATTATGTACTTGCAGAAGTTATGGTTGTTGCTTTTAATGGCCTGAGAATGGTTTAGTGCTATTAGCAGGATATCTCCAGTCTTTAAAAAGGAAATTAAGTTGTGAAATGCTGCATGACTGTGGGAGTGAATATATTGTTGTTCCACTACTGGAATTCACAGAAAATAGTTCAACATTTAATTGAACTTAGTGAATTACTGAATTTTGCTATATTATAATTAAATTCTCAGTGGAAAAATACAAGCATGCCAATGGAGGTGTCTTGATTTGCATCAGACAGTCATGTGACTCTAAAAGTCTCTTAGAGCCATAAAATATTCTGATATTTAGGACATTTTCAAATCCTCATGACAGAACTCAGATTGAACATTATAATTCTGTGCACTGCTCCAGATCATATTTTAATCATCATAAATATTTCAGAGTACTCCAAAAGAAAATCATAATCACTTATTCTCATTTAAACGTGATTTAGGATGCAAGTTCAATGAAGTTATCACTACTGGAAAGCCATTTAATTATTTTAAATTCAGTATACAGGGTAAAAACAGCATTGGTAGTGGAGACATCAGGATCTGAGCTGTCTGCTCTTAATGCAACAGGTCCCTTGTTTGAATTACAGTTTTGCAGGTCATGACTGAGCAGAACAATTTTAACACAACTTCACAGCAATCTCTGCTTGTTTCCTCCTCTCAGCTGCCAGATATGTAGCTCATATCCACGAGCGTCAGGTCAAGCAGGTCAGGTATTTTATAGTTCTTTTCAAAAAATTATTCAATCAGCCCAGCTTCTTCAACAAATCAGCTGAAAGAGGTCCTGCCTTTAAAGCTGCTGTGGAATCATAATGAGGTGGAAGAAGGTCAGTTGTTCATGGCATCAAAGTCTCAAAAAAAGTCTCAGTGACAATTTGGACTAAAAATTAAACATGTTTCTTGCACAAGAAAGGAAAATTCTTTTGGGAAAAGTGAACAGGGCATTTTAAAACACACAATGTGCCCTTACAGAGATTACATGAGGTGTTTAATGAAGTGTAGTTCTGAATACTCCAAATTTTCCAAGACATGGGTGGGACTGGAATACTCTTCAGTTCAAAACTTTTCTGGAAGAGGGGAGAAAAGAACACTTTTACCAATTAATAGCTTTTTTCCACTTTCCGTTGATAATTATAGTGATTTTGTAGAGTTCAAGAAAATCAAAGGCCTCAGCAACCAGTCCAGGCAAATATTTTTCTTGGTGTGCTCTATCACTTGGACAATCTGCTTGTAGTTCACCTATTACTTTCACATACTACATAGTTTATATATAAGATTATTTTCCAAATTCCATCTGTGTATTTTGACTGTAAACTCTTTCCTACATAAAGACCACCAATATCTTGCCACCACAATTTCACAAGCTTTTTCTTAAAAAAAAAAAAAAAAAAAAAAAAAAAACAAAAACAACCCAAAACACCCATTTCATTGAATCACAGAATGATTTGGGTTGGAAGGGACCTTAAAGACCACCCAGTTCCAATCCCCTGCCATGGGAAGGGACATCTCCCACTATCCCAGATTGCTCCAAGCCCTATCCAAGCTGGCCTTGGGCACTTCCAGTCCAAATGTTTAGAGATCTGTGTGTCATGAATTAATGGCCACATGCCAGGCCCTGGTCAGGTATTGCTCACCAGTGGTCCCCAAATGACAAAGTGATGGCACATGGCTGAGAAGATGCTAGGCTCTTGTTCAACTGCAGGACCTGCTCTGTTGATAAACAGAGAACTTTGCGCTCACAGCCTTGAAGTTTGGATCTCCTCACAACCAGGCATTTGTTCAGATGTGGTAGCCTGTGTTAATATTTGAATTTTTGCCATGTCTACCCAACCATTTCAGCTCTCCCCACTATCTCACTTAGGGATCAGGGTGAGTTTAAAAGCACACCCATGACCCCCTCACAGTATAGTCTCCAGTCCTATCCCAGTGCTGAATGTAGCTCTAACTTGGCTCCTGATTTAGATTAAAACAACCAAGCAGGCACAGAGTTTAACCTATTTCCATCCTAAGAATATGGGGAACTTGACTGCCAAGGGAATTCAGCTGTGCAGAGATCCACCAAGAAACACCTCTGAGGTCTGGGGGCGAAGCCACCGTTGTAACACCTGCACCGAAACTGGCCTGATGACAAGGGTCACCTTCTTCCTCTGATCTCCTACCAGGATCTGGTTCTTGGATCTTCACCTGGGCTCCAGTGCCATGCCCTGGGGTCACAGATGAGAAAGCGGAGGAGCAAGGGACATAATCCTGAGTCTGCTAATCCCCAGGCTGCTGTCCCTCCTACCCGTAGCTGTCAGAGGCAGTTGAGAAATCTACTGATCTGCTGCTAATCTCCAAAGAGCCTCTTCCAAACCACACAATCCTGGCTTTGACTTCACAAAAATCTCCCAGTCCAACAAAAGTGAGGCTTCTCCAAGCACCGGTTACAGGCACAAATTGTGGTTTCTCGTAGGTGGGGGCACCGTCAAAGGCTTGGCTGGGCCTGGTGCCTTCCGGACCTTCCCAACACCCACGGGAAGCACTTTGAGAAAGGGAGAGCACCCAGCACCAGTGATGTCACTGCATTGGCTGAGGGGGACACACACAGAGAACAAAACCTTTCACAAGGGGGTGTAGGGTTCTCCCTGCAGCTTTTTATACTTTTGGGTCAAAGGTGGCACCTACGAGGCCTCTCCCTGCTTGCAGTGGCAAAACATCCGAGGTGACACACAGAGAAAGGAAATTTATCTCCCATTACCAGTCCCATTAGAAACAAATAATCAGTATTCCAAATAATCAGTATTCCAAGCTGCAGGGACTGTCTTCAAGAGCCTTGCTTTCTGTTACACCTCACTGCCCTGCTCAAAGGTCACAGGAGGAAGTGTCTGAAAGAACTGGAACACAAATCCAGGTCTCTTAAACACCAAATTTACTACCATTCTCTAATTAATTTATCCTATGCAACAAAAATGTTATGCATCTTATTTTATTATTTGGAAGCAGAGCCTTCTGGTTTTTATATTCCATTATGGGCATCAGTTCCATAAATACTTTCTGCATGTGACCGATCCTACGCAGGGTCTGAAGTCAGACTGCTAAAACACATGGCTGCAAGATCAAGGCCTAGATTTGTTTTCAGTCATTCTTATGAGAAGTTATTTATCTTCTGAACCCCTAAGCTGCATCTCAGAAGGTTTTTAGGAGGAAACATAAAGGTGGGCCAAAGACTGGGCAGATACCTGCCTAGATTTCTTTTCAGTCTCCCAGCATGCTCTGTTAAAGCAACAGCTTATATCCCTCAGAAAATGAGTGAAAATAGTCAGAAATATCAATGTATGGATCAGCGGTACTCACAATGAAAAATACACCTTTTTAACATCCTGTACTAAAGTACATCACCCAGTTGTTATCATTTGTTACACTTGCTTGGAAGGAAAACTGTCCCATCAGAGAAAATCACCTGCAATCCCCTCAACAGAGTGAGCAACACCAGCAGCAAGCCTGGATTACCGTAGGGTTTCATCTGAGTAACATAGAGTGAGCGAGTGAGTTTCGCTACAAACTGGACCAGACCCAAATCCTAGAGCTGCCATCTCTCTGTCCACAGTCCTGCACTGCCATCTGCAGCTCTCTAGTGGAGGGAATTTCTCCACTAGAAGGGTCACATCGACATTGGCAAGCAGCATCCTCCCTGTAAACATTAGGAGTGTTCAGTGGAGGGCAGATTTTTTTTTTCCACAAATATTATCATGCTAAAATAACCAAAATATTCCTCTTTTTCAAGATTGTGTTTGTTCTTTCTCCAGCTTTTGTTTTTAAACTTTTGGCTTTATCTCACTACCCCACTGTCTTTGTCAACTGAAATTGAATGTCATATACTATACAAAACATATTTATTAACCCAGAAGATTTGTAATACACTGAGAAATAAGACCTATTTATTAGTTGTGCAGGTTGTCTTAACTACACATGGAAATTGTTTTAAATTTGTTTAACTATAGCTACAGCATTAAAATTGGGGTTTAATTTAATATATCCCCTAACATCTATAACCAGAGAAATATAAATAGATTTGGTAGGATTTGGTCTGAAACAAAATTGAGCCTGAAAAGATCCACAGTCCCAAGAAATTTATTCAGGGTGATTGTCATGTTCTGAAAGACTTCTGTCTCATTAGCAGTACATGGGCCAGGTCCTGGTACAGCCCTTGTGATGAACAGAGGGAATGGCTTTACCTTAAGGCACAAAGGCTTCTCCCAGTGCATGGTCAAGTCACAGTGCTTAGGAACAGACCCAGGAGTCTCTTAGGAGGCAGGGGTTGGGCCAGAGGCAAATGTTACACAGGCCCATGGCCAGGAAAAATGTCACATGGAGGAAATCAGCAAGAAGGATTTCAAAATTGGGATCTAGCCCCATAGCTGATGAAGTCAGGCACCTAGAACTGAGTATTTGCAGTACCCCAGATACCAATGACAAAAAAAAAAAAAAAAAAAAGTTTGGGTTCGATGGAGATTAGATGGGTTCAATTTAGAGATTGTTTAGTTACAACCCTCTGTCATCCATGGGACACCTTCCACTATCCAAGGTTTCTCCAAGCCTTGTCCAGCCTGGCCTTGGACAATTCCAGGGATCCAGGGGCAGCCACAGCTTCTCTGGGCAACCTGTACCAGGGCCTTACCACCCTCACAGGGATGTATTCTTTCCTTCATATATTCAACTTAAACCTACTCTCTTTAAGTTTAGAGCCATTCCCCCTTGTTCTGTCCCTCCATCCCTTGCCCCCAGTCTCTCTCCAGCTCTCCCGGAGCCCCTTTAGGTACTGGAAGGGGCTCTGAGGACTCCCTGGAGCCTTCTCTTCTCCAGGATGAACAGCCCCAACTCTGTTTCAGTTGATCTTCACTGGAGAGATGTTCCAGCCCTCAGACCATCTTTATGGCCTCCCTTGGATTTGCTCCATTTAATTGCCAGAGTAAAGGGCTGAGGGAATGCATGTGGAAATCTAAACTGATGCACAGTGATCAGTCAAATAGGGAAACATGGAAAAAAAGTGACCCGTAACTTGTTTAATACCTAAAGTGCTTTCTGCACAAAGTGCTTCAAGGAAATGGTTTGTAAGAGTACAACTAATCCCACCTGCCAGTGTGTGTCCTTGCAAGTGTTAGCACAGCAAAACCAGAGCCAGAACATAAAGATCAAGGACACTTCAGTATTAAAAACTATTTTTAACAAGAGGTAAATTACATTCCCTGACATAATTTTTTATCTTAAATATTTTGCCCTATGTGAACGAGTCACTGCAAAGAAAAAGAAGATTTATGGCTATATGGCAGGACAAATTGTAGTGGTATATGAAGAGATTGTGTTACCAGAGATATTAGAGTTTAAAATACTGCAGGAACTTGGGCAGGACTGTGCTTGACTTTTCATGTAGCCAGACTGACATCTTGTGGTTTGTGCAGGACATCTGAGTGTGCATCTGAGGGGAATTAGCTTGTACTTTGTTAGGGCTTTGTAAAGTTACACACTTTTCTTTCAGCAGAACACTGTGTGACTCCTCACTGTATCATTGGTTGCAGCCAGGAAATTTGGAATTGTAGAATCACAGAATACCCTGACCTGGAAGGGACCATCAAGGATCAAGTCCAGTTCCTGGCCCTGCACAGGACCTAAGAGTCACACCCTGTGCCTGAGGGCACTGAATGTTTCCTGCACCTCCAGTGTGAATTCTTATAGAAATGGAGAAAAACTGGGGCTCCTGTTATGACCAGGTCACAGCTGCAAATGCCATAAACGCTGCACGTGCTTCCAAAGAGCAATTAAAATCAAGAGCAAAGCAAGGTACTTCCCCTAAAGCTGGGAAGTATCCAAAGTCATCATCTCTCCCTCTCTCCATGCAGGATGAAGGAGTGAGACCTGTCTCCTAACTCAGGATGCTTGGCCTGACTCAAAATAAGGGGAAAATGTCCCAACAATGCTTGCAAGACCTTGCAATCCTGATTCCTGGGCAAATGTTCCTGCTCAGGCTTCCCACAAGCAGGCGCTGGGAGCTCAGTGTGGGTGTAGTCCCCAGAGGACAAGTGGCACAAGCAGAACACTCTACCAATAAAAGCTGCATTTCTTTCCTCTTTATTTTTAACACGGCAGAATAGAGAGGGAGGAATTGAGGTCACCATACTAAGAGAGGTGTTTCTGAGGGCAGACTGGAGCCACATGCCCAAGCGCATCAAATTACTCCAGCTGAAGTTACAGGGAATCAGCAGCTCAAGCTGGCCTGGAGCAATCAACTCAGCCAAGAGTCTCCCACACAGCTCTACTCCTGCACCTCCAACAGAGCCTGGATAAAATGTCCCTGCTGGGATCTGCTCTTCAGCCACACCTGACATTCACACCAAATTGTAGTTTAATGTCTGTCCCTAAACACATAAAGCTTGCTGATAAAAGTGGACTGGGAGCTATTTGGTTACAGTTACTAAGGCACCCATAGGCAGGACTTGGTGTTCACATCTCTGATCTCCAGGCTGTTCCCACCCTTCCCAACTCTGCTCCCAAGCCATTTTTTGGCTTCTTTGCATTTTGAACAAAATCTGCCTAGAAAATGTCCAGTCTTTGCACAGGAAGGGTGAAGAGGGGGAAACATCCCTCAACATATTCCCTTCTTTTTCCCACGAGATAATTCAAAATTCTGGCCCCAAAAAGAGGAAGATATTTAAAAACAGAGTATTAAAGCAATGCTGGAAAGCTGTGTGGATGAGGGGGTACCATGCCTGCATGAGCTCCCTCGGCTCTGCCCTCTGTTCCCAAAGAACTTCTTTTCCCACAGCCATGAATAAGAGAGAACAGTAGCTCATTCCATTTCTTATTTCCCATTTGTCTTTATAACCAGCCCTTAAAACACAAGCATTTTCTAAGGACTAAGAGATTCACCTATCACCATTATGAGGTAGTGGGCAGTGTTTGGAGATCTCTGAACTTTCTCAAACCCAGAGCAGCCATTCTAGCCACAGCTAGCAGCATTGGCACTGCTAAAGCCAAGATAAGGTCATGCTCACAGCACTTCATACCAGGGCTTGAAGCTGCATAGGTCATAAATACTCCTGGAAACATTACTGAAGCTTCTGGGAACTACAGGTGCAAGCACAGTGAGGTTTTCAGGGTGAGGCAACACCTTACATTAGACCCACTGACAAAACTGGAATAAACAGGCACAAAGTTGAAACCCTTCTCACCCAAAGGGGCTTGTGTGACCTAAATCTTGTCTGATTTCTCCCACGTGTATGAACTAGCCCAACAGAGGATCATATTTGTCCCTACCTTTCCTCAGTCAGGAGGGACCATCACAACCAAAGGATGATTGCTGGGGGCACCAACACAGCTCAAGGCCTGCCTCAGTTCTGAAGTACCGGACAAGCCAGCAGCCATGTATTTGTAGCTGTTTTTCAGAAAGGTGATTACAAATAAGGCCTCTGTCCTTCTTCCTCTTGTACTGTTTTCAGTTACTGTCAGGGAGCAGAATCTCTCACCACAGGCACCATCTTGCCTCATTAGGGGAGTCTGTGGTAAAGTTTTGTCTTTCACTCCCTTGTTAAATGTTACAGCACCATGTGGTAGAGATCATCATTCTTAACTGTCCAAACCCATTCTATAATTATCTGCAGAAAGACAAAGCTGTTTAGAACTGGTCTCACCAGCAAACTCAGGGCCTGTACCTTCTCCAGGAGGCAAGAGAGACCAAGGAGGAGGACAAAGGCTGGTAGATGTGGGCTTTGCTGGCTCTCAAGGCTTCAGGAAAGGGTTTAGACAAGGCTTTGCTGGCTCTGAGATGTAAGCTCAGAGCTGCTGTGCCCCACTTGGACAGCACTGCCCAAGTGAATGTTATGTTTCTATTGAGCTACCATGAGCTGTATCAGACAGCCAAGTGACAGCACACTCAATGGCTCATCCAAACAAGTGAGGTTCTCCTCTTTCTTGTCCTATAAATGTGCACAGATTTCTTCTCAGGTGGACACTCACAGAACTTAATATCCCATTGGGCCTGGACAAGTGAAGAGGCAAAATGAGGATCTTCAGCTTCCTCCAGCACCAAAATACTTTGCACTCTTGGAAAGATCCACCAGCAGTCAGCAGCTCTGTGTAGCTGAGGGAAATCCTTTCAGGGCTGAATTCTTTACGAACAAAGCCTCAGGGGTCAGACCCCAGCCTCCTTTACATGCCCCAGGTAAGTGCTGCTGGTATTTATTTTAGTTGGTTTCCAGCAGCATTCACATGGAATTAATTATGCAGCCTGCACAGCTGTTAATTACAGTCAAACCTAATCCTCCATATGCAGCACACCCAAAAATTGCCCCACGAAACCACAGCTTTGCAGTTTCCCTTATGCTACCCTGAATGCATTTTCAATCTCTGCCTAGGAGCATTCCAATCCCTCCAGTAGCAAACAACAAATGATTCTTAGGAGGCTCTAGTGTACTTAGGAGGCTCTGGTGAACCTATGAAGAGGCAATTTACTTCTGAGCTTGGCACTAGGCACAGCATGCCTTGTAAATGTCAATTTGTGTATGTGTGAGCATCTGACACTGCTCAGCAGCACATGGCTGGGGCCAGGAATTTGACTGACTCTGGCTGATTTGCAAGCCTAAAAATATTCTCTTTTATCAATATCCACCTTTTTTGTGCTAATTTGTATGCTAGCAAAACCCTAAACTGAGGGCGGTTTCAAGGGAGTGTGGGATGGCCTGCCATAAACAGCATGATGACACAGTTTGCACCACTGCATACTTTGATTTTTCACTGTTTGTCTGTTCTAAATCTGCTGGAATCAGAGACATCTTAATCTCTTTTACTGTTTTGTCTTCATTTACATGCAGTGCCCAAAGGGACACTGCCAAGCAGAGATACAGCTAAATAAGTCAAATGCATTGTTTTTACTACTGTAGTTCCTACCATGGGCCCAATTCTCCTCCCGTTGACGTCAACAGTAAATCTTCCAATGGATTCAGTGAGAGCCAAAAATCTCTGGTCACACCCTGTTATGTTTTATACTAGCAGTACTGTGGGCTCCAGCTTCAAATTCTAGCTCTTATTACAATATGGGAAATGCTGGGGACTAAAAGAAGGTTTGATGATAAATATGTGCATTTACATGGCAAGATGCTTCGTTTGTCACTGGAGTGTGACAAAGGTTGAGTGCCAAAAGAAAATCTTCAGAAATACCAGGGAAAAAATCCAAGTTTCTAACTTTTCTTAGCACAATATGATAAGAATACGCTTTGGCAAACCAGTAGAATACTTAAATGACACCCTAAGTGTGCAGCTTGGATATACTGATTTTTCTTTCTCATCAGTCCTTTTCAGCGACTCTCAGTGCTGCCCTATTACTTTCAATTTCACCCACTGAGCCTCTTAATTTCTCTTTGGTGTTCATGTTTCTCCCTTTTACTAGTTCTCTCACCCTTTTTCCTTCATTTTTTATACTCTTGTCTGCTCACTGCTTTCCGTCTGTGTTTGCTGCCTGTCAAAGACCTCTGTGTTATGAAGATGGCCATTTAGAGTCAGCTCTTCACAAAACTTTTTCTCTCTGTTGTCAACATTCATACTTTCGCAAGGCCAAAATCACATACTGCTTTCAGGACTGCTCCTTCTCCTTCCACTTTCTTCATTCAGCTTTCTTTCCCCTTCCTTAGCACTTCAATACGCCCCCCATAAATTGATTGGCTTTTACAGACACCTTCTCCAACAGGAGAATTCAGCCTGCCTTGTCTGAGGGATCCTGCAGGTCACAGACCTGCACTGGTCAGACTCTTCTCTGTCTCCGTTATTAAGTCAGGCTGCAAAGAAAGGAAAAGGGAGATCGCATGAATTTTGCATGGTGATACCTCACTACACATTGAACTTCAAACTCCTCACCTTCAAGGGATGGCTCTAACAAGTGAACCAAGCCTACAAAAGTGTTGGTCATATCAAGAGATTTCAGATGCTGAGCAATGAGGAGTAAGATGATGACCCATTTTTTGTGGGGCTGCAAACTGTAGGGGACAGTCAGCAAGGTGATATTCAGCACATCCCACGCCCCATTTTCCTGACAGACTACTCTGTGACGCTGAGGAAAGATTATGTCCCTGGATGAAAAGCTGCAGAATCCACCTTCACATGTGTTAAATATTCCTGCAAAAGCTGGCACAAGGTTTAAGGGCATCATTCGTGGAAGTCAGCAGTCAGGGAAGGCAGACTCCTTCAGCAGGGAGGCTGGACTAGATGCCTTTTAAAAGTCTTTTCCCACCTGACCCATTTTGTGATCCTGGGATTTGCAAAAGCCAGAGGATGCAGGAAACACACACTTAAAATGCTGTGCAATGTCCCTTGACTTCAATGAGCCAGAAAGTGAGACTTCCTGTACACAGACCAGAATAATCTTTGGCTTTTGAGGAGCAACATCCTGCAGACCAAGAAAAATCCCAGTTTCACACAGACCAACCTGCTGCCTGGAAGGAAACACTTACAGGAAAGTCACCTTTGAAACATGAATTTTGCAATTTCTGCATGATTATCATCATGCTTTTAACAGGTCCTCTGGGAAACTCAACAGAATAAAGATTATTTGGCATTACAGAAGTGTATAATGAGATGAGAAAACTTAGTTTTTGAGATCCCATTCTTTGGACCACCCCACCTTAGCCTCTAAATTATATGTGATTGCAACTCTAACGTAACAAGAGCTGCACTTGTGCTCTGGCAAGCAGATCTGTAAAAATCATATATTCCTGCTGATGTTAAGGGTCATAATACTTTTTTTCTTCCTGAAGTAGGTATTTATTCTAATTTATGCCCCTTGTAAGTACTGCAAAGCCCAAAGTACGTCCATTAAGGAACAATGAGTTCTGCTCTGCATCATGTTTCCATATGTTCTGCTGTTCTGTGTTGTGAGTTAATGGATTTCTGTTCTCCATCACGTATCAATGTGTTCCAAACCCAAGGCCATAATCCTGTCTCTCCAGACAGCCTCTGCAAGACAAGGAATGAAAAAGATTAACCAGAAACAGAATCTGAAGAATGTGTGCTTGCATAAATGCAATACAAGACAACAGTTTGGCTGGTGGGAAGTTATCGTGACAGGAAGAAGTCAAGGGGAATGCAGCTTGAATTTCAAGAAGATCAGAAGCCTGCAGAGCTGGAAGATGGACAAATGTGTCCTGTGAACTCAACAAAATGCCGTAAAAGCTGCTGTTACCTAGGCATGAAACTATATCATGCCATATTTTCTATGCTATTGTTCAGAGTATGAGTCAGTAACGTAGAAGGTGTTTCAGCACTTATTTTGTATTTACTTTGTTTTCCTTTCTGGTAAAAAAAAAAACCTCCAGAGAATGAAGGAAGAAAAATTCTGAATGTGCATCTACATCTTTTAGTTGCTCTTTCAATGCAAGGGAATGAATCCACACTTTCACGGTTGCAGGTTTTGGGGCAGAGATTTTTTTTTTCTGTGTGGCCGAGCTTTGAGGACAGCAGCACATCTGAAAACCCACTGCAGATGGATACCAGCAGTAGGCAGAGCTGGAAAACTGCTTTTGAACGGGTCATGTATAGCCTTACTACTGGCACAACATCAGTCCCATGAGAAAGTCAGGAAAACAAACCAGAGTGTTAATAAAAGATGCAAAACTAATAGAAGAAAGGTCAAGCATCATTCCAAATGCTGTATTGACCCTGAGGCCAGCTCCTCCATTAGGGACACTTCAGTTTTATTTCAGTGAGGGCAGGGGAGGGGTGGAAGAAATAAATATTTATTCGTATTATTTACATCCCTTTCTTTCTTTATGAAAACAGTAGGAAACCAGAATAGACACCCTTTAGCTTATTGCCACTGAAAGCAGACTATAAATGGCAATAAACATTGAGTTAGGGGCTTAGTCAGGAGATTTTGTGGCAGATGCTCAGAGCAAGAGACATTTCAGACCCTTCACAGTCCTGGAGACGTGGAGTTCCCAGTTCCCCCTCCAAGAGTAAAGATTTGCTGTTTTTTACAAGCTAATCAAACCATGGTAACTTTTTATAAAGACAGTACAGCAACAGGGTGAATTATGTGGAGGTTTTCTTCTGCAAGTAACCACAAATTGCTACACACTACGAGTAACCACAAATTGTAAGTGCCATTTGCAAGTACTTACAGTACCAGAGTTCCTTAGAGTAAAAGAGCACTGAAATATTGAGTCATACAGGCTCAAAAATCATCTTTTGCAAAAAAGGAAAAGTAGTTTTTGGACTCAGCCTACAGACACTTAATGTTTTATTATACTTTAATCAAAGACCAATTAGTCATAAGATAAATTTAAACAGACTTCAGCAATAAAATGTCTGTCTCAGGCTTGTCTTACGCAACTCAAGAGCAAAAGAATAAGGGTTTTTTTTAATGGAAAACAGTTTCGTTTGAGTTAAAGAACATTTATAAAATCAGCTGCCAAATCACAGTCTTTGCAAAGGAAAAATATTTTAATTGGCTTTCAAAATTTTCCTGATGAGGCAAATCTGTTATCTTTTCCATCTGTGCACCTAAAAGCATCCTCTGGCAAGAAGGAGTTCTTCAGGTACTATGTTAGTTCTGTCATTATTATTCTTAGTATAATATCTGGACTATTGTGGTAGGTCTATAAAATGTTTTCCTGATGGCACACAAATCTTGTCAGCAAATGCACTCCAGTCTGCTCTCAGCTGGTGCGTAGTAAAGATAAATAACTAAAGAATTCTCCTTGTGACTTCACGCAATATCCTTCGTAAACTATTTATTATGTCTGGGGCTATACAATGCCCTGTCTCCCACCCTCCACTTTGCACAATTCAGTGATTAATGGTTAAAAAAAGGCAAAACCCCTGCCAGTTTGAACAAAAAGTCCTGGGGACTTGATACAGCTGGGCACAGTTCCAAATTGGAGGAGGCGCCAGTAAACCAGTGCAGGACGTTACTGATCTGCTCCAGCCATGAGAGATCAGGATTTCAGCTTGCACAAACCACACAGAGTCAAACACGGTCAGCAGCCAGCTCAGGAGTCCTCAGGATGTCCCTGGATCCAGGGATGGGCCACTGTCACAGTTCACTCTGAGGAAGCCCTGTGATGGTAGGGGGGGATATTGTATTCACAGGGAACCCCAGCCCTGAATATCCCTCCTGTTCCAGGATGTCCCTGGGTGTCCCTGTGTGCAGGGAAGGCTCCAAGCAGGGCCCAGGATCTGCTCCAGGGCCCAGCAATGGCACCAGAGCCAGGGCAGGGACTGAGCCCAGCAATTCCTCCTGCACAGGAGGCACAGCTTCTGCCCTGGGCAGTGCCCAGCCCTGAACAAAGACCAGAGAGGCTGAGAAGTCTCCTCCCTGAGGATATTCCAGAGCCATCTGGACTCACTGCTGTGCCCTGTGCCCTGGGATGGCTCTGCCTGAGCAGGGAGGTGACACCAGATGCCTCTTCCAGCCTGAGCCATCCTGGGATTCTGTAGGCGACATTTGCCAGGGCCCCAGTTCAGCAAAAAGGCTTTCCACGTGGTTAATATGAGTTTGCTGAAGGTTCCTCTGTGCAACCCAAGGCAAAGCTGCTCAGCTGGGATGGGGAATAAACTCTCTCTTTAGCAGGAGACATTTAAAAAGCTGCAGGCAGGGTCTGGGACCCTACATCTACAGAGTTTTCTTCAAGCAATGTGAGATGAACACTTAATTTGCAAAAACAAATGCTCTTGTTTCACACATATAAGTGAAATATGGGACTTTTTTGCAGTGTTTCACATGCAAATGAGACGTGGAACAGAATTCTTGCAGAACAGAATCATAATTCAGAAGTATTGAGATTGGCCAGAAAATCTTATGACTGGCACTTCCTAAACCAGGTGCTTAATTTTGCAACTTGATGTCTTAGTATTTTTATAAATATCAGGAATTGCTTTAGGGAGCTTGTTTAGTTGATTTGGACTTTTTCCCATTTTCATAAGAAACATGAAATATAAACTACTTTCTTGTTTCCCTGCAGAAATTCCTGCCTGTTCAGCAGCTGCTGAATTCTAGACCCACCTAGATACATCCTGGTGTCAAATTTGTTTCTCTCATCAGTCCTGAAACCAAGCCTGGCCTAGAAAACCCAACACAACTTTGTCTTTTGTTATGAAGTGTCCCACTCCACCTTGCCACAATGCAGAGATACCACAGCAGAGATACCACCACAGAGATACCACTCTGAGAAGGCAGTGCAATGTACAGGGAGGAACAGGGAGAAAAGCAGTGTTGGAATGATAAGGGCAGGCAGTTCTTCAAAGACAGGAAAAGGAATAACAGAAAAAATACAAAGGTAAGTACAGTCTTTCCCACAAGACAGAGTTCAAAACCAGAACGAGTAAAGGCATTTATGTTGGAAAGTCCTATTCTGTGCAAATTCTGTTGTGATTTTATGATCTGTTGTTCAGGGGTTGTCAATCTCTTCTCTTGGCAGGGTGACAAAAACAAAGGGATGAAGCAGAAAGGGAAGAGCAGGAGTAAAAAATTACAAGAAAGGTCACTCCAAGGAACTGGGTGTTCACGTGGGACTGCAGAAATCAGCAGGCAAAGCTGCACAGGAGTCACAAATCACAGCCACTGATGCTGAGGCCCCCACTAGTGCCTGGGCAAAAGGAAGTGGCACCGGCGCTGCCAACAAGTCCACCTCCACAAGTTCTGCAAGCTGACTCCTTTGTTTCCTTGGCTCCTACTAGAGGTGATCCAGGTAGGAACATTGTGCCACAATTCTGCTGAAATTTCCAGAGAACACCTTCTGGGGCTTTTAGAGGTTGGAAAACAAATCACAGAACTTCATGTTCAACCAACTTAAGCCATGTTGGCTTCTGAGTTTTCACTTTTTTACTGAACTGGACACTCCAGCACTATTCCTTTAACCATGGAATGAACCTCTTAGAAAAAAAGCCAGCTTTCCTCTTCATACAGCCACTGAGGAGGCAAGTTCATACTCCACCTGAAACCAGCAGCATCAGTGTTCCCTCCTTGCTTCAGGAGACTGTAATTTGCCTCCTGTATGCCCATCTGCACACAAACGTGGTTTGGTCCTGATAAAGGTCTGGAGAGAAACTTTTCCCTCAGCAAGAGCCCAGATCAGCTCTACTTAGAAATATATGTGGATGAAGAACTCTAACGGCTGAATAAATAAAAACATTCTTGCAGATTTGAGGCAGGATGACTTGGCAACATATTTCGGGAGGAATTTAAATCTTTGGTTACTCCTGGAATTCCTACAGCACTACCATTTAAATCTACAAGTCAATAAATAGCAAACTGTGTCTATTAATTAAAGACTACAGGTCACTCTGTTGGTATCCTCACTCTGAAAGGTTGCACAAAACCATTTTGCTTTGGATATTCTTTTCCAAATCTTGTTTTCCAAGATAAGCAATCAGCTGTTAACAAGTCCAAACAGCATTTTAAAATATAATTGAAGAAAAGCAAAGATACTCTTTTGTTAAAAAGTAAAAGAATGCCCAGCCATGGAGAAGAAAGTCCCTGTTTTAAATAAATGCAGTAATTAAAATGGAATCATAGAATGGGGTTCTGGGCTCCCAGAATACACAGCTATGGCATATCCAGCCTCTCATCCACCTGCAGATATTTTTAAGTTACCCATTTTAAAAGAGAGTGAACCCTCAATTTATTTTAAATTAACATTGTTACTTTAGCTTCTCTTAAATTCTTGGGGGGTTTCTCCTGAGTTTAATGAGCTTAGCAGTGCTTTTACAGAGTAAGTGTTTAACATCTGCTGACCATACAACCAGCAGGATAATTTCCACTGGAGAAAATTATTTCAAGCTCCATAAATCCAAAGTGAATTTACAATGTTCTCCTCTAATTGCTGGGAATAGTTTGAATGCAAGAGGAGAACAAAAATATATTAAAATAAAAAGCATGTTTTAATATATTGCAAACAGAAGAATCTACTGTATTATTGTAGTGACATCAATTCACTCTCTACTGAGTACCAGGGGAGCCCTAAATTCATATGTCATGTGGTAATTACTGCAAGCTCACTGAGCCAATTGGGTAAAAAGGAATAAGAAAATAAGGAAGAGTCTATTACACCACACTTGCACAGCCCAAATGTCCAGATCAGAAATAAAATTATCAGACTTCTTACAGCCTGTCAGGAATTCTTTCCTATAAGAATGCATGTAAAAGCCCTATAAAGGTGTAGGCTGCTGGGATTTCAAGAGATTCATGAAATATGTTTCCTGTAAGGCCAAGACAAACTACAAAATAAATGTTTGCATGAGAATTAAAAATCTGCTGAAGCAGCATGGCATCACTGGAATAGGTAAAACCACACATCTTAAAACAATAATTGTATCTGGAAGCTTAACCAGAAGTTAGACCTTAAACCCCAGATAAGCCTGATTGTAATATGAGCAAAATAAATCTTCAGTCCAGGAGGGTGGTGGAGAAATAAATCTCAATTTCTTACAGGTGTTAAAAATCAAAATAACATTCAGCATCCAAGGCTTTTGTTTGGAAATTCATCATGAGCCCAAGCTCCACATTTTTTATGGGTTCATTTATAACTCATTTTGCAATCATTTGCTGCACGCCACATGCAGCTTTCTGTGCAATCAGTTAACTAATTACAAAGTGCTGAACTGGACATACCCAGACCCAGCACAAGATAAAATTCCTACTGCTCTGCTCATTTGAAAGTCAAATTTGGGAAACACAAAGGGGAGACAGCAAACCTGCATTTCTGGGAGACATCAGGGGACTTTCAAGCACAAATCTAGAGCTTCCAGATGAGAAGATGCAAAGCCTGCCTGCTTTCTGAGCTCTCTTAATGATATCATCAATCCCTCAGAGGTCTCACTGCAAAAACATTGCCTGGTAGAGCATGGCTGGCAGGTTGTGTTTATAAGGAAATGGCATATGAGGTCGAAGAGAGTGCTGGATATCAGGATCTATGACATAAATGTGTGTGGGGTTTGCACAGTGCTTGCCTTCTCCTGGCTCCTGTCTGCCTCTGATCGATGCAGTTACGTCTGCTCATATAAAACATGATGTGCAGCTCAAAAACACCAATGAATCTTCCTGGAAGTCCTCTATCTGCTGCTAGGACAGGATGAACCACACTAGAACCACACTGGTTTCCCGGGCACTTGGATGATGAAAAGAAATTTTCCAGAAATAGGAGGAGGATGCTGGAAGTGGAAGACCCAACATCAGCTGGCAAAGGTGACAGTGAGCAGTGCGTCTCTAGGGAATGCAGCATCTTGAAGCAGCTGCACCCAAATCTCTATATCAGACAGAGCTGAGAGGAACAAAAAGATCAGGAAAATGCCTTGTGACTTGGCAACTGCAATTCATTACATTTGTGCTCAAAACTGTCTGGCCATTTACCAAAAGTCCATCTAAGAAAAAACCCCAGCCTGGCTCTTTTGCCTTGATGACAATCAGTCCTCTGATGGGATGTGAGGAGGGAGGTGGCTGGGGGATTGTCAGAGCCATTTAAGGAGTGAATTGTGTGAGGAGTACACTTTGGAAAAAACAAATGGAACCTGCTGAGCGCATGGGGACACACTGGTCCCTACTGGTCCTGTCTCTGAGGCAGCAGAGGCAGTGCCATGTCAGGGCAGTGAATCATTTCCATATATTTATGATACTTTAAGCATCAACAGACTCTAGTGGAAGGCATCCCTGACCATGGCAGAGGGGTAGGAAACAGATTACATTTACATTTTTTTCCAGCCCAAACCATCCTGTGATTTTTTTCATTGTATGATAACTTCAACTACTAGAAGATGTAATTGCAGTCATGAGGCTTGTAGCAAGTGTGTTTGTCTTTAAGGAGACAGGGTTAATTCTCTGGGTGTTTTACCTGTCATGTATTCTCTGTTCAAATGTTCTGCCAAACAAAGCATCAGGCTGTCTGGTGGTACAGTTTGAGGATGTGTGGGTTACTGTGCCAGCTTAAAGGCCAAAACTATTAAGGGGATAATCTCTATATATTGTGCAGACAGTTTGTTTAGGGAAATACCCGTTGAATCTGGAATTCTGCGCCCTGCAATGCATCAATTTTTGCTTCAGAAACAACCAGCTAGGTTTGTGATCATGTAATTCTACATTGCTTCTTTTCTTCTTTTTATTTAGATATTTTTATGGAAACTTGTTGGCACAGCTTTTCAGTCATCACTAACGAGCACAACTGCAGTGGGCTGTAAAAAAAAAAAAATCACATTTAAGACATTGAAGGAAACAAACCAGTTTCCTTTTTTCTTCTAAATATTATCAAGTTCTTCTGTATTAATCAATATATGGGATGCTTGAGGCCTGTTAAATCATGTGCCCTTTTGGTTTGTCTGGCTATTAATATTGTCATTAATCAGGAAACACTACTGTAAAAGATACCCAAGATAATTTTTTCCTTTAATTTCAGGAAAAATCTCACGAGCACTTACTCTTCTTCAGACCATGAATTATAAAAAACCATAGAAGGGACTTATTTAAAGAATAGTTCTAGTAGTACTGCTTAACTGATACTAAGATGTAAGTGAAAACACACAGTCATTTCCAGGGTGTAGTAAGAATTAAAATATGCCTTCCTCTGGCAAGTAGCAGCTGTAAGTTGTTTTATCTCTTGAAGGGACAAACTGAAATTCATCCATTAACGTCTAAAGAAAAATGTTAACATTTTTTTCAAATGTTCCAGTTAACATGTGTTACTTATGTGTTTCCCTTCCACAGACCTCATGCAGAGATCCATGTCCCAAGAATGGGACCAGAACCATCAACAACTGTCCAGTCACAAGATCCTTTTTCACAATTTCATGCTCTGTTTTACCTGGGCATTTGAAAGGGCTTGGAAAGTGCTAGCTCTCTTGTAGGTGCAATGCTCAAATAAAAACAGACGGGATGTTAAAACAACTGGAAAACTGTTGAGTTTTCTCCCATTCACTGTTAACAGCTGCTCAGGAAAAAAATCAGCTCCCTTTCCTGATGACTGAAGGAATGGGATTCCCAATATCTGACACTGAAGCAGTAAAAGTTGTTTCACACTCACCTATCCTAAAAATTGTTTCATCTCACCTACCTGTTACGTTGGTAAAACATATTTAGTAGAAATCGACTTTTCTAATCTATTTAAATAGAGTTTAAATATTCTGCACCATCTGAGCTGTCAGATTTTCCAGGGGTGTGGGATAAGCCAGGTGCTGTAGAGAAAGGGAACAAAAGCAATGGGGTAAGTCCCTATACCATGAAGGAATTCTCTCTCTGTCCACTTCAGTGTGGCTAAAGCTGGCCTTGCTTGATTAAAAACAATCAGGTTGTGCAATCTTTTGGCTCGTGGCTTTTGGAACACAGGATGCATGAGGGGCAGGAGGATCCTGAGATCTCACTGGTCAAATCAAGCACCACTGTTTGCTGTTACAAGAGCACCTTCTACTGCCTGTGCTGTGGCATTGTGTTAGGAACGCTGAAGCTTAACACAACTCCCTCTGAACTCATCAGTGCCCTCCTAAAAATTGTTAAAGGATGATCTCACATATAGCCTGGCAAAGGAAATTGTGCAGCTTTCAGACTACTTGGGTTTTTAAAACTATTCTGTGAGCTTCATTTCAAAATCTCATATATTTCCATGCTTATACTTTGACCCAAGCAGATGCTTTCCCTGCTTTTTCCCTGCACTTATGTTGAATTTCTAGGTTTTATTTCAGTTCAGGCATAACTGTTGGGACTATTTCCAATTCTGCTGGAGTGGAGGATCACATAGCTCACAAACCACCCATTAATAAAGCAGCAATTTTAATTACAGTATGTTTCCAACGCTGAGGCATTTGAATTCCATGTTCACAAGGAACAACAGTGTGCTGCCAAATTATACACTACAGGAACTATAAACATTGTTTAGCAAAATGCTACTACAACCATCAGATGCAGTTAGTCACTACAGATCTGTCTGCCAGGGAATGAAACTTTTCCTTCCTTTTGTTTTCCTTCTCCTTTTTAAATTTTTTTTCCTTGATCCTGTATTCTTGATAAATCTGCCCAAATTAATACTGAATGTCCTCACTTAAATATCTTTCAGGGAAAAAATAGCCATTCATGAGTTTCTTGTTAACTATTACATGAATCAATTCAGTTGCAACATGACACCAGAAAGAAGCTCTGACCTTAACAAAGCTTATGGACACTAAAAGGGATGACTCAGCAATTGAATGGAGAGAAATAGAAATCATCCATTAAATCATTTAGTGGTGACAATCTTTGTTGTCTTAGTAACCTAGTTCTCCACTAATGGAACTAATGGAAACATTGCCACCAAAAAACCCAGTAAATTGTGGGTTCAGATCTCCTTCTCTGCCAGTTTATTTCTAAATAGCCTACTTTTTTTTTGTTTTGTTTTTAAGGATAAATCTAAACAATCTTGAAAAATCTAACCCGGTACTCTGTTCCAAACAGTTCCTATTTCAGACACGCTATGCAAAAAAACAACCTCCACAAAAACTCAGACAGCTTAGAAACGAATGAGAGTGTCCACATGCAAACAAATAGAGATTTTTGTTCTCTTAGAAGACCCCCTTAGGACTGGCACTGCAATACATCTGAATGATTGTGGGTTTATTCTGTCATCTCACAAGATAGTGCTTCCATGAGCTGATCCATGAATTTGCACTCTAACCACGTGCCTAAGTGCTTGGAATTTATCCTATCGTTCAACTAGGACGCAAGATGTGTATATACTGCTGTCATCCCCTTGCTTAGCAGTGTCCCCTCTACATGAGAAGGCTAAAAAAAATAATTTTCAGAGAAGAATACTCAGCAGAAATCTTAGCACCTCGTTTTTGCATATTTTCCCTAGCAAAAATTCAGCCCAGTTTAGCTTTTCTCCTTTTTCTGAGAGTGTCTGGATAACATCAAGTGCTTGCAGTTAGACTAATTTTATTCTTGTCTGAGTGGATCCATTTTGACATCATGCTAGACTTGGCCTCAGTTTTGGGTACATACCAGTGGGGACAGGTGGAATTTCAATAATAACCCTTGTCTCCTTGGCTGTGTTGTAAAACTAAACTGTGGAATCTGAGCAGACAAAGTAAAAGTGTTCTGAGGTAAATTGTATTTTATTTTGTACAAGTGTATTTATATTGAACATTTTAATTATTGAGCATATATCTTAAATCTTACAGACAACACTAGTTTTACCAGTGTTTGTGAATATATGACAAAATTGTGACCTGCTTTTAGAACATTTATTTTTTTGTACCACTTTCTAAAATTAAGTTGTGGGAGCTCAGTCTGTTTTTGCCCCCGTGTGTTTGGGCATTGTGAGTTGATAACTGTAGCATGTTTGTACTACAAACTGTGCTCTGAACAAGGGCTTAAATCTGTTCAAGTTTCCTCATGTGAAAGGAATGTTGGCAGGGCTAGAGAGAAAAAAGAAACCCTTTGAAAAAAAATGGTCCTGCACGAAGAAAGGAGCTTTTTCTGCACAGTAAATGTGATGTGAATAGAGAGAAGGACTGATTGTTTTCCTCTTGTTCTGGCACATATGGAGTGAGTCAGGTGTGATTGGGTTTAATCTTCATCTATTCAAACAGGTTGCTGCTGCTACTGTGCATTTCCTCACCCCGTTGCTGTTTGCTTTCAGTAAATTATCTCAACCCTCAGTCTCTGCCTTTGTCCCTCTCTAACTGAAGGGAGCAGGGAGGAAGGACAGGAGCTTCTTTGGAGTCTAATTTCCAGCTGGTGTTAAACACCACGGTGCCCAAAGTGGCAGTCATGACAACAATCTTTCACTGCAGGACACACCGCAAGGAGTTATCTTTATCTTTGGTGGAAACAAGGGTTTGAACTGAAAAGAGAGCTGTTTGGGATAGGCATTTTGAAAAGTCCTTTCCAATTTTAAGAAAAGGATCGATGTGTATCGGAGTGCCTAGAAAACCCTGGAGCCTGAGTCATGGGTATCTTTAAGGGCATGTCAAGAATGCCCACAGTGGCTTTTTGGTCCTTCCTTGCATGGGACAAAGAACAGTCTAAACCCCTCAGATGGTGTGTGTAAAGGCAGCTTTGAGCATTTTCTGTACTCCCTCACAAGAAAACAGGTCTGAGCAAACTGCTCTGGAGGCCTGTCCAAGATCCAGCTGTGCCAGGCTCCATGTAGCTTTGAATCAGGCCAGCAGTGTGTCCAGCCTGTCCTCCCCACTGTCCCCACCCTCCCTGGCCTCCAGATTTGGGGTTCTGAACCCAAAGAGGGAGCCCAAAGCGCCTCTGTCCTTCCCTGTGCCACAGCAGTGACAGACCCGCCCTCCCCCCACCAGGAGGGGATGCCCTCTGCCCTGCACGGATGTTGCTTGGGAATTTTGGGAGATCAGAAAATGAAATACTCGCTTCCATGCCTTACATTACTGTAAGACAAACACTGTAATTGGAATGTCCTCCCACTCCTGCCCTGTTCTGATCCTTTTGTCCAGGCACCTGCTCTTGTCCTCCTTGTCATTAGCTCTCCATTTCTCAAGATCTTTTAAAGCTGGCTGTTGTTAATCAATACTAAATAATAAATAAATATTTGAGGATGCTTGCCCCAGGTGTTGGACACTGAGAGAGCTGGAATAGTGTTGACTGATGAGCCATTCATAATTTTTCCTCTTAGTTAAATCATTAATGTTTATTACCTGCTATTTCTAAAAATATCACTCATATTCCAATGTCAGTGAGATTCTAGAACAAATATTTTAAAATGAGATAAATTTCGTCTTAGTGAAATGCCATAAGGTCAAAAGAGATTTGGAGAACAAAACATTTCAATTCATGTCAGGGATTGACTGAAACAATAAAGCCCTGTTGTTTTCATATTAAGTTCTTTCAATCTCCCTGAAAATCTTCCTTCCCCCCCTGCACTGCAAGATACTAAATTTACACTAAAACTAGAGTTTTGAACAACTGCTGAACTTGTCATTTTATCTCAGTAAAATCCCCTTAGAACTAGAGAAAGACCAAATTGTTTGTACTTTTGTGTTATGAAAATGCGGTAGGGGAAACTCTATGAAATGTTCACTTTGCAAAGATTTCATTGGATTTTTTGATGCAGCTTATGTTACATGCAAATAATTCTGATGGAAGGCTTAGAAATTTATATATATATAGTGTGGGAAGAAAGATGACTCTTGGCAATACAGAGCCTAGGCTGGTAAAGAACTGTGACAAGAAAGTCACAAAAAAAGGAAGAATACGGATCTGCCAAGGCCACTAAAGCCATTAATTTTTAAGGAGAAGTGTCTTTGCTTAAATAAATTCTACAGGCATTAACTGACGTGGCTAAAGTATTCTAGGATATCTTCCTACTCAAACTTCTTGTTTGTTCATTTTCAGAAGGAAGAAGTTTAGTTAGATCCAAATTTAACAGTAAGACCTCTGATACAGTGAAGTATTTATGTCTGATTTCTGCCATGGGGTTTGTGTAATTTCTTTTTATTTTTTTTTCCAGAACTGCCAGTTGAAACAACTGTAGAAAGGAGGATCATATCACTTATTTTTCTTCCTATTTTGTATCCGGAGCTCTGATGAAATTCTTGGTGCTAGAAAAGGTAATTCTGGTTTGTACACCATCATCAGGTGTATGCTATGTAACATAGCACAAAGAAGAAAAAAAGTCTTCAGGAATGAACACTAACATCAGTATTAACTAGAAACATCTCATTTTCGAATTGTAACTCAACATATGGCTTTTTGTAAGGTCTTGTGCAAACCCTCTGCCTCATCATCTCCCTCTGCAAGCTGGAGCTAAGTGCAAGAATTAATTATGAGACCCGTGGGTAGTGAAAAAGACTTGAGCCAAAACCTCCCTGTTCATTTCATGCCTTCATAAAAGCATTGTTCTCATTTGCACCATTTCCAGCAAAAGGAGGATGGATGGTACTTGGAAGAATTGCATCAAGGCAAAATATTGTATTTGGCATTTTAATTCAAAGCTGATAGCAGTCTCAGAAATGCCTGACCCTGACAGTCAGTGCCAAGGGCTACATTTTTGTATTCTGTAATACCCCTCAACAATTGCTCCAAGACTCATACAGAGAGAACAGTGCACAGCAAAGGCTGTTACTAATTCTCTGATCAAAATCAGATGATTTGCCTTTCTGATTTTTTAAAGTTTCAAAGCTCTCCTTGCTTTGGTTTTTGCTGTAAGAGTTCTTGATGCAATGTACAACTTAAATGTTTGCTCCAGCTCCTGAGGCTTGTACATGTGTGAGTAATAACAATCAAGGTACAGTAAATTTCCTGAGGATTAATGCCTGGCTGGGAGGGGATGAAGGTCAGCAGCACAGCCAAGCATTAACTCAAACTGGTCATTAATCTCAAGAAATTATTTCATGGCAAGGTCAGTATTGTTATTTTAAGTGGGCAATGAAAAAAACATGGCTGTAGGAATTTTTATTTGATAGATTTCATGGTAACATCTAGCATATCTTAAAGAAAATTAATTTGACTTGGGAGAATTACATTAACTAATCAGCCCACCAGGCCACCTCCCAGTGATTGATTAGTTTTGCTTTCTTTAACATGTGTACCATCAGAAAGGATTTATAACATTTTTCTTCCACGTGCTATTGCTGTGGACCCATTGAAGAGTGACCTTATTTGTGTATCTATTTACAGGTTTTTATTCCCTTCCCAAATTCTAACTCCTAGAGCTTACTTACATATCTCTCTAAATATTTGTTTGACTGAACCTCTGCTCAGGGTATTACATTTCAAAGCAATGTTTCAAAAGGCTGTTGTTTGCACAGAGAGGATACTACAGATTTACTTTCTCTAGAAGCAGTACTCCACCTTGGTACTCCCTTTCTTGAAATAAGTCCCAAAACCCTCCTAGATGCTGGCAGCCCTTGTGTTTAGGCATCGAAGGTGCCAAGGAACTCAAATCCCCCAAATCTTCTGGCATATTCCAAAGTACCACTGATACAGGTGACAGCCGATGAAAATCTTTACAGACTCAACAAAAGGGGGGAAAATGTAATTCCTCTTACATAATACAAGAAACATTTAGATCTTTCTAAAGCAATGAGCATTCTTCTTGTTTTCTTTGTTTGCTCTATGTTTCTTCTTGCTAGGAAATTTCTCCCTGTGAGGTGCTACTCAACTTCTCAGCCTTTGTAATTTCAGTACCTCTTGGTGAGGATTTGCTGCTGAAAGGGACAAAAATCTTTGAGTTCAGCCCTCCAAGTTTACATATAGCAGGTGCAGATCTCCAGATCTTTGTCTCAACTCACCACCACATCACAACATATTTTCCAACTTTTCTTACAAACTTGAGCCCCACACTAAGAGACCAAAGTGAGGGAGAAAGAGTGACAAGGATCTATCACAGCAATTTTCCTGGATCCAGCTGAAGTCAACCTGCAGTGGAGCATGGCTCACCAACCAGGGACCTTGAAAGTTTTAATTCTAAATCACCTCATTCATTCTTCCTGACATATGCTATGTCTCTACTTGTAACATATCTTTAGTATTTCCTTTAAAATATATTAACAGGTGTGAGTGTGAAAAACAGACAACTTAAGAAGGTTGTTGTTACTGGACAAAGACTCAGTTTGGGTGTAGTCCAATGAAAATGTTGCAAGCCAAAAATAAAAAAGTTTCACAAATCTCACATTCTGATTGTAGATCAGGCTAAGTCAGCCAGGAATATACTAATCTTCAGGTTCCTTCCCACAATATATTCAGTTTCTTCTTTCAGTCACGCTTTTTCATGAATCTTTCTTTTATTTTTCCTCAAAAAGTCTAAGAAAAGTAATTAAAGTCTTGATATAAAGTCATGGAGAGCCATACAAAACATGGCCTCTCATTCATAGTCCCTTGCACTCAGACTGTGTTCATGGCAGTTTGCTCCTGTCTTGTACTGCCATAAAATCCCTCATTATGGGCCAAATTTTGCTTTCCTATTTTTGACTGAATTTTTTATGATTCCAGAATGTCATTATGAAGAACATTTCAAGGGTAGTTTTTTAACATATCTTCATTAGGTCTGCACGCTAACATACAGACAGGGAAATAGAGGCAGGGAAAACCTTTCCTGTCTTCAATTTTCTGAGTTCCCAAGAATTCACTCATAGTTTCAATTTCTTTCTTTCATAGGAAGTAGTTTTTAACATTCACTATTTTAAAAGCTCCAATCATATTTAATTCTTATTCTTCCCTTGCCTCCCATCCTAATCTATTCTCCAGAAAGTCCAAGTCCTTTCCTGGCTTCAACAGCTTTCCATGACCCATTTATGAGCTTCACAAACCAGGACACAAAAAATATGATACAAAAAATATATATACATATCATCAGTAACATATATTACATAAAATACCATTTGTTAAATTGTCATTATAAATATATGCATGTTTATCTATCTCAGCATCAATATATATAATAGTACAATATTATTTCCAATTTTATTTCCTCTCCTTCTAACCCATGGTATGTCAAACAGATTTTCCCTGATTTTCCATGATGCTGATTTATTTTCTGATGGATGACAATAAATGCACCTTGAAATATACAATGACAATTATAACTGTATTGTCTAGCTTTTCTATCTGCTGTTTATGAACAATAAAGTAGCTATAACTGTGATGAAGTCAGTAAAATCATAAATTAAAATAGGTAAAGACCTGGTGTGGCACATGTAAACCCACTCAGTTGCCTATGATGAGAAAAAATTGGTGTTAAATACTGTTTATTGTTTTCTCTAGCACTGACTAATTTAAATAACCAACTGTGGTGTTGCTGCTTCTCAGCATAGGCCTGTATAGGACTTAATTTCTTGTGAGTTCTTGGCGAAATGAGACATCATTCCTGCTCACTGAAAGAGGAAATGTTGGTAACCAGTTATAAAAGAAAGCTCCACCACAACTCTGCTGCTTCAGGTGCTGCCATTTAAAATGCAAATGATGAACTAAAGGAATTAGTTACTGGTGCCTTAAAAACCCCAATTCTATTTTTCCAATTAGCAGCAGGTTTTTCCCAGGTTTCTGGCCTAAATCCAGTTAAAACAACTAAATATGACTACTTACTAAACATTCCCTTTCTGCTCAGTTGATTATGGCATTATTCACTTTCTCTTCTGAAGTGCTGAAATACTTCTGTGCACTATTAAAAATTCCCTGCCTTTCCCCTGAGGCATTTCGATGTTGGAGTGATGTAATAATTCCTTCAAGAACTTGCAATTGTTTTTCAAGCTTAACATGCGCTCCAGGATCTTTTCAGGAAGGGCTGTAAACAAGAACCCAGTATTCCTGCTCTCTAATATATCATCCCTGAACCATTCCTCAGCAGACCTAAAAATCCCACAGCCATGTCACGATGTAGCGCAGCAATGATGCAAGGGCAAGGATTTTCATCAGACAGGAGGGAAGCAAGGAAATGAAAAGAGATTTGAGCTATTCACCTTAGAAATACAAAAGAACTGTGTGAACCCCCAGATTTTACTCATCAGATTTTACTCATTCTCCTGTGGAGAATGGGGAGTTTTACTGGAGGATAAACCCCAAGGTTTGGCTTTTGGTAGGTTAGGGAACTCAGGTGTATGGTTAGAAAGAGTCATTGGGAAATGTGATGCTTGGAAAAGAAGTGAATTATTCAGAGACTAGAAATTAGTAACATCCAAGTGGTTTTTCACTTCAACAACAGCAGTAGTTCTTCACTCAGTAGCCAGGAAAGCAGTAAAAAGATACTATTTTGGCCTTAGTTAAGTGATGAGCATGTTACTCAAGGTTGCCAAGGTCAGAAGGGAATGAAAACACTTGATTGAGGTAAGAGAGGGATGCAAGGGAATGAATGAGAGCAGGAATAGTCTTCAAAGCTTATTGGTTAAATAACCATCTCAAGCATGAGACAGTGCCAAAAAGAAATAGAGTAAAAGACTGATCACTAAAAAAAGAATGTTTTGGATGCTAGAACATATAATTTAAAATCAGAATTATTAAAATTTGAAGAGTTCAAGGCCAGGTTGGACAGGTCTGGAATTAGGTGATCTTTACATTCCCTTTCTAACCCAAACTATTTTTTAAAATTTATTTCTACTGAAGATATTAAATACTAGAGCAAAAAGGATATGTGTTCTAGAGGACAAGAAGGAAAACAGCAAGGCCTCTGTATCACTGACCTGGGATAACAATTTAAAATAACAGCTGAGTGATGATTTTGGCCATGTGGCAGAGGCAGGACACCTTGCTACATTACTGCAGTGTCTGTCTTCATTTTTAAATGCCAAAAATTAATCTGCTTAGGCTCCCATGCAGCTTGAGATGTGATGTCATGTGGAAAAGTAAGAACTAAGTTGGAATTGGCAGCAGGAGCATGAATTGAACAAGAAACTGAATATAAGTTACTCATATACTATACTGAAAAGGAACAGTGACAGATTCAGTCACTACTGGTGACTCGTGAAATTTCAATCCTGGGGCTGATTTTGCTTAGTGTTTTTATCAGGATCCTTGGCATAACTGTGATGACAGCAAGAAATCAGGAAACATCAATTTAAAACAAAATTATCCCAGTGTGAGAAGTAGGCATGCAAAAAGGGAGCTATTAAAACCAATAAAATACTACAGAATTTTCACTTTATTGTCAGTTATTTGGAAATTATTGAGAAAACTTGTGAAAGCCAGCTGATCACAAAAGGGAAAAAAACCATTTCTGCAAAGCAAGTGCAACCATGAGCCTGGCATGTACCATGAAAGTTCCACAAGAGATAATGAAGCTTGTAAATTCTTCAAAGCATCAGTAAGGCATTATCTGTAATATTTTGTGCCAGTCACATTCAGGGTGAAGTCAGGCTTGAATCCATATTCAGAAAGTCTAGAATATGGTAAGAGAAATGAAAATAATATCTTGTGACAGGAAACTTTTAAGAGCATATCTTATTTAGTCAAGCAGAACGAGGGCTGATGAGAACTTCTCTTTGCCTACAAATCCACTGAGAAAAACTGTGAAAAGAATTGCTTAAGTTTATATACTTGCCAGAAGAGTGAGTATAAAACCTATCCCCTCCATACTTAGGTCAGGATCTACAAAGTTGCTAATTATTAGAACACTGAAGTATTGTCTTTTAATTAGAAATACTGATGGCAAGAAAATTATCTACTTTTAGGATATGTGCTCCGTTGAAGAAAGAAATTATGATGTTTCTTCTTTCTCTTAGCAGTTCTGTCTTTGCAGTTATCCTGGTGGTTCCCCTTCCTCAAATGCAGCAAAACAGGAGAATTCCCAGATCCAGCACAGGCCTAGGTCTCGTCCAGGAGATGCATCTGTGAAGTGTTTGAGAATTATACAAAGGAAGCCTTTGAGGGCTGACAGGAAATCATGGGTTAAGGGTTCTGTATGAGAGGCACTGAATTCCAGATGGGGTGAAGCCATACAGTTTAGTGTAAACAAATGGTTATAATTCCTGTCAAGATCAATTTCTCATCTCCAAAAAACCCAGTTTAATAACATGGCACGGGCACCACTGAAAAACTGGAATATCAGCTTCCCAACAATTTCCCAAAATTGAAATAGAATCTGTTTTGGCAAAAACACTACAGTTGTCTACCAAGAAAAACACTTTAGGTAGGTAGTTATGTAAGCAGTAAAAATAAATGTTTTATAAAATTCACCCACAAGGACTTAGAAGTATTAAAACGAACCCCCAATAATAAATAACCAGATTTCATGAAGTATGAAACAGCCAAAAATAATAACCAGTACAGCTGAAGGAGGTGAAGTCATTTCTCCTACTGCACTCCAAAGCTTGACCACCTGGAGAGATTAAAAAAATATATCCGAAGAATTAATTTTCCTAATATGGGCACAGTGCAAAATTCTGTCTCTTAACATGACTTCATTTGGCCAAAGGAATGGAATTTTATGGAAGCCTAATATGTTTAACAAGTACTTGTTTCTCTGGCACAGCAGCAAATCTTTGGGAAGGCAGATGAAATGAAGGAGCATCTACCACGTTTCCTTTGGAGCCAAAAAAAGCTGGTATTGTCTCCTGAAGAGAAAGTAACATTTTAAATTAAAAGGCAATATTAGTACAAGACCAGGTCCATGAATAAATTTACTCTGGAAACTGAAATTTTCTGAACTTCTGAGTTTTGAATTTTGAGTCTTAGAATTGCTTTTTTTTAGATGGTGGAGCAAGAAGCTTTTTTTAGCATAAAGCTTGGTGGTTTCATTTCTGTGACAGGACAAAAACAATCCATGAGTCAAAACCTCATCTTTGGATTTGTGAATAATAATCTCTGGATATCTGATTGCACTGACTTTGTTAGCATCACCTTTTTCCTTCGCTGACCTAGACGTTCACCTCCCTCAGAATTTAAGTGTTCAGGGCATTAATAATCCAACAGAGACATTTAATGGGAATTAGAATCTGTTCAGCTCTTCTACTTTTGATCAGAATGTCTTTGGGTTTCGTTGAGTAGAGAAAATTATTAATGCGATCTGTGGCCTGAAATTTTTCCTCAATTCTTAATTTTGCAGAGCCTCATTTCTGTTAGAGTACTGCCTCCAGCTCTGGGGTTCCAGCACAGGACAGAGTTCAGAGGAGGCACCAGGATGGTCAGAGGGATGGAGCAGCTCAGCTGGGAGGATAAACTGAACGAATTGGGATTGTTCAGCCTGGAAAAGAAAAGGCTTCAGGGTGATCTAATTGCAGCCGTCCAGTCCCCGAAGGGAGCCTGCAAGGAAAATGGAGAGCCGCTATTTACAGCGGGCTGGGGTGACAGAACAGTGAGGAATGGCTTCAAATGGATAGAGAGTAGGTTTAGAGTGAGCATTAGGAAGAAATTCTTTTACTGCGTGAGGGTGGGCAGGCCCTGGCACAGGGTGCCCAGAGAAGCTGTGGCTGCCCCTGGATTCCTGGAAACGCCCAAAGCCAGGCTGGACAATGGGTCTTGGAGCAGCCTGGTACAGTGGAAGGTGTCCCTGCCCATGGCAAGGATGGAATGAAATGAACTTTAAGGTCTCTTCCTACCCAAACCAGTCTGTGTTTCCGTGACTCTGAAGTTCAGATGCTTGGTACATAAGGATGCAGCAAACCGTTGCTGGCTAAGATTCACAGAAATACCGTCTTTTTATTATTAGAAAACAGAGGGGGTTTTTTTGCTATCACTATAAGGGTTTCTCCCGTACGCCTCAGAAACTTCCTCAGCACCTCTTTCCTTCGGGTTCGTGCTGACTCCCTGCGGTGGTTTTGGTGATGGGCGCTTTGCGAAGCCCACACCGAAGCCAGGAGCAGGAGCAGGAGCAGGAGAGCGCTGGGCGGCTGCGCGCCCTGACACCCCGAGGGCAGGAATATCGCTCCGAGGCCATCACACGGCACCGCAGATCTCCCTGCCCCGCACAGCAGAGCCCCGCAGAGCTCCCTCAGGCGGCCCCGGCCCCTTCCTGCCCTGGTCCCGCCCCTTCCCCCGGATGCGGGCCGGGATGGCGCTGCCCACTCCGCGATACGAGCACCTGGGCCCGCGGGGGCCCTTTCGGGACGTGTACGAGCCGGCCGAGGACACCTTCCTGCTGCTCGACGCGCTGGAGCGGGACGCGGACAGCCTGCGGGAGGCTCGGTAGGGCAGGGCCGGCAGGGTGAGCTGAGCGGGGATTGCTGGCACGGGGGTGTTAAAGCCATTAGAGAGCGTCCGCAGAGCTGCGGAGGTGGGGACGGGCCTGCAGGGGTAGCGGTGCCAGGAGGGGCTGAGGGCCCTCGGCTGCTTCAGTCTGGAGAAGAGGGAACCTCATCGCTGTCTGCAGCTTTGTCCTGAGAGGTAGCGGAGGGGCCAGCGCTGATCCTGCTCCCTGTGACCGGAGGGAATGGCCCGAAGCTGTGTCGGGGAGGGTTAGGAGGGATATGAGGAAAAGTTGTTTCTCCCAGGGGCTGGTGTGGCTCTGGAAAAGGCGCTCCAGGGAGTGGGTATAGCACCAGCCTGACAGAGCTCAGAAAGGCTTTGGACAGCGCTGCCAGGGATGCCCAGGGTGGGATTGTTGGGGTGTCTGTGCAGAGCCAGGGGTTGGACTGGGTGATCCTTTGAGTCCCTTCCAGCTCAGGATATTCTGTGATTCTGTGCTTCTGCGGGAGGATAGTGAGTTCTGTAACGCTGTCTCGACCAATTCTGTGTCTGTTCCAAACAAAAGTCATCCAGAGTGTTCTCTCTTTAGAGTTGAAATCTGCCTTGAAATAGGATCTGGGTCTGGTGTGGTTTCAACATTTTTGGCTTCTTCCATCCTTGGACCCAGTGCACTGTACATGTAAGTATAACAGCACCTAAACTGTTGCATGCATTAATAAAGGATGCTTACCCCAGGATGCTTATGCCTCTGATACATATTTCTTATTTTCACATTTTAAAAACTATTCTTTCTCAATTCTGTAGATACATAAATCAAAGCAAAGAGAGCCTGTTGAGCATTTCTGAGCTTATGGGGCAGCCTGAATTAGTTACTTGAGGTTCTATAACAAATGAGTAGTGCTGTGAGCAGAAATCCATTTTCCCCTTTCTCAGACAAATTGTTAAGCCTGCTTATGTTTGCTGGGTTTAATCCTTGTGGGTCCCTTTTAACTCAGAATATTCTGTGATTTTAGGAACTAACTTGTGGTTCATAGGGTTAAACTTCCAGGTACAGTAGCCTGTAACTTACACTTTGTAGTATTTACCTTTTAGATGCACAGATATCAACCCCATGGCAGCTTACTGTACCCAGGAGACAGCTCTGCTTAACAATGTTCACCTGCAGCCTGTCATTACTGACTTGGTAAGAGAGAAGTTTCAATAGTATCTCCTCCACTGTTTGTGTAATTTTTTAGTACTTACTGGAGATTATGGAGTCAGACAATAGTTAGGGTTGGAAGGGACCTCTGGACATACCTCTTGCCAAAAATACCCCAACCAATTACTCAAGCTCTAAAATTCAAAATTAAGCTCTAAAATTTCATTGTATTAATTAGAAAAGAAAAATCTGTAGATATAGTTTGGAAAGTGCTGGACAAGGAACTCTTTAGTGGCCTGACATTATCATAGCCCTTTGTCTAAAGTTATTCAGTTCTTGGTTCTCAACCTTTTCTGATTTAATTAGAATTTGTGTCTGTTGTTACCTTTAGTTTTTTACAAAATTTCATATGGTGAAAAGCTGATTTTTCTCATCTCTTTAATCCTTTTATATGTTTATAAAATATGATGTAGGTAGGCCACAATAAAAGGGATTTAAAATGACTAAACAATTGCACTATGGAACTGTGTTTTTACAAAACATTTGCATTCTTTATGTTCCCAAAAATAAAACCTCATGCAATCATCAACTTCACCTACAGGTCAAAGGATTATCCCCAAGATTAAATGGGAAGGTTGATCTACTGCTGTTTAACCCACCATATGTGGTAACACCTTCTGAAGAGGTAGGAAAATGTTGAAATACCCAGTAAAAATAGTATTGCTACTGTCTGTTGTGACAATTCTGTCATTCTGTATTATGACAATCTTTGCTATCCTTCCTCCTAGGTGAAAAGCCATGGAATAGAGGCATCCTGGGCTGGGGGCAAACAGGGCAGAGAAGTAATGGATAGAGTTTTCCCATTAGTACCAGACCTGCTTTCACCAGGAGGATTATTCTACTTGGTGACAATTAAAGAAAATAATCCAGGTGATTACTGTCCTTGGGCATTCAAATGTGCCAAACCAGGTTTAACATGGTATAAATCAAAATGTTGATCACAGCTAGACCAAAGATGCGAGCAAATTTATCAAAACTAAAAACTCCCCAAGCTAGTTTGGAAAGTGAAAGTGTGTGGGACCCTAGCAGCTCTGCCGTTCAGTTCCAAGTCTGAAAGGTGGATTCATTAATTAAGAATTAATTAATGACACCAGGCCAATTCTTTCTTATGGAACAGAATGGTGTTGTTAACCTAAAAACGTTTAGTGGGAAATGTGATGTCTTTCATTTTGAAGGTGTAGAGAAAAGATTTGGACTTGTTCCTTCTTGTTCTAATACTTAATGGCCACAAATGATCATGTAATGTCAAGATTATTCTTCACACCTGATTTATTAGGCAGCTTTTGTGAGAAGGTGCTACAAACTTCACTTTCTCTTACAGTTTAGCTTCATACAGAATTCTAGCAAAACACTGGATTTCAGTTTGCAATTTGTGAGCTTTATTTATGCTTGGTGGGATATTATTTTGCATAAAAATTCCTGTCTGAAAGAGTAGGAGGACAGAGTTTATAACTTTGCTTTACAGGTTGACAGATACCTTAGAACTGTCTTCCGTAACCAGTTTCAGCTCATTTGTAAACACTGTGTTTTCCATTACAGATGAAATTCTGGAAACAATGAAAAAAAGGGGCTTAAAAGGCACACAGGTACTTTCCAGGCAAGCAGGACAAGAGATGCTGACAATCCTCAAATTTAGGAAGTCTTGATAACTTCTCTTCACCTGCCAGGTAGTAGGCATGAAGAAAATTGAACACAGAGCTGTCAGTTGGGAAACACTGAAGTGAATGCAATCTGCTCTCTGTTAATGGCAGGAACTTACTCATACAAGCACAACATCAAGAAAGAAATGACCCCAAAAAGTGAACTAGGGAACAAAATATCAATGGATTCATAATGATTTAATGTCCTCTGACATAACCAATTCCACACACCTGAGAGTGCCACACTTCTACAAGACACGCACACGTATTGCTTTTAATTTGTGGTCTTCAGTTGCCATTGGTCAGAACCAGAATCATTTTACACCATCAACATTCACAACAAACTGCAAGTTTACAAGCAGCAGTATGAAGATATCCTGCTGTTGGCTTAAAAAGTTCTTTCCTCTCCCATGGTCAGTGTTCTCAGCACGGATTGCTTTGGCCATGATTGAGGACCAGAGTCTTCCACATCCCTCTGACCTTCAGAGAAGAAGAAGGAGCCTGGTTAAAATACACAGATGCTCCGAGTTCACCACAGAAGCATTTGAAGGAAGTTTGGATCATGAACAGATGGAAATACAGTGGCACTTTATACGATGCAAAATGTGAAGGCAGAGTCAGGAGCTGTTTCACTTGTTCTCACATACCTCTAAAATACTTTGCTGCTGTACTATGCAGGGTTCCGAACTTCTCATCTCTTCCAACATATGAAGATGTTCCAGCAGCAGATAAGGAGGATTCTCCAATTCTTCAATCCCTTGTAACAAGCACAACAGTTCTGCAACTCACTAAACACCTTCCCCACGCTTCAGAGAATGCTTCTCAAGGAATGATGGGAAATTTTATTTTAGTAATTGTAGGTAATTTAGTAATTTATATTGCCATTGGGATTTTTTTTGAGGAGTGCAGTTTCAAAAATAGAAATTGAATTTTAGTCCTTTTCACTTTTTTCCCCCATTTTAAGGAAACACTAATATAGTTTTTCTGGTGTACACTGGAGTGTTTTCTGGGGCTCTCATTGCTTTGTCTGTGGATAGTTTTGCAACATACAAAGCTTAAATAAGTTGGCTTCAACTCCCAACTTACTTCTGACCAAAATAGAAACCAAACAAGTTCAGAAGAGGTAAGATGGAAGTGCATTAAAAAAAACCGCAAATTTTCCATCATGGTTCTGTAGAGACTGACTTGCAAGACTTTTGTTTGTGTAATGCTATAAACATTATTTTGATATTTGTAGTAATTTGTGTCATTTTAGCAGTGCTTTATCACAGGAGGATACCAGGCACAGTGTAGTCCTCACAGCAGTCCAAATTAGCAGAGCCTCTTACTCAAAAACTCTGGCCATTCACAGTTGAAAGTGGGATGATAATTACATATAGTTAAGCTAAATAATTGCAGATAGACTGTCAAATTAAGGATAATTTGACTGCAGACTGGACCTAGAGCTTGTAGGATTTCCAGATTTCAAGCTCAGGGTTGAATGCTACCACAACCATTGGCCATGGTTCAAAAGTACTTCATCCTCAGGTGCTGGAGTTCTTATATAGCCAGTTACTGAATAATTCTCAGTTATTATTATCATCCTCTTCAATTAAATTAGGAGGCTCTGCTATGGTAATAAAATAAGACCCATTATCTCCAGAGTGCACCGAGCACTGCTTTGGTTTTTGTTCTCCACCTGTAATGTTTAATAGCAACAGATAGGTTTAATTATGAGGCCACATCTTATTGTAAACTTGATAATTGCCCTGAGTCAGCATTACCCGAAGAATGCACAGGAATATTCTTTTTATCAACATGACTGGAGAAATCTTGATTGTCTGGGCATTGGAAAGAGAAGGTGATCCTGTGGGTTTAAAAAACATCTCCCCATCTCTGGCTCCTCACTCCCCTTACAGAGCAGTGAACAAAGCTGCAGGTTTTTGGTTTTTTTTTTTTTTTTTTTTGTTGTTGTTTTTTTTTTTTGTTTGTTTGTTTGTTTTTGTTTTTTTTTTTTTTGTTTGTTTTTGGGGGGTTTTTTTGGGGTTTTTTTTTTTTTTGAAAGATGTTCCTGCAAGTGAGGTTTTGATTTGACGAGAAGTAAGACAGCAGAGAGGAGGGATGCAAAGCAGCATTTTCAACTTGTTCAGTGCTTCTGCATGACTAATTCAACATCAATCAAGACATTGAAAAAAATCCTTATTCACACAACAATTTGCACTGTAAGGGATGATTTTTTCTGCTGCTTATTCTCAGGACAAGTAATTTGGATTTTGTGTGTTCCTTTCTTAACATGTCTTTAAGATTTCTTTTCCCCCTAAATATTTTTAAGGCATTGAAGCACTTAGCTGAAGCTTCCCAGAAACTTCTGCCCATGCAAAGTTTCTTCATAAAGTTAGAACCAAATTGAAGGCAAACAGAAATTCTGTATATAGCAATTGTCACCTCTGCTTATGATGAAAATGCTTACCAAAGTTACCATAAGTTACCAGGATTTTTTTCCCAGAGTAATATTTTGAAGAAAACAATGAGACAACTTTCTGAAATGGTATGTTTAGATTTCTTTTTTCTATCAAAAATTTTGTGTTTGAATGGAGTGTGTGATGACCAGGAGAATGCTACTGATCTTTGTGAGGAACGAAAAAAGCCTGACAAAAATCCAATCCAGCCTAAATTGGAAAATATTTAGGGAAGAAAACTCCTTGAGTGAAACTGCACGCACAGCAGGGCTCCACTTGAGCCAAAACACTCCTACCACAAATTGCATTTTCATGCACTGAAGACACCTGGTGGCTGCATCCACATCCAGAGAGAAAAATTGTTTTCTTAGGAAACTTGGTCTCTTGTTGGGATTTAATTACCATTAATGAATTACCATGAGCCATTCTGTTTTATGATATTATTGAGATACAAAAAATGAGATCTTTTCACTCTCCAGATGGTAATTTAGATTTTTTTATTTTGTTTTTTTAACTCAGTCCATAGATTTGAGACACTGCAAGAGTCTAGTTTTGCTTTAAAAGTGTGTTTCAAGGGATAGTAAGTGCTAAATAAATATAAAACAAGTATTTGTCGAAGTAAGGAACGAGAGTCCTAATCTTAAACTGTTTAATTAGGAAAGGGAGACGGCAGGAAAAGATTTGCACTGTCTGTAATAACTCAGTAACTTCTTAGCTGAATCCTAATAGAAGTCAGGCACTTTAAAACCCCTCATTCAATGCAATGGAATTCAATTTAAACACAACTAGCCCAGTTCTCTGTGTTGGATATGATTATTTTGTTGGAAGAGGCTCCAGAAATACGGGGTGAAATTCAGACCTGAGGATTGCTATAAATAGCAACTTCCTTTACCTGACTCCCCTCTGTCATGGCTGTTGCTGCTTTACTGAGCGCAAGTGAGAAGAAAAACCCAACCCTAATCTATGCGTGTTCTTTCTGTCCCACCTCAGTTTTTCTTCTGACAAGAGCAATGTTCTGTTTTGGGGCTGCATTTTTCCTGTTTGCAGGAAACCATAGAGTGAGAGACAGCGTTCTGAGAGGGGGCTCCAGGAAGTCTGCTGAAAATTACCTTTTGACACTGCCTGAAGGAGGTTTTAATGCCTTAAAGGAACAGCAATGTTCCAGTGTTCCACCAGCTCCTTGCTTGTCACTGGTGATCACAGAGCTACCAGGATTTGCTGCTGCACCAGCTAAGGTGGCCCCTGCAGCTTTACTCTGTAATTCTCTGTTAAAGGAGGGATCAGCTCCTTCATTTTGTTGCAAGTCCTTCACAACATGAGATTCTTTGCATCTCCCCACTTTTCCCTCAGCAATTTGAGTTTCAGGAGATGAGCTGAGCCTTGTTAAACCGAAGCACACATCTTGAACCAGGCTGTGAATTGTGGGCTGAGCTCGGGTGCTCTCACAAGGGGGCTCACTTCATTCAGTCCAGAGCTGGTTAAAACTCTAGTGGGGATTTGCTGTCAGTAAAACACTTCCCTAAGTGTCTTGAGGTAATGACAGGCTTCAGAAATAAGGGGAGGGAGGAAGCAATTTAAAGCTAATTATAGAAGAACTAAGGTGAGAAGGTGTCAATTACTGCAGTGAAAATTGATGAATTTGAGCTGTTTTGGGCACTGGAGAACAGATTAAAAAACCACTTGAGGCAAACCAATATATAAACCCTTCCTAAGAACCTTCTAAGTCTCTAAATGCTTTTCTTCCAGCTCTGAACAGAACTACTGGAAAATATCTTCAACTGAGCTGCAGTAGCTCTGCATTCCAACTCTCATCCTGCACTTTCTGTTTCTACCTGAGATGTGCTTTTGGATATGAAAAATGTCGCCTCTACCACCCCATGAGCCACAAATTCCAAACCCTTTGTAAAACATGTGATGGGATGAGGAAGGAAAACAAAAAAAAAAAAGCAGAACTGCCACAGATTGTCTCTCCTCCAATCTATATAAATAACAAATGTCAAACCTAATTATTAATATCAATGTGGCCTGAAAGTTCAATGTACTTGGTCCTACTGCATCCTGGATATGGATTGAACTGCCTTAATTCAGCTAAAAAGGTAAAATGTCGCTATCAGAATTAAGCGTGGCCTAATTACTAAACTTCAGGTATTTGCTTCACCTGGTCCTGCATCAGCTTCCACACAAATCCTGACTGATAAGTGGATTTTTCAAGTGTGCATGTGCTGTTTCATACACGAATTGTCCACACAAGAAAATTTTACAAAGGGTATGTTTATTTCTATTCTGCTTTTCCATTTCACAACAAAAATCACTTGATCTTAATGTGCTGTGACATGGAAGTGACTGAAAATGAGAAAATAATGATTCATAAATTCATCAGTAAAGAGGTTGCCTGAAATTATCATTGATCCATCATGAGATGTCAAGACAGGTCAGAATTCAGGAAAAGAAATGTGTAAACAATCAAACCCACACTTGATGATAATGTTTGGATGGCTTGACGTTATTTTCTCAATTTTCATCAAGTCTCCGGGGGGGAGGGTTTAAACTGACCTTTTTGGATTCTTCCACATTGCAGAAGCCCTTCCTGAAAAGATCTGAGGCCTTGGATAGCTGCAAGATCCTGTACCTGCCAATCATTTCCTGCAGTGTTGAAATGTTTACAACAGTCATTCCACCTGGTATTCATGTGGAGCAGAAGGCATCATTAGGGAATTTCTGTCACCATGAAGAAAATCAGGGATTGACAGGAAGCAGAGGTTTTGTATAACCAGTCCTGAAACAGACTTCAGTGTCTGATTGCACAGATAAATCAACCAAATGCTTCAAAATCTGATGTTACCTTAAACTACAGCAGCAGCTCCTTTATTTTTCCTGTCCAGATCCATTTCTTCTGTCTTGTATTATACCACTCTATGTGAACTACCACATGTTCTTAATCCACTTGATTGGTAAAATAAGAGATCATGCATAAATTGTATAAAAAAAGGAATACCTTTATTAATTTTTTTAAAGAGACCGTTTTTTCATTACCAAGTGAAAACTTCACAATGTAAAGTATTTCTCTTCAGTATTGTTTTAATATAAAAACTTAAATCACTTACTCTGGTCTTACTGTTCCTACAGGAAGTCTTGTGGCACTGCAGGACCCAGGTATCTTCAGCCTCACTCTAGTATCTAATCATAAGTTCATGACTTTTTTTTTTTTAAATAAAACCATTTCTGTGGCCACTCACCATGAACAAAACATCCCTACCACCAAAACAAAAATAAAGCATCTTCATTAGACCAAAAGAGACTAAACTCTAACAGCACTATTACAGTGAGAAGCTTTGTTAAAATAAAAATATTTTGAAAGTTAGACACGACTTTAAAATTGTACAAAGACAACAAGCACTCAAATTACACAGAGTAAGTAGCAATGAGTACAATGTGAATGCAACAACTGTGAGCCTTGCCTCTCTTTGTATGTAAATATAAATAGAGATTATCCTTGCCAAACTTCCAGCATTTTTTTTTTTTTTTTCCTGAAAACCAGCTCGTTCTGCTGCAAAACCTAACAGGGAGCATCTCACTCTTCAGTTCAACAGAATTGCTAAAAGGGGCTCTGGTTAAACTCAGCCTTTCTATCATGAGAATATCCCATACTTTGCAGAACAAGTTTCTCTGTCTGTTGAAAAACAGATTTCCCTTTCATTATGCTGAATGCTTCACCTTCCCATGAGACATGCCAAATTACAGGCTTCAAAATGATTAAAAATTTTGAAGCTTGCTCATGTTTTTTCAAGAACATGCGAGCTGAGACTGTCATGGTGTGTCCATGTAAGGAGTCACACAACAGAGAATGCTCCTGCTTGTATTTTACTCTTTGCAAGTTATGTTTTAAGAAAAACACTTGGGAGTAATTTTAGCTGATTTGGCTAAATTAGTTTAAGTACTGGTCAAAGGAGAAAATATTCTTTTAATTTTTTTTTCTCTTTCATTTGGAGTTCAAATATATTCCTAAAACTGCCTGGCAGAAAGTATCCCTTAGAGCTTGTGCCTCCATTTGGATGTAAAGTGAAAAGCTAATATTGTTACCATCCTCCCTTTACTCCTGAGTTTTCTTCTTTACAGGAAATACATTCTTGCACAAGAAATTAAACCCCCATGGTGCTTGTTCAAACAACTCCATCTCAGCCTCAAGACTAGGATTTAGTTGTTCCATAGGTTTAGAGAGAGAGAAAACTTCTGCTGTAAATCTTCCCTGAGATCAACAGCAGTTAAAAGAAAGTTATACGTTTTATCCATACTGGAAAAAATATGTTCTGAATTTGAGTGTTTGCAGGACTCTGTTTCATGACAGAATGCAACCACTTACTCATATTTTCTCTAAAAATGTCTTGATGATTTGGGTTATGTTCATGATTCTAAACTTACTCATTCTTTCTAAATTACCTGGAAGTGCTTTATTTTTTTTAGCTTTACTCCATTATTAATGTTTGTTGCAATGGATCCACGTCATGATTTTCAAAAAAGCTTGGAAAGCATTGTGGCTTCAGTTTTAAATGAAAATATCCTATTAAGACAGCAGTGTCTCCTGCAAACTGAGTTCATTACACTTGCCAATTTTTTTACTTTTTATGTAAAACAGTAACTTTGAAAGCAACTTAATTTTTTTTCTTTTTTTTTCTCCTTTTTATTTTTTTCAGTTATGCAAGAACTTATTTAATGTTCCCATGAAGCATTTCAAAATGTCTATCAGTTTGTCAGTCAAGGGAAGAACAGATACAGCATCTAAAAATTGTTATGGGGTGCAGCCTGGAAAGTCCCGTGTAGCAAAAACTGAGTGAACTAGCCCAAATTCCTCCCTTTTCACCATCCCATTTCTCAATATCTCATTATTTTCTATTTGCTTCAATTCTAAGCTAGCATTGCTGAGGTTTCAAGAAAGATTAAAAATTAAGACAAGGATATTTCACTGTAAGGAAACAGCAGCTGTGAGAAAATACTTTCAGTTCTTGTCAGGATAGAAAAGGCTATTGGCAGTTTACCTTTCACTTGGCTTCAGAAGAATTATTAAACAGTTCTAGCCCAAGGCAGTTAAGGATTTTAAGCTAAACCCAAGCTTGTGCAATAAAAAATGATATTTAGGAAGGCATATTTTGATCTCTAGGATTAGATTACAAAGTTGCTACTGTTATTTCTGTCTTAAGTCCTAGACCAGCACTGGGTTGAGCAACCCTGGACTGATGCACATGGGTAAGAAACCGTCTTCTTTTTAGCTTTGTGCATTTATTCCAACAGGTTTCATAGCAGGACATGGAACACAAGTGCATTTCTGCAGACTTAATTGCACAAAAACCCTGTTGTTACTAAGCATGTAAGTCTCTCAGCCCAGCAAAACAGACTGCTCTAGACAGAGCTGGGGAAATAGCTCCAAACCCAAAATAATCAGGTTATTTTGTCTCTTTTCAGCAATTCCTTGGTACTGCTGTAAATAAACTGCTGCAAAACTCTGCTGGGGAAAGGAAGCTGGACAACTGGCTCCACCCTAGGGAGTTAAAGCACCCTTGTGCCATAGTGCCCATGGAGAGGGAGAATTCCTGAGATGCTTGGCACCTCTCTGAACCCTGAGCATCTCCAGGAGATCTAGAGCAGGCAGAGGTCAGTTGTATTCCAGCACTTTGCACAGTACTCCCTCGTTTCATTCAAAACCTTTGTAGAACACTTGTGTCAGGTGAACTATTTGGCATCATCATTTTGAATAGCTTGCTAGATTTGGAACAGTTTACTAGATTTTAGAGAGTAACATTATTGAAATACTTCAATTTCTCATTTTGCTTTTTGCCAGTCCAATAGATGTGGCCATGGCACAGAGTAAGAAATACAGCCCAGCTCTGTAATTCCAATATAAGTTGAAAGTCTATGTGCCTTCCTGCTTGTGTTTACTGAAGAGCCTTTGCAGTAACTGCTTTTACAACTGTTTTAATCACTTCACCTCCCTTGACTGAAAGGCTGATGACAAGGCCAGAGGTGTAAAGGACCTTCAGGGAAAGATGGAGCAGCCTCTTTTCCTGTGCACAATGAAAAAAACCCTCCCAGCTCCTCAATTTAGTGCCTCTGCTATTCCCAATTTAGATTTAGCTTAGTCCTGCTAGTAGGAAACAAACATTAATCTTCTCTGCTAAGAACTTGGTCCAGCATAAATTTCACTTGACAGCAGCTGCACTGCAAACCACACTCAGTTACTGGTTTGTCTACTCAGCTTTCAGATATTGGCACTGAAATGGAAAGGGGGCATGTGAAACCAAGACAAAGGAACAGTGATTTTAGAAAAGCAGGCGTGGCAATCCTGCAGAACTCCCAGCCTTATGAGAATAGTGGAGTTCAGAGGTCAGTACAAGGGACTGGCTGCTTAAGCCGGATAATGAATACATCCACAGTTGCACCAAACAGCATAGGAGAGAGTTCTAGAAGAAAAATGTTTCTTGTTTCAAAAGGTAAACCAAGCTTGAATACAAAGCTGCAGTAGTCCTCCCCTAACAAAGCAGTGATATTTTAAGTAACCATCCTAGAGCTTCTTGCATTTCAAAGGTGCAGCACCTCTTCTTGGTCACTCAGGGACTGGATACTGGAGAAAGCAATCCACTGCCACGAGTAGCAATCCCTAGCACATCATCTTCTTAGATGCACTGTGAAGTGGGGTCCTCCACTCGTGCCTTTTTCTCAGCCTCAGTTGCAGCTGGACTGAACAGAGATCAGGTGTATGCCAGGGAAGCTGCCTACATTCCTCATGAGCTCTACATCAGTGTAGCTCTGAAGCTCACAGCAGGGTTAGCAACAATCTGTGGCACACCACTAAGTTCAGGAGTAGATTGTCATTTCTACAAGAATACAAAATAGCTTGTAAAATCAATATGTAACACTGTATATATGCATGAATATAAAAATAAACCACACCATCAATATGTAAAACTTCACAACAAGGATGAAAACAGTTCTCTTCTCAACGGTCTTCAGTGTTGATGAGCTGGTTCTCATTGTCATAGCCATCAGGCAGATACGCTTTCCTTAGCTGCTCCGACTTGGGTATGGAGCTGCCGTTCTTAACGTAGCGGGACAGGAAAGCTCGCACAGAGGGGTGGTCAGCCTTCTCCAGGGGGATATTGGCTTCCAGGCACATTTTCACAAAGTCCTGGATCACACTGCTTTTCTCTGTCTGGGCAGTGCTGTTGCACTGCAGGGAGGCAGTCAGAGTCCTTTGCTTCTTCCTGACGTTCTGCTCCTCGAACTCCGCCTTCCTCTTGGTGTGCGTTTTGGACTTGAGGTGGTCGTTGATGGCAGACTTGCGGACGTGGTTCAGCACCACGTTGCAGGAGGTGCAGAAGAGCTTCCCCCCGTCCTCGTGCAGCTCGCTGCCGAACTCCGTCACGCGGTCCTGGGGCGTCACGTACAGAGCGGTCTTGGAGCGGTTCCGCGACGGCGCTGACTTCACCCCGAACCGTTCCATTGCTGCCTCCACCCCGGCAAAGCTGGGACACAAAACAGTTTAGGGTTACCTTCAGTATCCAGCCTGGCACCTGCTGGCACCTAAAATGCCATTAACTACGTGTAAGGCACGTTTGCGACGCTATTATTGAAAGGTTCTTCACCTGGAAGTCCAAAGAAATTGGGAGAATGAAGTTCCCTGTGGGTCAGAGTAAGAAACACTTCTTAGTTTCTCAACAGAACCCTCAAAAGTCAATCTGTTAATCACTTAAACAAAAACCACTTTTTCCTTTTCTCAAAGACCCTTTTTTATCCTTTTCACTTTAGGTCAAAGGATACTTTCTTCTTAGCATTTTCAACATACTTGACTGTTTCTTAATTATTTTTCTGTGTATTTTGTCCATAACAAGCAAGAAAACCATTACTGTCCCTTTTAAAAGCCAGTAACCCCCCAACACAAAACAGCCCCAAACCAAAACCAAACTGAAGCTTTGCCAGCACTTGTTTGGAAACAGCCCTGGTTTTCAAACCACAGCTATCAGATTGAACCTGAACTTGGTAAATAATTTTGTCACTGCAATTACTGCTGGAACAGCCTAATGGGAACATAGAATTGCATCTACTGCGATGCAAAATGAGAAACTGAATTTTCAAAGAGGTTTAACAGCACTCTAAATTAAACCATGTCACCAAAGCAGGCAATAACCCAGTTAAGTGCTCTGAAATCAAACAGGACCTGTGTCCTTTTGCTGTTGAGGTATGGAGTAGCTACTGCAAATTTCAATTAAAGTTCATTTAAGTCCTTTTTAAAGTAAGGTTGAAGTCAACTAATAGCTTTGTTCAGGTTTGAAGTTTTCTGAGCAAAATTAATGCCCATCACATTAACTACCCATTTCCTTAAAAAAACCCCAAACAAAAAACCCCCAAAGTTTCTTCTAATTATCCAGATACCCTGAGATACACTTCCTTGTACTTGTTTTGTTCTGTTACCAGTTTGCTGTTGCGACATTTAAAAGAAAAAAAAAAGTTTAATACAGTTTTTGCTATCCGGAATGGTTTTTTTCCCACTCAGGAACTAAAGGAAAAGAGAATTCTGTCTTCAACATTGTGGTTTTTTCTCAAGATATTGATTGAGGTTGACATTACAAGCTTGTGCAAAAAAAGGAAACAAAGATCTTGGTGTTAGCTACTTGCCTAGTACATTTGTTCTGCTCTCACTGTGGGTTTGCAGAACCGTAGGTCTTAGACTGATACAAAGATAAACAATCTTTAGCCAGCATCAATGTAACCTTCTTCATTCTTTTTTGTTGCTTTTTAAGTGAGTTTCCGAAGCAACCATGTCCTAAAATCAAGCACCAAACAAGTCCTAACCCAACATAAACTTGTTGCTTTGGCTTCTGAAAAGCCGAAAAAATATTCCCCCCCCAAACCAAGTGTTTGCAGTCCTACTGCAGCAATACCTCTCGGGATTCTGCGAGTAGCAGAACACAGGATTTTTGGCAGGCCTTTTTTGGGGGGATGGGGGTGTCAAGTTGTGGTTTCCCTGCAGAGGGGCTGCTGCTGCCTCCCCTCCTCGGGGTACGCACACGGACCCGCTCTCCGGGACACTCGGTGCGAGCCGGCGGGGGCCCGGCTGCCACCGCTGTCACCGCGCCCGGAACCGCTGGGTGAGCAGCGCAACGAGTCGGGATCTCCACCCACCGGGCACCGCGACTAGAACTCCACGCGTTCCTTGCCCGTGTTTATTCCGCGGGCTGCCGGCGCCGTGTGCCGGGTTAAACGCGCGGAGCCCGGCCCGGCACAGCCCAGGCCCCGCGGAGCGGGTGTTTCCCCGGGCGGTCCCGCAGCCTCCTCCCCAGGCGCGGATCGGCATGGGCCGTGACGGACATCAGTACCCGCAGCGGGGGCGAAGCCCGCCCGCCCGAGGCGCCCCGGGGCTGCTCCGCCGCCGCCGCCGCCCGTCGCTGGGACCGCACGGGCCGGGAGGACGCGGCCGCCTCCGCCGCAGCCCCACGGCCCCGCCCTCCTGCCGCCCCCGCCATCGCGGAAGTCACTCTTGATTGGCTCGCCGCGGAGATAGTGCAAGCTTGCTCCTCAATTAGAATAATGGGGGGCGGGCATAAAGCGTGATCGAGGCGAGCGCAGACAATCAAGCGCGGGCGGTTTGGCGCGCAGCAGGCAGGGGATCGGGCAGGAGGGGCGGAGGGAGGCGTGACAGACGGGGGCGAGCAGCGGACCAATAGGGAGAGGTGGGACTGAAAGGAAGCCGAGACCTTTTCACCAATCGCAGTGCGGTTTTACGGAGCGGGCGGAGCCAGAGGCGCGAGCGGCGAAGTTGTGCGGCAGGGTGGGCCAGCCAATGTGCCGCCGCGAGGCGGCGGGGGGGTGGCCGCGGACGATGGGCGGCGCGGCGGGGGCGGCTCTTTCGGCGCGGCGCGGGTAGGGGTCTGGGGGGCGCTCGTTTTGGTACGGCGCGGGGCGGCGGCTGGCCGGACAGCGCGGAAGACCGAGAGCGAGAGCAGGAGTCGGAGCGGCGTATCAGCGAGGAGCTGGATGGCGTGGCCCGGGCCGGGGCTGCGGGCCGGGCTGTCCCCGCTCTGCTCAGCAAGCCAGTACTACTGCAGCCGCTTCTGACCAGGTGAGCGCATGATGAGCGGGGGGGCGCGGCGGGAGGGAGCGGCAGGGACCGCTGCGCTGCCGGGCGTGAGGCGAGGGAGTGCGGTGGCGCGGCCGGGGGAACGGGGACACGGGGCCGGAGCCCGGCAGGGCGGGCAGGGAGGGTCCCGGGGGAAGGGAAGGCGGCTCCGGTGTGGGGGCCACAGCGGCAGGGAGAGCCGGTGGGTGGTGCGGGGACACGCGGTGTGCTTGCTTTAGTGAGTTTTGGCGCTGAGGACAGAACAGATGCCGGGTGGGCTGGCCGGAGTGAGGAGGGAGGCTAGAGAGGCAAGAAGGGCCTCGGGGCACGAATCTCCTCTCGCTGACGCCCCGAAACAGGGCCAGGTGTTTTTGATTTTTGGGTTTTGTCCTTGAAAGCGGCTTTCTGATGCGGGCGGAATCTCGTGTTCCCTCGCAAGTTCTTTAGGTGTGCCTTGCAAAGTAACAAGCACCAACTAGGTGCTTATATGGTTGCTTCAGTGCCAGCAGGGGGGCTGGAACATTAAGTTACCTTGGTGTATTCCAGCTACTCCGCTGGAGCTTCCCAAAACCAGAGGTCATTTTTAGAGTGCTTCAGGTATAACTTTTTGACTGGCCTCGCCGCTCAGTCTTTCTCTGCATCAAAGAAAATATGCTGTCGTTGTTATACACTGTGTTCTGTTCTACGCTGGTGAAAACAGGCCGGTTTGAATATTTTACTGGCAGATGTGTCTGACAATGGTTGGGGGGCTTCGCGCTACGACTACAGAAGGTGATTTTTTGGGGGGCTGGTTGACCTTTCATATTTTATTTCTGTTTCATGATCTATAAAAATTTGCGGAGCCAGTAAAAGGAGAAGCAAATGGTTGAAGGTCTGCATTTTCTACCAACGTAAGGGAAGACAGGGGGGGGGGCCAGTGTTGATTTGATGTGTGTAATAAAGACCGTTTATTTTGCTCAGACCTGAGGTTTTTCTTTATTTTCTCTCTGTGCTAATGTGCTTGATTATGGTTGAGGAAGTGAAGACAGGGTGATAATGACCCATCCCAGAGAAAGATATGAAATAGTAGGAAACAGAAGAGTTGACAAGAGCAGAGGGGAAGAATTTTCCTGTGCAATGGAGAGATACCAAAGTATTCTATGTGTATGCCAGTGACAGAATTTCTCCTGCCGTTTTTTTTTGTCTAGGAGATGGCCGAAACCTCTCCCGACTTTGAGTGAGAACTCTCTGGAAAGAGCAAGACAATGTCTGAGTATGTAAGGGAATGCTCCTTTCTCTAAACTTCTTTAACAATACCTAGTTTAAGTAATTCTGTGATGAGTAAGTAATATAGTAACCGGTCACCAGGGTTTCTTTTTTTTGCTTTTTTGTTGTAAATGGCCTGGTGTGAACAGCATTCATGGGCTCGATCAATGGTAATCAGGTTGTGATTTAAAGAGGTTTTGTAGTAACGGGTTCTCTGACTGATTTAACTACAAAAAAACCATGAGATCGATTAAGTGTAGTACCTCGTTTGGTTGTGCCCTGTGCTGGTGGGAAAAGTCTGTAGCGTGTTGTGACAGTTTAGGGGATATGAATTGAAACAAATCAGCAATTGTTGGCTCCATGAGATCTGTTTTCCCTCATGGGATTGAAACGTGTAATTATATATGTTAATATGTTTGTACTTTCTATCCAGATCTGCTGAAAGGGGGTATTTGGTTGCATGTGCGCGGGGAGCCTGCACCTCACTCCCTTTACGATAACACAGTTCTGCTTGTTTAATAACTCACATGGCCATGTGGAAGGCTGCCTAGTTGCCCCTGTGCTCGGTTTGGGTGTGGAAGTGGAAGAGGCGGTTGTAGACGAAATCGTGGCTTAGTGATGGTGCGAGGAGTTTAGACTCCCCCAAAAAAGCATTTTCTTTTCAGATAAGAAAAGCCTATCAAAACACGGGGTACTGGCTTAGACGGGCTGAAGCTTGCGTCCCCTGAAAATAGATGGGGAAATGCTGTGGTGAAGATGAGAAGTCCTGGTGAGCTTTGTCAGTAGAATACAGGAGAAAGGAGGCAAGGTGTAATAAAGCCTTGACAAGCTGTAGAGTTCTGTCACAGAAAAGCTGATGATCTTGAGTAGCTTAGAGCTTGACATGCATTGGTTTTTTTGTGAAATCTTCATCCGGAATGATGTTAGAAAGGTTAAAAAAACCTGCTGTAAAACAGCCAGATTCAGTTCTCTGTGAGGGCCCTGAAGTATGAACTGACAAGTTTCATTTGGATCGATTAAGTACCAGTTAAAAAAGAGAGACTGTCAGGATAGGCGAACACTTTCTGATAATGGCTCTCATAATTTACATTTATAAATTTATGGGTAAATCAACAGTTTAGTGGAATTACCAAGATGCGTGGATGGGACATCTTGTAGCCCAATTTGGTTGAGAGCATGCTGTGTCTTGTAGGGTTCGTGTGGTTAGGAGTCATTACAGCGCGGCATTCTTTTCAACGGCAAAAGGAATGAAATGTTCTCTTGGAATGGTAGGTGAGATTGGGTGACATGGGCAAAACAATAAACAAGCTTTATGTGGCTGGACAGGGAAAAGAACGACAGTTGGCAAGATGAGAGTCAAGTGCTCTCACCAGCTGTTCAGTGTGCTTCTTGCAATTCTGATGTGGCTTTTTTCTTATTTATGTGTAGTTCCAAGCCCACCTTGGATTTGTTGGGAGAAAAGCAAATCGACTGTTCCACAGCTTGGCAAGCAAAAAAGAACACAACGCATTGTAGCAGTATTTGTAAGGTAAAGACATTTGAACGGGGGACCTAGAAGAACTCCCTCAGCCAAACATTGGAAGAGTTTCAGCTGTGTGTCCGCCGAATTGTCTTCGGAGGGGGCCTCTCAGCAGCAATTGGGAGGTTCCTGTGGCGAAATACAGCTGGTGCAGGGCATATAGATGTGGCATTTTGGTATGAGGGTCAGGGAATTACTTTGCATAGTAGAAGGATGAATCCAATTGACTTGCGCTTAAACAAATTTTATGGTGAGCTGGAATTGGATGTAGCCTCCTTCATGTGCAATGGAGTGGATACAGTTTATTAGCACGGAAAAAGAATTAATTCTTTTGCAGGATATTTCTATTAAATACTAGCAAAAGATACAAGCGCTCCGACGCAGCTTCTGTAGTGTCCTCAGGGCTGCATAAATGTACTAGGATGTTATTTTTAGTTGCTGGGCTTACTGACGGAATAAACACCAGGGTAGTTCATCTCAAGTAAGAGTGAGCTGGGAGACGGTAAAAACTAATGCTATCTAGATATTTTTCGCCGGTGCTCAGCTTCAAGCTGCCAGGAGGAGCCACCCCTCGAAAAGAAAGATTCTCCTTGCGACATTAATGGTGGGAAAAACATTCGGCTTAATAAAAAAGTTTAAGTAGTAAAATTGATGAAGAGAACACAAAGAGAAGATGGTTTATGGATTTATGTTAGCAGGCAAAAAAAGCAGGAGGGGGTGTGGACCAACGTTGTTTGTCTTGCTTTGTGGTGATTGAAGTAAAAAAGATATACAACTTAGGGTTTGTTGTCTTCTGCCATTGGGTGTAATATGTCACACTTTTGTGACTAAATTGAAAGTATTTGCTTTTGCGCTTACTCTGACTTCAAATAATAGGGGAAGGTTTTTATATTAAAAACAAAACCAAAAACAACTGCAAGACACCCCCACCATTATAGGTTGAGGCACAATTACGTTTTATCAACTTTTGGACTGTGGATCAGATCTGTCGAATCCACACTTTCAATGCTCCGCGGGCACAAGTCTGCCACAAGAGTTACTAGTAGTTGAAAAGTGAGTTCCTCAACATCGTTGGAAGCTTATTTCTCTGAAGAGGCAGAATCTGTTAATCTGTCATTTTCATCGCCCAAAGACAAAATTAGACAAAAAATGTCTAATTACCATTGCTGTGTAATATTGTGGTGTTGAGTTGCGGGGTGTACCTTCCGCACAAATAGCTGCTTTTATCTTGTTAAGTGGCTTCAGATTTTAAAGAGCCCTGGTGTAGGTATATATTTGACTTTTCATGTTTTGAGGGCTTGATTACGCTTGTACATGGAGCTTGCAAAAGGGACAGTCTACATTCCAGTAACTAAATTTGAAGAGCCTAAGTACTTGAAATTATTTGAATTTAAAAATTAACCTGTTTAGCTGAAGAGGAATCCTTCATTGGCCTCTGTCTGCATATGAGTGAAGGCTTTCTTCACGGAGTCCTTCCAGCTCTGTCAGAACATCAAAAATAGTTCTTATTCACAGCCTTGAGTGTGGGTTAATCAGTTTTGGTGTCTGCTGTCTTTTAGTTTAACTCGGGAAACGATGTTGAACGATGGTGTCGATCCCGTTTAAAGTGGTAAGGAGTTAGACACAATTTCCCAAAATAACATTTTTGTACAGTTTCAATACAGGTAGACGGTTCTGGATGCCTGGTAGCATTCTTTTTGCTTCTCTGACAAGACTTTCTCTTGGACACTTCGAAACTTCTTGGTTGCTACTTCTCCCGTTTAGATGCCTTCCATAAGGTGCTTTGTATGAAAAATAAGCTGTGATTCATTTGGAAAAATGGTATCAGGATTATGAGCTCTTATTAGAAAGGATTGGAGTTTTATGCCAAGAGCGAAGGATCTACACTCAGTGAGCTTCTGTATGTTGCTGCGCGAGCTTTCAAGTTAGAGCAAGGCACTTAGTGCCGGAGGTAATGGAAAAATCCAAGAGTTGTCCTTTCTATTTAGATGAGGAAAAGAGTAATTGTCCTATCATGATGTAACCTAATAGAATGCATTGTATGGTTTACCCAGTGATATGAGCATTTGAGTGTTCACAAGATTGGCAAGCGGGTTCGCAGCATTTTCATTAGTTATGGGAGCAAACAGTTCTTCTAGGGACGTTTTGTTTGGAGATTGGAGTGCGCAATCAAAAGATGAGGAGGAATATTTCTCAGGTTTCAGTATATATATTATCTCGCAGCGCATAAACATACAAGGAACATACTACAGTGCTCCGATTCAGCCCAAACTGCTTTTCTAGGAATGAAGTGTAGTTTGCTATATTGTGCAATGACAGGACACGAATACACATACATGACTTTTTGGCTTGATAAATTGAAGGGCATGTGGTACCCAAATCTGGGAATGTTCTTGCCTCCGCAGGAGGAGGGAGAGGGATGAGTTTTGGGGTTTCAGAATGGGGGAAAGCTGAGCTTAAGCGTAGAAATGTTCAGGATGCGGTCATGCTGTTTGTGGGTGATGTGTTCTGCTCTTGGGCAAAAAGGGTGATATGGTACTCCGTTATCTAATACTCACATGTGAATTACGGTAAAGCCATTGATAACTATTTTAGTATAACAGCCATTTAAACCTTTAATGTTAAGTAAGATTTCATATTACCATAACACATAGGCTTTCACTACTCTGGGGTAGTGTAAAACTTATTGTAAGAGACATGACTTGTGTGTTTGGAAACAAAACAAAATACTCTTCATGCACTGAAGGGTTCAAGAGACAGTTAGAAATCTGTGTTTAGGTATGTTGTGATGGCTCAGGAGAGTAAATGTAGTGGTACGCAATTTATGAGAGATGAATTTGGATCTGAGCTCAGTGCTGGTATTTTGCGGACAGGCACCGTGGGAGGTATGCTTTTAATTAGGATGTTTAATTTCAGGAAAACTGTGGTTTTCTAAGCTGCCCTTGGGTTGTCCTCTCATGTGGCAACAGTATACACTCTGCTTATTAAATGAATGACACCAGATATTTTAATTGCCCTAGAGCTTTCTGTGTCTGAAAGCTATAAGATAAAACTACGACTGTGGTGGTTTTAATCCTATGGTGACTTTACTGTTAATCGCACAAGAAGCATGGGAGGAGTAATTGGTTGAAACCTGTAATGAGTAACCTTTTAGAAGGGGGATTGTAGTTTCTTTTTTTTAGTGTTAGAGGAAATAGAAAAACCTGTAGCAACTCGGCCTCGTGCGAGCATAAAACATTGGGTAGTGGGTCCTGGTGATTGCAATCTAAGTATGTGCAATGTGTGTCTCCATTATTCTTTGACAGTAGCCAAATAACCTGTGACTGTGCTTATTTAATCACTTAAATATGGTGTATAGTCAGCCGTTCAAAACCTAATATCTAAGGAAAAACTCTTGATCCCTTGCTCAGGGGGTCCTCCCTGTATTTGGAGTTAGCGCCTTAGCTGTGTGCGAGAATTTCTGCTAAAGTCTGGTTGATTGTTTCAATGGGTCACATCTGAAGTCTTGGATGTCCCTGAGTTTTTAAACTAGTCTAAAGGAGAGGAACGCTGTAATGTATTGGTGTGGGAATAGGGGGGAGACGAATTGGGTGAGGGTTGGTCCTGATTCAGCCTCCTTCAGTGATCGTTATTGATTTAAAGATGGAAAACTACGAAGGAAGTCCTCATGGTTGTTGGAATGGCAGGTTACAGACAATAGATGGGGGGATGCGCTAAGGATATTAAACGTTGCACCATAAGGAGACTTTTGAAAGCGACTGTTGGACACAAAGTAGCATACAAACAAGGGGTAGTGCTTGTCCTTCGTTTTTCTCTCCTGTGTATTTGACACGGAGAATGGCCAACGTGCTTGAAAAGTTCTTCTTTTTTTTTTTTTTTTTGAGTGACTCATACAATGAAAGTAGTGTGCCTGTTTCACCAGTGCTGATAAACTTTCTTATGGTCTGCTTTGTAGTCTGTTTCAAAGCGTGGCATTTTGGAGCTTCGTACAAGAAAAAAAGATTGCGTTTGGTAGAGAAAACGGACTCCATTGAGTCACTTAAAAACAGACATTGAAGTATAGATTATTCCGCTGAACATTCCGTATGTTTGATGGTGTATGAAATGTTGTGGGAATTATTGAATTAGTTATCTTTTATGCCCACACACATCCACCCCATCTTTTCCTGATTGTTCCAGTCTTCTGCAAATTCACAGTAGTTTCTCTTTCTATGAGGATGAATTCAGGGTTCCGTTATCATAGTCAGAAAAAGTTGCTATTCGTTTTCTGAGCAGTTGGGAGGAGTGAGACTGTCACTGGACCTCTTTTTGGTCCATTGAGTCGCGACACACTGCAGGCACAGGTGGTGTTGTGGTGGGTCCTTTCTCTGCTGGCTCAGGTTTTGTGTGGCAGAGGGCGGTGCAGATGGACTGATGTATTTTTGGGGGTGATGAGGATTTTCCGCCCTTAAGTCTAATGAGTTCCATTG
>CM031857.1:763206-816456 GCA_018697195.1 Certhia americana | reverse complement strand
CACCTAAAGAACTTGCGAGGAACCCGAGAAATCCGGGCAAGCATCAAGAAAACGCGCTTTCCAAGGACAAAACCTAAACTTCATAAAACCAACTGGTCTGTTTCGGTCCGCGGAGGAGATGTGCTCCGGGCACTTCTGCTCTTGCCTCCTCGCCCCGGCCGGCAGCCCACCCGCATCGTTCGTCCGCAGCCCCGCAGCACCACTGGCGTGTCCCCGCGAGAGTCCACCCCCGGCTCTCCCTGCCGCTGTGGCCCCACACAGGGAGCCGCCTTCCCTTCCCCCCCGGACCTCCCTGCCGCCTGCCCGGCCCGGCCCGGTCCCCGTTCCCCGGGCCGCTAGTGCCCCGCACCCCTCGCCTCACGCCCGCAGGCAGCGGGATGCACGGATACCTCCGCGATGCCCCCGCGCGCAGCGCTCACTGGCAGAAGCGGACGGCGAGTACTGGACTGCGGAGCAGGCGCGGGCAGCCCGGACCGGAGCCCAGCGCCGCCAGCGCCTCCAGCTCATCGCGTGGAGCCGCTCCACTCATTGTCGCTCTCGTCTTCCGGGCCATGGCGGCCCCGGCCGCCCGCGCGTACGAGGCCACCGACCGCCCGCCGAGCCGGAAGAGCCGCCCCGCCGCGCCGACCAGGCGTCGGCACGCCCCGCCGCTAGCGCGGCGGGGGGCGTGGCCGGACGTGGGCGGCGCGGCGGGGGGCGGCCTTCCGGCGCGGCGGGGCGGGGAGGGGGCGCTCAGGTACGCGCGGGGCGGCGAGGCCAGCCATGGCGGAAGACGAGAGCGAACAGGAGTCGGAGGCGGCTCAGCGAGGAGCGGAGGCGCTGGCCGGCGCGGGGCGCCGGCCGGGCGCCCGCTCTGTCCGCAGCAAGGTACTACTGCCGCCGCTTCTGCCAGGTGAGCGCTGCGGCGCGGGGTGTGGCAGCGGCGGAGGGCGCGGGCAGGGGCCCGCTGCGCTCGCCGGGCGTTGCGGCCCGAGGGTCAGTGCGGGGCGCGGCCAGGGGAAAAACGGGGACCGGCCGGCCGGGCAGGGCGGGCAGGGAGGGTCCCGGGGGGAAGGGAAGGGCGGCTCCCGGTGTGGGGCCACAGCGGGCAGGGAGAGCCGGGAGGGGGCTGCGGGGCACACGCGTGTGTGCTGCCGGGGTGCGGACCACGACCCAGAAGAACGATGACGGGGGCTGGCGCGTGGCGGGAGGGAGGCAGCAGAGGCAAGAAGGGCCTAGGGAGAACCATCTCCTCCGTGACCAGAAACAGGACCAGTGTGTTTTATGATTTTCGGGTTTGTCCTTTGGGAAAAGCGGCAGTTTTCTTAGATGCTGGGACCCGGAATTTCTGTGTTCCTCGCAAGTTCTTTAGTGTGTTGCCTTGCAAAGTAACAAGCCACAAACAGGTTGCTTATCTGTTGCTGTCCATCAGCAGGTGTGGATGGACATTAGTACCTTTGGTGTATTCCAGCCAATCGCTTGCGCTTCACAAAACACAGAGGTCATTTTCTATAGAAGTGCTTCATTTAATTTAACTTTTTTGACTGGCCTCGCCGCTACAGTCTTCTTCTGCCATCTAAAGAAATATGCTGTCGTGTTATCACTTTGTTCCTGTTCTATCGCTTGGTGAAACATCCTGTTTGAAATATTATTTACTGTTATATGTGCTTCCAATGGTCTCGGGGGGCATTCTGCTCACGAAGACCATAGGTTGCTTTTTTGGGGCTGTTGATCCTTTCGTATTTTATTCTGTTTCATGATCTCTTAAAAATTGCGGAGCCAGTAAAAGGAGAAGCAAATGTTTATGAAAGTCTGGCATTTTCTACAACTGTAAGGAATGACAGCCATGTTTGATTATGTTGGTTGTTGTACAGACGTTTATTTTTGCTCAACCCTGAGGGTTTTATCTTTAATTTTTCTCTCTGTGCTTACTGTTTGTTGAATTTATTGTGTTGAGGAAGTGCAGACAGGGTGATTAATGCCAATCCCAGAGAAAGATATGAATTAGTAGGAAACAGAAGAGGACAAGAGCAGGGGAAGAATTTTCCTGTGAAATAGTTGTATCACAAGTATTTTATGTGTTATATATCCAGTGTTGACTTCTCCTGCAGTTTTTTTTTTTTTGTCTAGGGAGATTGCCAAACCCTCTCCCCTACTTTGAGTTGATGAACTCTCTGGAAAAGCAGCCAATGTTCTGAGTATGTAAAGGGATCTGCTCCTTTTCTCTTAAACTTTCTTTTTAACAATACCTAGTTTAATTAATTCTGATGAGAGTAAGTTAATATATTAACAGTTTGTCCCCAGGGTTTCTTTTTTTTTTTGCTTGTTTTGTGTAAATTTGGCCTGGTGTGAACAGCAGTCATGTGCTCGCTCAAGGTAATCAGTGTTTTGTTAAAGCATGTTTTTTAGTAATGGGTTTCTCTACTGATTTAACTACAAAAACATGAGATCCTAAGGGGTGTGCTGGTGTGAAAAGCCTGTAGCTGTGTGACATTTATGGATTGACAACAAATCAAGCTGTGTGTGCTCCATGTGAGCTCATTTTCCCTCATGGGATTGACACTGTGTAATTATATATGTTATATATGTTTGTACTTTTCTATCCAGATCTTCTGAAGGATGTATTTGGCTGCTGTGCAGACTGAGCCTTGCCACCTCACTCCACTTTGTACTGATAACACAGTTCTGCTTGTCTTCATACTCACTTGGCCCTTCTGAATGTCCTAGTTTGCCTCCTGTGCTCCTGGTTTGGTGTTGGAAGTGGAATAGCGGTTGTAGAAATAGTTGCTTAGTGATGGTGCAGTGAGTTTAGACTCCCCCAAAAAAGCATTTTTATTTTCAGAATAACAACCTATCAAAACACGTGCCTGTGCTTCAGACATGGTGCTGAAGCTTGCTGTCACCTGAAAATAATATGGCTTAAATTGCTTGTGGTTAAGCTGATGAAGTCTGTGAGCATTTGTCAGTAAGAACTACAGGAGAAATGAGGCAAGGTGTAAATAAAGCCTTTGAAAAGTCTGTAGATCTGTTTTCTGTACACAGAAAAGCTGACTGATCTTTGAGTAGCTTAGAGCTTGAAATGCATTGGTGTGCACATCTTTCATCCTTGAATGATGTTAGAAAGGTAAAAAAACTGCTGTAAACAGCCAGATTCAGTTCTCTTGAGGCCTGAAGTACTGTAACTCAAGTTCAATTTCGGATCGATTAAGTACCAGTTAAAAAAGATGAGATGTCAGGATTATGAGAACATTTTCTGATAAATGCTCTCATAATTTAAATTTATAAATTTATGAGTAATCACAGTTTAGTGATACAAGATGCAGTTGGAATGTGGCATCTTGTAGCCCATTTGTAGTTTTGAGACCTGTGTCTTGTAGGTGTTCGTGGTCATAGGGAGTCATTACAGCCTGAATCTTTCAAGGCAAAATGGAATGAAATGTTCTCTTGGAATGGTATTTGAGATTGGTGACATGGGCAAAACAAAAATCAAGCTTTCTGTGGCTGGAAGGGAAAAAAGACAGTTGGAAGATGAGTCAAGTGCATCTCACCAGCTGTTTCAGTGTTACTTTCTGCAATTTGCTGATGTGGCTTTTCTTATTTGTGGAGTTCCAAGCCCACTTGGATGTTGGGAAAAGCAAATCTGCTGTTCCCAGCTTTGGCAAGCAGAAGAACAACGCATCTGTAAGTACTTTGTAAGTTAAAGACATTTGAAAGGTGGTACCTAGAAGAAACTCCCTCAGCCTAAACATTTGGAAGAGTTTCAGCTTGTGTTTGTCCGCAGAATTTGTCTTTCGTGAGGGGTCTCAGCAGCCATTGAGAGGTTCCTGTGAGGCTGAAATACAGCTGGTGAAGGGCAGTATAGATGGTGGCATTTTTGGTATGAGGGTTCAGGGGAATACTTTTGCAATTAGAAGGATGAATTTCCAATTTTACTTGGCTTAAAACCAAATTTTTATGGTGAGCTGGAAATTGGATGTAGCCTCCTTCATTGCACTGGAAGTGGATACAGTTTTATTAGCAAGAAAAAGAAATTAATTTCTTTTTCAGGATATTTTCTCATTAAATACTATCAAAATATTACAAGCTGCTTCCAGCATTTCTGTAGTTGTCCTCAGGGCTGCATAACTGTACTAGATGTTATTTTATGTTGCTGGTACTGACTGGAATAAACACCAGGTGAGTTCATCTCAAGTAACAAGGTGATGCTGGGAGAGGTAAACACTCTCTAGATCTCTTCTTCCTGTGGCATCAGCTTACAGCCTTCCAGGATGATGCCACCCCTGAAAGAAAGATTACCTCCTTTGCTTACATTAATTGGTGGAAAAACAATTCTTGGGCTTATAAAAAAGTTAAGTAGTAAAATATAGTAACACACCAGAGAAGATAGTGTTTCCTGGATTTATTTTAGCAGGCAAAAAAAAAGGCAGGGAGGGGTGTGTGACTCAACTGTTGTTTGTCTTGCTTTGTGGTGATTGAAGTAAAAAAAAATATACAACTTTAGGTGTTTGTTCTTCTGCCTTTGGGGTTAATATTGTTTCACACTTTTTGTGACTAAATTTGAAAGTATTTGCTTTTGTCTCTTACTCTGGACTTCAAATCAATAGTGGTTAAGTTGTTTTGATATTAAAAAACAAAACCAAAACAACTGCAAAGAAAACCTCCCCAAACATTTAGGTTATGCCACACTTACGTTTTATCAAATTTTGGACCTTTGGGATCCATATTTGATCTACATACACCATTTCAAGGCTCAGCTGCACAAGTCTTGCTCACAAGAGTACTAGTAGTGAAAAGTGATTTCCTCAACATCGTTGAAGCTTATTTCTCTGAAGAGGCAGAATCTGTAATCTTTCATCATCTGCAAAATGACAAAAATTAGACAAAAATGTCTAATTACACATTGCCTGTGTAATTATTTGTGGTGTTGATGTTTTGGGGTTTTTGTACCTTCCTGAACAAATACGCTTTATCTTTGTTAATGGCTCAGATTTTAAGAGCACTGTTGTAGGTAATATTTGACTTTTTCATGTTTTTGAGTGTTGATACTGCTTGTTACATGGAAGCTTGCAAAGGGCCAGTCATACATTCCAGTAACTAAATTTTGAAGAGTACCCTAAGTACTTGAAATTATTTGAATTTAAAAATTAACCTGTTTTAGCTGAAGAGTGACTCCTTCAGGCCTCCAGTCTTCATCATGAGGAAGGCTTTTCTTCACGAGCCTTCCAGCTCTGGTCATTAACATCACAAAATATTTTCTTATTCACATGCTTAGTGTGGGTCTCATCAGTTTTTGTGTCTGCTGTCCTTTTAGTTTAACTCTGGGAAACGATGTCCCTGTTTTACAAGTGGGATTAAGGAGTTACAATTTCCCAAAATAAACATTTGTACATTTTTGCAATACATGGTAGACTTTTCTTGATCTTTGTAGCATCTTTTTGCTTCTCTGAAACTTTCCTCTTTGACACTTTCAAACTTCTTGGTTGCTACTTCTCCAAGTTTAGATGCCTTTCCATTAAGTGTAGCTTTTGTATGAAAATAAGCTTGTGATTTTTCCTTGGAAAAATGTATCAGGATTATGACTTAGAAAGGAATTGGAGGTTTTTATGCCTAAAGGAAGGATCTCCACTCAGTGATGCTTCTGTCTGTTTGCTGCATGGGCTTGTTCAAGTTAGAGAAGGCACACTTAGTGCAGGAGGTAATGGAAAAATCCAAGAGTTATGTCCTTTCATTTAGATGAGGAAAAGAAGTAATTGTACTTCTTCACTGATTCACCTAATAAATTGCATTTTACTGGTTACCAGTGATGTGAGCATTTGTGTGTTCACAAGATTGGCAGTTCTCATTTTCATATGTGAGCAAAACAGTTCCTTTCATTAGCTGACTTTTGTTTGGAGAGTGAGTTGCTAATCAAAAGATGAGGAGGAATATTTCTAGTTTTCAGTATATATATTTATCTCTCAGCCATAAATCATACATAGGAACACTTACTACAGTGCTCCGATCAGCCCAAACTGCTTTTCTAGAATGACTGTGTAGTTTTCACTATTGTGCAAATGACAGACTATAAACATACATGACTTTTTGGCTTGCTAAATGTGATGGGCATGTGGTACCCAATCTTGGGAATTGTTCTTGCCTCCAGCAGGCTGAGGAGATGGATGAGATTTTGGTGTTTAAGAATGGGGGAAAGCATTTAGCTTTAAGAGTAGAAACTTGTCTCATGGGATGCGTCATGCTGTTGCTGGGTGATGTGTTTTCTTTTGGCAAAAGTGTGATTATTTGGTTACTCCTTATCTAATACTCACATGTGAATTACAGTAAAGCCATTGCTTAACATATTTTAGTATAAAGCCATTTTAAACTTTTACATGTTAAGTAATATTTCATATTACCCTAAAATCATAAGGCTTTTCCTACTCTGGGTAGTAAAATCCTTATTTGTAAGGACATTGACTTGTTTGTTTTTGGAAACAAAACAAAATACTCTTCATGCACTGAATGGGTTCAAGAGACAGTTAGAAATCTGTGATGATTTGTTGTGATGGCTTCAGGAAGAGTAAATGTAGTGTTACTCAAGTTCTAGAGCTGAACTTTGGTATCTGAGCTGTGCTGGTATTTCTGCTGAACAGGCACCTGTGGTAGGTATTGCTTTTAATTATGGATTTTAATTTCAGGAAACTTTGTTTTTTCTAAGCTTGCCCTTTTTGGGTTTGTCCTCTCATGTGGCAACCCTTACATATGTTTATTATAATGAATGACAACCATTATATTTAATTTGCCTAGAAGCTTTCTGTGTCTGAAAGCTATAAAGATAAAAACTCACAGAATTGTTGTGGTTTTAATCCTATGGTGACTTTACTGTTAAATCTCACAAGAAGCTATGGGAGTAACTTTGTTTGAAATCCTAGTAATGATAAACTTTTAGAATTGGTGGGATTTGTAGTTTCTTTTTTTTTTATTGTGTGGAGGAAATAGAAAAACCTGTAGCAACTTCTGGCCTAGTGCTGCATAAAACATTTGGGGTATGTGTCCTGTGTATTTGCAAATCTAATTATTTGCAATGCTGTGTCTCCTATATTTCTTTGAAATATAGCCAAATAACTTTGTATGTGCTTATTTAATCACTTAAAATATATGTGTATAGTTCATCAGTTAAAACATAATATTCTAAGAAAAACTATTGTTTCACTGGTCCAGGTTTACTACCTTGTTATTTTTGGAGTTAGTTGCCTTAGCTGTGTGCTCAGAAGTTTCTGCTAAGTCTGGTCTTGATTTTGTTTCAATGGGTCACATCTGAGTCTTGGATTTTCCCCTGAGTTTTTAAAACCTATTAAAGGAGAGGAAGTAATGTATTGGTGTGGGAGAAAGGTGGAGCTGAATGGGGTGAGGGTTTGGTGTCTGCTTCAGCCTCCTTTCAGTGCCTTTATCTGCTCTGAAAGATGGAAACCTAGAAGGCCCAGTCCCTTCATGGTTGTTAGGAATGGCAGGTACAGACAGACTGGGGGGTGATGCTTTAAGGATATTAAAAGTTGCACCCTAATGGAGACTTTGAAAGCGACTGTTGCAAAAAGTAGCATAAAAAAGGTTGCTTCCCTTCTGTTTTTCTCTCCTGTGTATTTGACAAGGAGCAGGCCACTGTGCTTTGAGAATGTTCTTTTTTTTTTTTTTTTTTTTTTTTTTTTGGTTGACTTCATTACATTGAAATTAGTGTGCCTGTTCAAAATGTGCTGATAAACTTTTACTTATGTTCTGCTTTGTAGTCCTGTTTCAAAGCGTGGCATTTTGAGTCTTTTGTACAAAAAAAGAGCTTGGTTTCTGTTATAGAAAAAGTTATTCCATGAGTTCACTTAAAAACAGACATTGAAGTATATATTATTCCCTGACCATCCTTCTGTTTAGAATGTGTATGAAATGTTGTTTGGAATTTATTTTATACTTAGTTTAGCTTTTTATCCACACACACTCCCCATACCCCATCTTTTCCTGATTGTTCCAAGTCTTCTGAAAATTCACCAGTTAGATTTCTCTTTCCTATGACTGATGAATTCATGGTTTCACGTTATCTATATTCAGGAAAAAGTTTGCTATTCCTGTTTTTCCTGAGCAGTTTGGGATGGACAGACTGTCGCTGGAATCTGTTTTGGTCCATCTGAGTTGCAGACCAACTGCCAGGCCAAGGTGGTGTTGTTGTTGTGTTCCTTTCTCTGCTGGCTCTGGTATTTGTGTGGCAGAGGAGCTGGTGCAGACTGGGACTGATGGCTTTTTTGGGGGGAGAGGATTTTTCCTGCCCATTAAGTCCTAATTGAGCTTACATTTGGTTCAGATGAGTGCTGGAGGTGCAGTGAGGGTTGGACAGTAGGACACAAAATGTTGTTTTATTGCTTGAAATCATTTATGAACGTATCTATACTGTGCCTTTCAGGTGTGAACATTGTGAAACATCCTGGTGGGAAGTGATGCTTTATTTCCACCTTTATTTGACTTTTGGGGACTCACACCTCTAAAGGATGTTTTTTCTTTCTGTCTACTTTGTTTTTCTAAAGCTTTTGTGGTTTTCTATAAAAGGGGCTTGGCTAAAATCATTTCAGGGAACTCTTAATAGATCTGTGAGGCAGGACTATCTTATAAAATGTTTAGTCTTCTTAAGAGGAAGAGTATTTATCTACCAGTCTGCTAATTCTTCTTCAGTTGACCTAGATACTTGCTGCATTAAGCTAACAGATTTCCAAACTAGTTATTAAAATAAGTTTGGAAAACTTAGAATATACGTACAAAGCATGAATCTGTCTCAGCTGCTGTTGCCTCAGATCCATCCTATGTCTAAATAAAGCCAAATTTACTCATTTGATCAGATAAGGAAGAGTGACTGGAATGTTTGTGACTCTGCTGACATAAAGGCTGGAAGAGTGTAGGTTACTCTTTCCCCTCCTGGAAAGTTTTTAGACTGGAACGTCTGGATGTTGTTACAGACTCTAATTTGCATCCCCTTGCAAAACAAAAATTGTGTTTAAATGCAGAGTGCAATATCTACTGTGGTACAGCATAGGAAGAAAGTATTTCCTGTCTTATCCTCTGAAAATAATAGTTAAAGGTCCCTCGTGATACTCCTTTCATGATATAGGTCATGAACCTGAAAACAGTCAAATTTTTTAGGTTACAAACTCTGCTCCTGAGGGAGAAGGAGGGGAACTAAAGCAGGTATAGTGTTAACTGCTTGCCCTTTCCCACCAAGGAGAATGGCTTGGATAATAATCTGTATTTCCATGTTTTTGCCTAGGTTGTTGAAGACTATGCTGGAAGATGGCAGGTCCCTTTGCCTCAGCTCCAGGTGCTGCAGACGGCGCTGTGCTGCTTCACGTCTGCCTGTGTGTCATTCCCAGCCGAATGTGAGCACGTACAATATGTACTGAGTAGCCTTGCTTTGTGAGTACTCCTTCATTTTTATTATTCCTTCTTTTTCAAAGGCATAGCACAAGGGGTTCAGGTCCTCAGAGCTCCCAAGAGGGGTTTTACAGGTGATGTAGCCGCACAGAACTAAGAATTGCTAACTAGAATTTTGTTTCATGTATTTTGTATCCTTGTTAAATATTCTAGTTGGATATGACAGTGTTTTGTCATAAGGGATGTCTGGCAAAATGAATAATCTAAGAAATAAGTGATCATCATAACCTTATTTTGGAGTATTTCAAGACCAACCTTTGCCGGTAGATAATTTTTTAATCATTTATCTCAAATTTTTATTTCTGTAATTCTAGTGAGGTAATAAGCTAAGTACTACTTAAGTTCAATTTCTTAAGAAGGAGGTCAATTACTTTAAAATTGAGTGGATTTTTCTGTTTATGCTTACAGGAATTACTTGTCATTCAGTTAACTGACCCAAAGTCACATTCGGCTTCAAGAATTGCAGGATGTTACATCATAAATTTTGCTCTAATTTCAATTTTCTTGATACATTGGTCATTTTCCCACATGAAGACTGGTAGTGTCAGGGTAATAAGTACATAAGGAAAAATAAATGCTGTCTTTAAATGTCGGTGAAGCTTCACTGTGGACATTTCCTGTTTTGTGTATGTGAAACTGTTTGACAGAGGACTATTTATGGCCTCATAAGACCACAATTACCAAAGTTACATCAAAACATGGTGACATCTGTTGTTGGGGGGTTTTTCACTAGTTTTAAGGAAAAAACCCTCAGAGTTCAAACCATTTTTTATGTACTTTTAAACAGCAAAGCATGGGAGGTAAAAAGGTGGAAATTCAAGGGGTTTTTTTTGGATGGATGCATTGTGATAATTGAGAAGTAAATTGGTCACTGAGTTCCTGTTGCCCTTGTCAGTTTTGAATTTTGATACTGAGTTTACTCCATGAGATGTGCTTCCATTCTAGGATGTCAGATTATTTATTCTTCTGCCTGGCTGGCACAGTTTTAGTTTTGCATGTGATGTGATATAAAGGGATCCCAGGGCTTAGTAGCTGCAGTTACCTGGGCAACCTTGCTCAAATCTCTTTTGAAAATTCAGTGTATTTTAGTTCTTGGAGAGCAAAACTCTGCCTGACTGTATTGTCATCCTTGGGTAAGACTTCCTTGATAACCAGACAATAAACTGTTAACAGGAGCAACTTTTTTTTAGGTTTATTTCCTATCCTTACCAACCTTGCTATTTGTATCACATGAAGCAGCATCTCCATTAATATCAGGGGGTTTTACAATGGTGCCACAATGGTGTTTGGAGGCAATCTTCTGATGCCAAAGCAGTGATGTGATCAATCTAGATGGGTATAAATGGGAATATGCAGTGCTGCAGAGAGTTTTGAGATAAACAAAGTTGGAACTGAGTGTAGTAATTTTAACTGGGGGCTGGTGATAAGGAAATAAAAATATTTTGATGGCATCCTTTATTAGACCATGAGCAGGTGCATTGATAAAGCAGAAAATCACAGTTTACACTTGATTTCCAGATTTTTTTTTTTCTTTTTTGCAAGGTCCTCCTATTTTTAAATCAGTCAAAGCAAATTTAAATGCAAGCATGTATCACTTGCTCTAACCAGTTTTGTCTTATTATTTGAGTTTGTTTGGTTGCTTGCCAGATCATGACGTGACTCATGACTGACCTTTCCTAAGAGTAAAGTATGCAGCAAAATTTTGTTTAACATGAAATGAGATAATGCTTTTTCTGAACCAAATCCTTATTTGAGTAGGGATTGTTTTTTCTTTGCATATTTGAATTGAGATTCAAAGACCTAGCCTTGAGAGAAATTCTGTCACTGAACATAGTAAGTTTGTATATATTTCCCTAAGCCTGTTTTTGGCATAGTTAATTATTGGTTAGAGAAAAAAATTACTTCAGCATAATCTAGTGGAAATCTAATTTTATGGTACTTTTCTATTATTCCCATAGAAAACTTAATTTTGTCTGCGAGTATTAAGACTTTTTAAATGCACACTATTACTGAAAATGTTACTGAGGAGAAAAAAATGCCTTTAATTTGGACAATGTTTTTTGAGGTCCTGCCTGTCCCTCTGAGAGTTGCTCAGTTCTTGTCTGCTGCTCTTGACTTTCTCAATCAGCAATTGCAGCTCATTAGTGCAGTACCTGCCTGGTACTTTTTCCAAGTAGAAATGAAATTTCTCAGAATCTTCAGGCAGAACAGTAAGAGTTGCACTGCAGATCCAGGAGCTCCAGCTGCCAAGTTTTTGATTGAATTGACTCAACTGCATTATCTGGAAGGAGGCTTCTATAAACAAAACCCTGAATTGAAAGGAGATCTGAGAAGCTGCTTTTTACCAACCTATCTGTTTCTGTAACAGGACTTAAAAGAAATAAAATGCTAGACCAGTATTTTAAGATGATAAAAACCATAGAGGCCACAAATAATTTTGAATCTAAGGAGCTATTGAAAGTATTAGTCCTTTTTTTACACATTTCTGCCATCTCTTTTTGGGGTAACACTTGTGAATGTGTCTTGCTGGACAGGGACCTGATCTGCTTAAAAACTTGGTGGTGGTAACATTCGGGGTGTACGAATTTGAATGCCACACAGAAGGTGAATGTAGTTTTGTTTGCATATATGCACAAAAAAAGCTGTCCCTTTCTAAATCATCTTCAAAAATCTCTTTTTTGAAAAGATAAAATATCTTTTCAATAATAATTTCGTATTAAATATCTTTCTTAATAATTTCATAATTAAACCAATGTCTTCATAGAGAGACTTCACTTATTGCAAGACAGACTGAAATGAAATAAAGTGTGTTTGTACAAAGTGTCTGAAAACATGAATTGTTGGCCACTAAAAACCTTTGAATGACTCCATATGGGCACAAGTCTAGAATCAACAGAGTTCCTAATTTTAGTTTGAGCGCTGCACAAAGTAAGACTTACAGTAGTTCCATTTTTTTAATCAATGTTTTTAGTTTGACTTGTCACTTCTTCTGTTTTTTAGGAGTTTTTTTGAATTGCTGCTGTTCTTTGGAAAGGATGAGTTCTATGAAGATCCTTTGAAAGATATTTTAGGTTCAATCCAGGTAGTGTTACCTACTTTCATATAAACTTAATATTATTTTAGTAGATGCAAAGACAGTTTTTGTGAAAGTATGGCCTGAAGGAAAGGTGCCATTATAGTGAAAGAAACTCTGCTTGTTTATGTTACTTAGAGCTTAATGTCATTCACTTCATTACATGAAATCTCAAGTTTCCCCTCTGGTTTTAAACAGTAAATTTGAAAGTGAAGCTTCATCTCGATGAAGTCTTCAAATCAGCATAAACATGGATAGTTAAAATTCTTTTATTCTTGGGTAGATTGGGGCAGGGTTTTCCATGTCTGTGTTCAACTGCATAAGATAACTGACCCTGAATTAAAACCTTGTTTTGACAGGTAGGTGTGGATTTGGTTCATTTGGGGTTTTTTAATACCTGAATGGATTTTTATGGTTGTGCCACCATGAGAGGGAACTTTGTCGGCAAAGAAGGGATGAAACCCAGGGTTTTGTCTATTGATACTGCTTATGGAACTGCAGTTGGAGAAAAAGCTCTTCCTTTGCTCTTTTTATATTGATACCTGTCTATTACTGCTTCTACAAATTAATGTGCCAACACTGTTTCTGCATCAGTTGCGGAATTAAACTGGCAGTAAAAAGCAGGTAATTGTATGTGGATGGATGCCATTCTTCTGTTGCATTTTTTCTTTCAATATTACATAACTTCTCATTGCTAAAATTTGCTGTTGATTAATGGCACTGTTGACATTTTTACAGAAAATAAGGTGCAGGGATGAGAGGGAACTTGACAAGTGAAAATCATGGCTGGCTAAAACATTCCCTGATATTACAGGCAATCATAATTCCTGTTATGTAGAAATCTGGAGAAAAATGGTTGCTTGAGGGCTGGTGACTCATGGCTTAATTCAGTTTTTCCCTCAGAAATCATAAATCCAGCTTAACATGTCTAAATCTGTGCAGGCTGCCATGAGATGAAGACTTGTCTCAATGTGTGTCAGTAATGTCTCCAATCCAAGTTGGTTTTGCATTGTTATACAAATGGAAGGTTGTTTCTGAGGGCTGTAGAAGCCATGAATTTGACCTTCAACAGTTCTGTATTGCTGTTTTTAGATAATATCAGTTGTTGCTTTAGGGCTTTCTGTATGGTCAGTGAAAGACTTCATAGCTCAAATTACTGACTGAGGAAATACTCAGCCATGCATGGGTTTCTTGGTTTGTATCTTTGGGATAGCCTAACTATTTTTAGACAACATCTTTTTATTCTTTCTAATTCTTTCTCTTTTTACACTTAGGAATGTCAGAACCTTCTAAATAAATACAGGAATCTGAACCTGGAACTAGTGACTCGAATCATTCGAGATGGTGGACCATGGGAGGATCCAGTATTACAAGCAATTCTTAAAGCAAAGCCTGTGTCACAGGAATTAGGTACTTCATTTTATCACAGTAAATTTCTAAAAAAAAAAGTTCTAGAGTACTGAAAAATATGTTCAATTATGCTTTTTTTAAAATATATGGGGTCAGATGTTATCAGCTGGCATTGCACAGTGTTTTAACTATTTTTCTGTAATAAAATGTGATGGTCCCTTTTTTGTTTGAAAGAAAGCTGAATTCCTTTGCTAATTTAAGTCTGCTTTTATAATGTAGAGATCAGATTGGTCAGACACAGGCAGCTGTGGAGTAGTTCATAAAATTCATATGGTGGATTTCCCAAATCTAAGTGTACACTTAAAGCATGGGGACCAACTTGACTTCAGTTTGACTTAGGAAATAACATGACTGGAGAGGATCTGATGTGTATTTGTCTCCTGGCACTCTGACTCATTTAATCTTTTTCTTCAGTTGTAAATACTTGGTCTTGCGGTTTTTCTTGGTTCTGTTTCCAAAGATGCCCATGGCTACATGTGACAGCTGCTTTCTGTTTATGGATATGTAATTCCTGGAGCTGGGAAAGGTGCAGTGTATGGGAACAAAATCACTGGAATGTTAATGAAAGTTCCTAAGAGGAAAAATACCCAGGCTACAGTAAAGCCTTCACTAACATGTTAAGCAACAGCGTTCACAGGGGAGCTTTTAAAAGTAATTTTTATTTGATAGTGATGGGAAATGCCAGTTCTTCTCTAGTTATTATGGTGTAGTGCCTGATACAAACTCGTCACTGTTAGGGACAGTGTTTTCATTAAGAGAGAGGAAGAGCACTAAAGTTAGCACTGCTCAGTGAGCTGCCTCCTTAACCAGAACAAGGGTTTTGATAGCAAATTAACATCATTATGCCTTTGTTCTTCTGTCTCTTTTGTGAAGCAACTGCTTGAGCAACAGATTTACCCATGATTTTTATTAGATATCTCAAAGTTCTGGTCAAATACCTACAGAAACAAAATGAAAACCAAGATGAACCTTGTTGTGTTCTGCATCACATGATTTTGGTGATTTTAATGTGGAATTAGGTCTCCATCTCTCCAGCAAAGGATTAGTTTAGTCCTTTGTTATAATGATCCTCTTGGTCGACATGAGCCTTCTCTATGATGGGTAACAGTTTGAGGATGTTTGTTTTTAACCTGGCAGAGCAGGAATGAGACCTGTTGTCACTAGTTGAGCACTTTGTTCCCTTTTGTTTCAGGCTGCATCTCCTTTCCCTCTGCTGAGAGATTTTTTCTCCTTTTATCTTCTGATACCCCACCACACCCCTGACACATCGCATCTGTGCTGACAAACGTTTCATTTTAGACAATTGTATTTTGAAAGTTCATTCTCTCTTCCTCTCACTTCCTCTAAAATTTGATTTTTATGAAGTCTTACAAAAAGCAAACATCCTGTGCTGCTTTATAGGCTAGCAGTGTTTAGTGTGTGTTTTTGAAACTTGGCCATGTAGCTCCCTCAGGGGTTATTTTAAATAGGAAAAACTGCCCATTATTGCTGAATCACCAACCATTCCTTGCAAAAATTAGTTTGTGTGAACTACATAATCCTGTCCTGGATTCATTAACTCCATGGAGAAGCTTAGGCCAAGACAAACCTCTCTGAGTCTGTCTTTACAGAGTGGCTGTAAACTTTGAGATGTCACAATCTGTTTGGAGATGGCTGGAAACAAAGCATTCATTGAGTTGAAAGAAAAATAGTAGGGTTGGGACATAGGAACAATCAACTTGTAATGGACTAGGGAGAATAAGGTGAACATCTAGAAGAGAACTTTACAGAGGTGCAGTCAGATGGAGCAGTAAATGAGTTTCTGAGCTGGTGGTCGATGTCTGTTGCTCTAAATAAGAATCAATGTTGTTTCTTAGTGTACCACAACCTTGGCCAAATGCTGCTATAGCTGGCAGTTGTCTTTGGCTTGGGGGGTTAGAAGAGCTCTGTGTGCTGCCCTGGGAAAATAGGACATTCCAGAATAGGGAGGGAGCACTGCCCTGCCAGCAGTGTCAGTGGAACTGTTTGAAAACAGAGGAGGCTGTAGGAACCCCCATCTCCCCATCATTTGAGCTCCTGCTGGCAGTGCTGTAGGGTATGGAAATGCCCTTCCCTGGGAGAGGAGGCTCTCAGAGTCTCATTTCTAGAGCAGAAGGGACCTGAGAGTTCCCCACACCAAATGGGAAGGTAGAACAGGGTGAGCTGTGCTGTGGAGTGCAGTTTTCCCTCCTCTAAGAGAAAAGGAGGTTACAGTCACTTGTTGGATGGGCAGCATTTCCTTACCATTAGCACTTACCAAAGCTGAGATTTTCCAGCCTTATTTTTTGGTAAGCTGTGGGGTAATGCTTGCACACAAAACAGGATGTAGATTATTATCCTAAGGGTGGTAATTCAGAAAAGGAGAGTTCTTTACTTGCCTCTAAGGACTTTTCTGTATAATGACTTTTTCTTGCAGTTCATCACGTCGTTAGACACTGGCTTTTCTTTTAGTCCTCTTGTTTTCTGAGTTTGTTCTCAAAAGTGCTAATGGGTAGTGGGAATGAGCTGTTTTTTTCTTACAGTGCATCTGTTAACAAATCAAATTGAAACCTGACCCCTTGAATAATACTGCTTAAATGTTCATTAGCATGGAACACTGCTAGCTTGCATAAAAATAAAGATGTTAGAGAACTATTGGGTTTGAGTGTAAAGAATGATTTCAGTCCTTTAAAAAAAAAGGCTATTGTACAAGTAATTCTTCATTTTGGGGGAAAAAATTTCTTTATTCAGATGGTGGTTTTAAGTAACCATTTCTTAAATATCACTTTAAGTTGCTTTTAACTAATACAGAATCCTCCTAAGGGATGAACTTTCAGCCTTCACTGACTTTAAATTAACAATCTCATTCTTTCTTTCTGTCTTTAAAACATGAAATGCTAAAGTATTACAGTTGTAGCCTTGAGTGATGTTTTAACTTATAATCCAAAGAGGTACTACAATCTGTATGATCTTTTATAATAAAGATAGCAAAGCATGTCTTCTAGGTATTTCTGAATTTCCAGTTAGTTCCATGTTGAGTATTTTCAGTATTTCACTTGAAATTATTTCATTCAAATATTAGTGTTAAGATTATCTTTTAGATCTAAAAAAATAGATTTCCAGAAATTAGGAGCCAGAATTTAAGGGTATTTAGATAAGAATTGTGCCCAGTAGCACTTTCAGAGGAAGGTATGTTTTCCAAGCAAGCACAAAACCAAGGCATTCAAAGCTTCTTAAGGCAATAGCATGTGAATTGTAGTTAATTTTTTTTCACCACTTTGAGGTCTTAACATTTTAATGGATAATGAGTATCTTGGGGTTTTTTTAAGTATTTATAATTATAGCTTTGGAAGTGATGTCAATCCTATACTTCTGGCAGTCGTATGGATTCCACTGCTGAGAAAGGAGGGAATTTTCTTTCTTTAAAATACTCATGTCTGCTTCTACATAATATAAATTTTACCAATCCTTTGCAGCACCTTGTGTTAACTTGTTAGAAACAAAATACTGAATTAGATTACTGGTTTAAGAAAAATAACAGTTTCTGTTTTCAAGCAGAAGGACAGATTTCTTATGGTATTTAACATTTGATAGACTTTTTTTAGCAGAGCCTTTATTTTTTCTTAATATTATTTGCTATTAAAAACAACATTACATTTAGATATATTTGTTGTTTGGACTTCATATTCTAATTGCCTTTAAATCTTTCTTTTCTGTGCAGTTAACAAATATTTAAGCTCTGAAAATCCACTGTTCTTTGAACTCCGTGCCAGATACCTTATTGCCTGTGAACGCATCCCTGAGGCAATGGCTCTTATCAAATCTTGCATAAATCATCCAGATATCAGTAAAGATCTGTATTTCCATCAAGCTCTTTTCACCTGTCTTTATATGTCACCATTAGAAGATCAGCTATTCCAGGAGGTATTGTTTGTCAGTATACATTTCTTTTTTAAAATGAAGTGGTGCTTTATACTTGCTGTGTACAAGTTGTCAATAGGAGCATGTGGAACTCTTGATTTTGTGGAACCAAATGTCATAAAATCAGGCAGCCACACTGGCATTGCTAAACTTAATGCTGGCTTAAGCTTGGAAAAGTTAAATGTGAAGTGCCTACAAATCTTGTTGACCTAAATGCAATTTTTTTGGTCAAGTATTCTTGTAGATACATTCCCTAAATATTTTGTGACTTCAGTGTATTGACTATTTTGCCATTGACTATTTTAGTAAAAGCATTTGAGCATAATTGATGTTAATCATACATTATATAGTTTTGTTTTTTAATGATGCCCCAATATGTAAAATGACGCTTGAGCTGAATGTGGCCCTCATTTATCATTGACAACACTTAGTAGATAACAGTGCTTTTCTTAACCTTGTTTTAAGAACAAGCCACCAAAAAGTGGCAAGATCAAGTAAATAGTGCTTTTGTGTAGTATTTTAATTTCTCAATTATTCTGATGGTCATTACTGTAAGAAATATGAAAGAGCTCGAAATACCTCCAAAATCCTTACTTATGGATGTACACAAAAGCCATTCCAAAGAGATCCTATGTTAATAGAAATTCCTGAAGTTTTTAGTAGAGCAAGGTCTGATTGGTTTTGATTTCATGTCAGCAAATTGATCTAAATCAATTTTATTTTAATTGTATAGCACTTGTTGAGGACTGATTGCAAGAGTGGAATTGAGATCATCTGCAACACTGAAAAAGAAGGGAAGACTACCTTAGCCTTACAGCTTTGTGAATCCTTCCTAGTCCCACAGCTCCAAAATGGGGACATGTATTGTATATGGTAAATACTTTATTTCTGGGGAAGCAGCTGAGCAGAAAATACATGCTTATTGCCAAAATGAAACTCACCTAACTTAAAAATACCAGATAAAAGTGATTTTTAAATGTTTCTGGTGTGCCTGTTTGCCCTTTACTCATAGTCATATACAGGGTAGCCTAATAGTTCATAACTCTTACTTACTGTTTCAAAGTAACAGAAAAGAAAACCTTTACATACCTTACCTAGAAATGTAGCATTTGTTTTTAGCAAAATGCAGTCTGTAGGCTTTAGCCATGTAGGTATTTTGCTCTGTAACTGTAGTATGACACCAGTATGCCTAAAAAGAGAATGTATGGTGCTGGAAATGTGCTGTTAATTATGGGAACTTGGATGTCATGAACAGAGGTATCACCTAAATGGGGTTCTCTAGAAAACATTGAAGATCTTTTCACACACATTCAATTATCTTGATACCTGGACTTGTTTTTATGGCTAAGAAGTGTTTTCTACGGAGTTGTCAACAAATTGCATCATTCTGAGGACTGCAAGATGGCTAAGGAATATAATCTTTCTGTTGAGCCTGTATAATTTCTGTACCTAAAGGAACATCTGCGTTCCCTGATAAAATAGGCTTTGTTTATGTAGTTCAAGCAAAACGTCCTTGCAAGGATTTGATACAGATCAAATTGTCACTCTGTCTAACTAATTTTAATACTGAGTTCAGAAGCTACCTTGGATTTCTGCGTTCCCCGACTCCAGAAAATCAAAAAGCTTTGTTGCCTTGAGAAACTAATGAAAGCTAGATATGATAATGTTTGCTTTGATATTAATATTTTTCCCTAACTGTTGGACTGTTCCTGAGTAATTGCTCAATCAAAACCATTGGGATTATGATAATGACATATATTTATAGTACAATGTGTTGGCAATAGCTACTGGCATTTTCATCCAGTCTGTCCAGGAAAAGATGAACAGGACTGTCCCCAAAGGAAACATCAAGTTCAACCAAAAAGGTGGAGTTTATGGGAGCTCAGTGGGAACTGAATGCTTCTCTGCTGATTCCTGCCCAAAAGCTGCATCTCCCTGTTTCTTACTAGGAAATTACTGCTGTAACATCCATGGATTATGGGGGATTCAGTCTTTGAAAAAATACATTTTTAGTACTGTAATTAAACCTCCTTTTGCTGTAGTAGCCTGTTGACCTTGCTCTTATCCAGATGATCATTGTGTTTTGCATCATCTGTTTTTGAAATTGCTGTTCAAAGCAAGATGTACTTTGTACTCTCTCTGTACTGGCAAAGCAGATGTCAAAGATGGAATTCCAGTAGAGGCTTGAGTACTGTTTGATACCTGGTTTTCAGGGAAATAATCTTGGCATCTCAAAGTATTTTAATTTATTCAGAATATAGAACTTGAGGATCTTTGGAAGAGAGTTCAGAGAGCAGTTATGTCTGTGCAGCACAAACAGATGTTTCATTCTTCACAGATGCTGAGCCTTAACAATTGTGCTCCCAACAAGAACTCTGTGTAATAATTAATAGATCATGGAAATTGCAGCAAAGCTTGTGAAGGCATGACTTTACTGTAGTCCAATTTTTTTTAGGAAGTAGGAGTCAGGTTAAATTAACCTAGAGAGTCTATTTTTCCCCAGGGAAGATTTTAATGTCTCCAGCACAGTAAAAATTATCTCACCTTGTCTGGAACTGAGGGCCTTGCAGATCTAACAGAGATCTAGCTGCTAAATCTACAAGCAAAGATAAGACAACAAAACAGATTAGAAGGCTCTAAATAGCAGATAATTGCTACAGCCTGTGTGAAATCTTCAAGTTAGAATCATTAGCTGTCATCTTGGGGGAAGATGAACTTTAAGCAGCTTGGTCACAAAACTCAAATTTTCACTGATGTTAAAAATAAATTCTAGCTTCAGATGAACAAATTATTTTTCTGAAATTAAATCAAGCAAGGTGTGCTTGGCTATACAATAAATATTTTTGTGCGAAGTACTGGTAAGAAATCAATTCATAATACTTTGTATCAAAATCTTGTCTCTTCTGGAAGACACAATATATTGATAGAGCAGGCATAGATGGCCTTCCTTTTCTGACAGATGATTTTTAAATGCTATTTTGGCTGTTTTCAGGTGATTCCTATGCAGTAAATTCAGTAAGTCAAAGCATTTTTACCACAGGTTTGATCAGGTCTTTTTGCAAAATGTGTTCCCTACTTATTAAGAATAGCTAAGGGTTTAGATCCAGCTTAGTTAGGGAGGGTTTAACCATCCTTTCATGTTGCTGGTGGAGCCACACAGTGGTTTTGGTATTTTGTAAGTAGTTAAGAGGCTGGAATGCATGGTTGCCTCTGGTAAAGAGGTGCTGAGTTCTGTGATCTCCCAATAACAATTTAAATTGTCCCAACAAAGTCAGAAGTGAACCTGAAAAGGAGAAACAGTTGTACTGACATAGAAAAATACCACTAAAATACTAGAATACTGTTTCATGTCAGGGTCTAGGTAAATGGTGGGTAACACCTTGTTCTTCACCCATGCAGCTCTTCCTTCTGCTTCCAGTTTTCTGCTCTTCTTTTTCAGCTCTTTCCTTGTCCCAGCCTAGCATTTGCCTGAACACACAGCAAGCCCCTTTAACCACTAATCTCTCAGAAGGATAATTTAATGTTTCTCACGTTCTCTGAGATTAGTATTCAAATGGCTTGCTCTGAAATGGTGTGAGGCAAAGCAGAGAATGAGATGGAATATTGAATTGTAACATATAATAGCAAAAATACTCAGTTCTTACTTCTGTGCTTCAGGTTGAGACTTCTACTGAGTTGTTAAGCATGGTTTAGTGCATGAAAACACGAATTTCAAACTTGCATATGAAGTTTGCAAATATGTAGAATTCAGGTCTCCAGCCTGCTAAAGGCAGAGGTGAGCAGTTTGTATCTTTAGAAAACCAGAAAGACTAATTTTTTTGGTGTGTACAGCTGCTTATAGGTCTCCCTTTTCAGTTTCTCCATAAGCTTCATCTTCCTTTCAACTTCAGTTCTCTTGGGAAAACAATCAAGGTCTCAATGTCAAAGAGAATTCTAGAGCTGTCTTGAACTTAAAAGTGGAGTTGGTTTTGTCATAGGCAGTTCTGTCACTTCCTTTCATTCAGGCTCTGACTTCACTTAGTGAAGTTTAATATCAAAATGTTTGTCTGACTCTGGAAGCAGCCCAATATTTTGTCAGTAACCAGGTTTGTTTTCTGAGGGAGGAGACTGCTGGAGTAGAAAAGTGTCTTCCTTCAGAAAATGAAAGTCAATGGGTCCTGCTTTCATTGTAATCTTGTAGTGGGATTTCTCCTGAGTCCTAACTAGAGCTTATCCCAGTGTGAGATCTTTGTGCTGGCAAATCTTCTTGTGACTGAAAGTTAGCACAGTTGCCTTCCTAAGTCTCTGAATTAGTGCACGGCACTTTCATGCTGTAAATTTCAATTAGCTCTGTTTTATAGGCTAACACATCCCTTGTGCAGAGTTTAGCACTAATCTGTTCTTACATTTCCTTTTCTCAGGCAGGAATGTTATTTAAGATCATGGAGATGTAGGACAGCTGTAGAGCCTGGAACTTTGGTGTAACTGCTCTAGGCAGCAAATTGTCCTGTAATAATTGGAGAACATCACTATTTCCTGCCACATCAGGAGCTTCCTATGCTGCTTCCATTTCTCACATTCAAAAGCTTCTTTTCCTGAAGGACTCTTCATACTTATACTGGAAGCGACTTAATCCCAAGAGCACACAGATGTTTATTGCCTGTGGTGTTGAGGGCTAGGTGCTGTTCCATCTGATTTTATTGCGCACTTCTCTGAAACTGAGCTGAATACATGAATGTTTTGTTGAATATTTAATTGGCTGGTGATAGGAGATAGCCTGAATGCTTTAACAAAGTAATTAAGCTGCGTTTTCCGTTGTGCATGTTGTGTGCAGTCGTGGTGTTAATTAGATCAGTGTTACACCCTCAAGTATGATTTTAGTCACAGAATATGCAAATGATTGTCTTTAGTAATGTATTGTGCTTAGTAAGAGAGTTCTAAAACTCAATTTAATTGAAATGTTTTATTCTCTACCTAATAGGGACCTGATCTTCATTTGGAGTAAACTGCAGCTCAAATCTAACCCATCAAAACAAGTATTTGTGGACCAGTGCTACCAGCTTCTAAGAATTGCTACAAATGTCAGAGTAATTTTCCCTTTCATGAAAGTCATTAAGGATGAAGTAAGTTCTGTTTGTTGGTACCTCATCCACCATTCTTTTGGTAATCAGTTAAAGAAAGTGATGTTTATATTATGTATTGACCACTTTTGGTGGAAAGTTAAAAAAGAGGGGTTAGGGAAGAACACAATATTATCTTGAAAATTTTGTCAGATTCCAGAATGGGCTTCAATATTATGATTCGTTGTGTGATTTTTAAATTTTTAACCTTTTTTTTACTGAATTCTGAGTTTTTTCTGTTTCTGCAGCAAGTTTGAGGAATAAGTCCGTGGGATAAATGTGAATGATTTATTGGCTGGGTTTTTTTTTTCAGCCTGACCTCTTAAGGAGATAGGATCTGTGTAGTTGTATGTACCCTTCATCCTTGTTACATTCTGAGTCCTTTTACCAATTTTCAGCAAATCTGGAAAAAAAATCACTTAATATAACATAAAGGAAATGACAGAATAATACAGGAGAAGGCATTATTTTGCTTCAGAAAATTGTGCTGTATTTCATACTTCAGATTTCACTCTTGTTCTGCCCTGTCTGCAAAAGATGTCACTTGCAATGCTTTGCACACAGGCCTGTGAGTTGTTTCCCAACAAATGTTGCTATTAATCATTGATCTGACTTAACAGAGTACTCCTTCATATTTTATACCCTAAATGAATTCTGAATTATTTTCAGATCTAAATGCAATAATTTGCTGCTGTTCAAGGGTATGTATTCTAAAATGCTTGTGGTGTTATTAATAATTCTATTTGCATCTGAATAGTCTTAATTTTTTAATAACCCCCTACTTATGGAGAATTGTCTGTATTTGTTAAAACCCAAATACAGGAGGTATTAATTATTTCTAAATTTCCTGTACCACTTTTGACTTGAATCTGCTGCCTGTTGGGCGGTGCATTTCTGATCATTCTTCTGAGTTCCATATTCATGACAGGGCCCCCAGCTTGAGGTGTGGAGTAGGAATTCTATTCATTGGAAGGATGGGTCATCAGCTTTGGAAAATTAAGCCTTTTAGAATTCTTGCTCGTGGGTTCTTATAGTTCGCCTGCTGGTTGTTCAAACTGTGAACAATATTACCATGGCTTTTATGTAATTAAGGCTAAAAAAGTTAGGAAATACAGAGGAACTGTCCAATTATAATGTGAAACAGGCTAGACAGTGAAAAGGCATGCAGAGGATACTGATAGATCAGATATGATCTCTTGCAGTTTTGGTTTATATCCCAAAATAATTATCTTTAACTATAGAACTGCAAGGGGCAGAGCTGAAGCTTTGTAGCCGTACAGCTTTCAGTGCAAACCATTTTTGTATCTGTATTTATAGCCTCGTTTGAGCAATATTTAAAAGTGTTTGTGCCCTAGGGTGAAGTTCAAGAGCAGGATGCTTTCTGGATTGCTGTTTTGCAATAGACGAATATAAATATGTGGGATGTCTGGGAATTGTTTATGTACACTATGATTTCCTTCCTGCAGGTTGGTGAAGATGGCCTTCAGATCTGTGTTGAGATATGTGGGTGTGCCCTACAGCTTGACCTCCGTGAAGATCCCAACATGAAAAGTCTTATTTATAAAACAATCGCTCATTTTCTGCCAAATGACTTGGAGATCCTCCGAATTTGTGCTCTCTCAATCTTTTTCCTGGAGCGCACCTTGGAATCTTACTACACTGTTGAACAATTGTATAAATGTGCAGATGAAGAATACAATGAGTGCACTAGTTCTGTTCAAAACCGCGTGAGGTTTGAGCTGCTGCCCATCTTGAAGAAAGGATTGTTTTTCGATCCCGAGTTCTGGAATTTCTTGATGATCAAGCAGAATTGTTTAGCGTTATTGGGGGATAAAGCCTTGGATGGCTTGAGTGAAAGTACACTGGAAAATTCTCCTGCAAGCATAGAGAAAACAGCAGAGTACAGGGCTCTGGGTGAGGAACGTGGCTGTTTAACAGATGTCAGCAATGGGGAGCTCGACCCTGAACACTGCTCCGGGGCCCGCTCCAAAGGGAATGCCAGAAAGAACCACCAAGCTCTTGAGGCATCCAAATCGTTGGATCAGACTGAACCAAGGCACCGCTGTGTGATCTGCAACAAGGAGTTCCTTGGGGATCACATAGTGAAACACGCACAAGCTCACCAAAAAAAGGGCAGCTTCTCCTGTGTACTTTGCACCAGGAAGTTCAGGCAGAAAGGACTCATGCTGAAGCACTTAAGGAATCACATCAGGAAGATAGAAAGGCAACATCTTGCTGCAGCACTTGAGGCTGGTCAAGAGGCTCCTACTCTTCATGAAGTGCAATGTTCTGATGTTTCTGTGTCTCTTGAAAATGGGAATTCTGAGGGTTCCAAAGATACTGAACCAGAGGCTACAGTAGCTCCAAGTTCTGATCAGGTCCAAGAGGAGGCTGAGAATACAGAACAGGTTTTTGATGCCGTGGAAAACCATCTAAGTGACCAGGATGATGCTACTGAAAACAGTAGTGACAGCTGTTTCAATAATGTTCCTGATGCTTTAAGTGCAGAGAGTTTGCCTGAGGATGATGAGAGCTCCAGTAAAGAGTCACCCATTCTGCATAAAGTGAATGGAGTGTTTTGCCCTCAAAAAGACATTGATGCTTTGGATGAGGAAGGAACCTTTAAGTGCCCTGCTAATGGTTGTGCTAGAGTGTTTAAAAAAATAAGATTCCTCAACAAACATGCCAGGAAAACTCATCCAACTGATCTAAAGGTGCAGCGGCATATAATGAAATGGAATAAAGGAAAATGCCGCTTCTGCCAGAGGAAATTTGCTGATTCACAACATTTTATAGACCACCTGAAGAGACATGTGTATCCAAATGTTTACTTTTGTTTACACTTTAACTGTAATCAGAGATTTAAGCTGTCGACTGAGCTTGCAGAACATACAAAAAGCCATGGTGTGTTTAAAGCCCAGTGCAATTTCTCAAACTGCTGTGAGCTATTTGAGGAGCTCCCTTTGCTGTATGAACACGAGGCTCAGCATTATTTAAACAAAACCCCAGAATGTTCAGAAGATGCAAGTGAAAAAGATTCTTCAGATGATCCTTCAGAACTTGGTAGTTGTCAAGATGATGATGAATCCGTTAATGAAAAGGAAACTGTAGATTTACCAATTCCAACCTGGAAGTCAAGGAAAGATTCTGCAGAACCAAAGACATATATTCAAAGTGTGGAGAAGAAAGCAAATAATGTAATTCACAATGGAAATGAAAGCTCATCTGAGGGTAGTGCTCCAGTTTTAAGTTTGATAGACCAAAAGACACCTGTGTTACAGCCAAATCCTGAAAACTGTAATGTTGTAAGTGACCAACTGGTCAATGGGCACAGTGACCCAGATCAGACATCATCCAAGGCATCCCAGTTACCTTTGGACAGAGTAGCAGATGAAACAAGGACAGAAAATGGGTCAGTGTTACCAGTTTTACAGAATTGTCATGATGCACCACAAAATAATGCTCCTGTGGCCTCACAAGTACCTTCTAAACCAAATCAGACAGCAGAGACTACTTCATATGGTGTCATCTTAACAAAACCCTATGTCAGACCATTGCCTCCGAGCTACCTTGATGAACGTTACATTAGCATGCCAAAACGGAGAAAAATTTTGGCTGATGAAGTAGATGCTTATTCTGAGCAAGACAAAATTTGTAGCAAATCAACAGAGAGATTTAGATGTGGCAACTGCTTGACCATCTACTGTAACTCAGAAGCACTTGAGGCTCACCTTGCACAAAAGAAGTGTCAGACGCTCTTTGGATTCGATTCAGATGATGAAAGTAAGTCCTGCAGTCCTTCCATGTTGGTTTCTTTGGCAGTCAATAGCAATTAGAAAATGGTCTTTGGAAACAGCAATAGATAGGACAGACACTAACTAAATCACAGTACTCTGCTAAATTGGAAGTTGAAATTGGATGTGCTGTTCAGAATTAGAAAGAGGTGGTGAGAATTTGTAAGCAAACTAATGGAAAAGACTTCTGATAAAACAGAATGGGGTAATTCAATCCATCTGTCTTGCCTTGCACGTTGAAAACTGGTGAAAAACACAAGCAGTGTTCTAGATTAAGGAATGATTTACGTTCTTATCTTTTGTCTTTTACAGGTGCCTGATTCAATGGTGTGGAGAAAAGTATCAGAAGAAGAGTGGTATAAGGAAACACTACATGAAGCAGCATCAGTTTGTTTCCCAGTTGGCCTTAATCGTGAAGCAGTCTCAAATTCCTGTAGAAAAACATGACCTTGATAAAGTCAAAGCACATTTTCTAGGCAAAACTCACAGAGGAGTAATAGGAGCTCTGCAGGTCTTGAGTCCAGAAAAGTTGCTACAAAACCCCCAAAGTACCAGTTATCCAAAAAAAGCCATGTTCATTTTGAAAGTATGATTGAAGCTTAATGGCACAGCTTTTCTAGCATGAAAGTTGAAGGACAATGAGGCGTAGAGGGGAGCAGGCAGAGGAAGCAGTTCATTGCCTTGTGGAGATCTGACCAACCAGTTCTGAAAGCTACCTTAGTTTGTGTGGTTAATGGGTATTATTGTCCACACAGCTGAGAAGGAATCATTCCAGGAGGTATTACATTCTTACCTTGTGGATAAATGCATAAAGAAACCATGCTTTTTTTTTCTTTTCAAAGTTTGAGTGTGTGAGTTCATTATCTGCTCAAAAGCATGGAGCTTGTTTCATAAACTTCTACTCAGAATCCAAAGAGGAATGTGGAAGGAAATCTTGAGATAGATGGGATGCCTGGAATAGCCAAAACCTTGAAATTCAGAACAAGCAGGAAAAAGTGAGTTGATGAGATATTGTGGAAGACTTGCACACAGTGAAAATCAGATGCATACAGGAGAAGCCCTTTGCAATGCTGACGTAAAAGTGTCCTGTAAAACGTTTGCTGTAGGTGTGGGAAGACCAACACGTCATAGATTGTGTGGATATTAACAGCAGCTGATGGAAGCAAATCCAGAATGTTGGGAGGGTTAAGCTTGCATTGCAGAGCAGGATTAAATTAATATTCTGCAAGTACAGAGGTCCCTCAGCTGTTGGTAGGACAGCCAAGAGCTTCAGAAGGCAAACAAAAGCAGAGCACATCAGGCTGGGGTGAACAAAAAGGTCAGGAGAACCTGTTTCACATCTGTGATGCTGCTTAATGGTGGTGGGCCACAACTCAGTACTGTCACCACTTCTTCGCTGTCTAGAAAGGAGAAAACAGGGATCCTCTCATTCCTGAAGATACATTGCAATCCTATTTAGTAGCATCCCTTGAAAGGAGAGCCTTTCCTGGAGGCTGGTGAAGGAGTTATTAAATGTTAAGCACTTTAGTCACAATTCACTGTCCACGGAAACAATCATGATGTGAAGACAAGAAATAGGAGTCCTTCAGTTCTATATAGGAAACTGAAATACAGAAGATTTTGAAACCAAAAAGATGCCGTTGTAATTTTTGGTCTTCCTACCCTAAGGCAGAGGTGTGGCAAACGAGCACATTGTCTAATTACTGTGCTAATTCATCCTCTAATTTACCTCACTCTGTCTTGCCACGTAATTTTTTTTTTTTTTTTAATTGGGATCCTCTTCTATGAAAATTGTAGTGGGCTTGCAGGCAGGGGAGGCACAGGGTTGAAAACTGATGTTCAGAGTCATTCCAGAAATGTAGGACAGCACAGAGCAACTGTTCCTGCTCAGCTGTCACTGAAGAGTTTGTCACAGTGTGTGCAGGGCTTAAATCAACAGGTGGGTGAAAATTAATGAGTAAAAATTCAGGGGGGTGCATAAAACCCCCTGTTCATTGTAGCAGTGGCTCACACTTGCAGACCCAAGGGTTTCTTTGCAAGATTGGCTGTGAAGTAGTTCTGGAACATAAACTCAGTACTTCATAATGCCTCTGCTAACAGGCGTTTTTACTCTGTGGAAATAAACAGATATTTGCATTAATCCTGCTTTCTTTCCCCTTCCTGCAAGGTAAAAAGAATGCAAATTCAAAATCATGCTCTTGAGTTCTCAAAGAATTTTGCCTTAACTTTGAGTTGGATAAACATAAAAGGTTATAAAATTATGATCACAGGTATGTGTGCATTACATAAATCCAATTATGGCCCACTTCCAGAAATTTGTATGATGTTTGAGGCACCAAAGAATTTTTTTTTTGCAGTTGCAAAAAAACTGATTTAAATGGATCATTCATTATATATACATATATACACACTATATATATATATTTACATGTATAAATACATTAAAAGTTTTAAACATAAAGTTAATGGGGTCCTTATCAGATGAATGCACTTTCACATTTTTTACTTTCAAGATACCAACTAATTTTTAAGGACCCAGGTACTGTGTTGAATGTTCCCAGGCTCCCTTTTCTTTGCTTGCCATTGTTTAAATATATTCTGGAAAAAAAAAGGTTCATTTTAAAGTATTACAGTTCTGAAAATCTAAAAACTGAGTCAGAAAAGATACAACAAAGATGTTTGTGTAAAATCTTTTTCATGTACCTTTTAATCTTTGGTGCTTTTTTGCCTTTTCCCTGGAGCTCCATATGTTTGAAGATGCTTTAAAAACATGATTGAGACTTGTATTTTCTTTGGTTTAAGTGTGTAGATAAATGCATCTGTGTACATGCATAAACTGTGACCATAATTTTTTGTACCTGCATTAAAGTAATTTTTGTTCAAAGATGCTTTTCTGGGACACCACCATTTGTTTCTCTCATGTATTCAGTGTGTACACTCTGGAGAACAGGAAGTAGGAGGTCTTACATAGGTGAAGATGAGCATCACCTAACAACTAGCAGGAATCTGTTCAATTGACTTAAAGCAGCAAGTGGGTGGTAACATTTTAAAATAATTATTTTCCCTTCAAAGGACATTGCATTTTCTTCAAGCTACTCTCTGATACCTGTTGGTATTCTCAAATAGTTGCAGTATTAAGAAACTTTAATCAGAGTTGGATCATGTGTGGAGTAATTCTAATCAAGTGTGGAATAATTTCCATGCTTTTTAAGAATTCTTTATTATCTTGAATATTGCCCCATACTAAGCCTGCAACTTCTAAGGTTGAAAAGAGGTTACAGGTCTTAAAAATTGGAGGTATTTTGGTTGATTTTTTTTCCCCAGGCATTAAGCATTGTGTGATATAATTGGAAATCCTTGAAGATGTATCACTTTGATTCAATAAATCCTGAAGTACATGTGTAATGTAAGCCTTCAGCTACCCTAAAGCTGCCAGAAGTTATACATGAGCTTAGGAGTCTTGTTGGATCAAAGCTGGTGGAATTCAGTGCTCATAATTGTATTTAATAACATTCCTCCAGTTGGATTTGGGCTTTCTTTTTAAGAGTGTCTCCTCTAACCCCATCATGTTTCACTGTAAAGGTCATGTAATTTCTAATTTCAAAAAGCTGCCGCTTGGTGTAGGCACCTTTCACAAAAAAAAAAAAAAAGAAAAGGAATACTGAACGTAGGTTGCAAGTGGTCATATCTGTGGGGCAAGGTCACTGGTACTTTGGTTATTTAGCCATATTCATTGAAATTATATGAGTTGTATAGTTTGGATAATTTATAACATTAAACTTTGTGATTTTAATATCACATGGAAGGTTCAGCTGTACTCATTTCTTCTATTGTTTAACACCAGTGCTATGGACAAAAGACCCAAAGGGGGTGGTAGTGTTACTATTTTCTTAATTTATTTGGTACTGTATAACACCTTTCTGATTAAATGCAGTGTATGCATTTTTGGGACTCTTAATTTGTAAAAGTTGTTACAGGTTCAGCAAGAAAGGAAATTTGTGCTTCCTTGTTGAATGTTAAATTATTTTACTTTGCATTTTATATAAGAGTACAAATTAAAACTGAGCCATCAAACTGCAATAAATCTACAGTAGTGTTTCATTTTAAAGACCTTTTGTACTGTACATAGATTTGTTCAATAAAACATTGTCTTTGTTGTTGATAGAAACTGATCTTGTCTTTTGGAGAATCACTCTGGAAATGCTGCTGTGATGTTCAGAGCTACTGTGTTATGTTTGGTACATGATGCATGCGTGGCACCTGTGTGAAGATGCCAGGTCTTGATGTTCCAGGTGTGTGGATATTTGGATTTGAACAGACCAAGCTTCACATTAGGGGGAGCAGCTAATTCCTAGGGCTCAAAATGCAAATTTGAGAATTTTCAAGATGCCTCTGCTTCTGGTTGGTTGTCAAGTTCAGACAGAAAGACAGCGTAACTGCTTTTTTCTTTTGCTTCAGAGAGTTCAATACTGCCACCTGAAATTACTGGATAATTTAGATTTATTATTCACAGCCCTGTAAATTCCTAGGGTTTTTTTGGATTGTCTTCTGGAAAGCTTTGGATGGTTTTTCAGCCTGAGAAAGTTAAGTGTGGCTATAATGCTAAGGGGCCTTGGATACATTTGCCAGCAAAAATTTTTATCAAAATGGCAGTATGTATATAAGCCATTTAATAAATTAATTTACAAATATATTAACACCAAATATAAACTTCTTTGCCACTCCTCAGATGGACAGGACAGAGAAAATACAACAAAAGCCCTTGTAGTAACGCCATGAATTACGACAGCAATTTATTGTTACAAGAGTACTGTTCACCTTTTGGTTTACATAGGCTAATGATTTTCCTGTTTCTTCCCCTTTGGGAATGCCAGTTCCTGCTCAATGCTCAAGTCAATTAAAAGTTTGAATAACAACTCCCAAGGGAATTCTGGGTTATGAGAAAGAGTGGAAAAAAATACAACCTACTTCTGAGATTATCCCCATCACTTGCAAAGGGGAAGCACTTACAAAGTAAATAATATATAAATAATTATAAATAATCCTGCTGAAAGGGCTGTTCTTGGCTTAGCACAGGAAAAGGCCTGGGGGCTGGGAGATATCAGTCTTGAATATTGAAAAGGCTCTCCAGTCTCCCTGATGCTAGTGCACTTTTTTTCTCTAAAGATTAACAGGAATGTGACCATTCCAAGGTAACCTTCCCCTCCCTTCCCCTTCCCACACCCTCATTTCTTACTAAAAACACAGCAAATATCTCAATCTAATTTTTTAAATGGCATTTTTTTTTCTTTTTCCCTGAATTCCAGAAGATTTGGATAGGTAGTATTCCTTGAAGGCTGCAAATCTAAATAAAGGTTTATTGAAACAAGCAAAATGAAGCAAAGGTAATTTATATTTCTCAGATGCATTGTCTGATTTGTAGTTTGCAGGATTGATACTACTCAAGAATATTAAATCAATTTACACGTGAGGGGAAGTTTGGCACAGCAGACAATAAGCATTATTATGTTAAAGCTTTCCAGATGCTTCCAGACTGAATTTTTATCTGAATGTTGAACTTAAAATTCATGGGCAAATCTTGTTCAGCTGGCTTTTGTTTCTGGCTTATACGGAATTCATTGCTGCAGCTTGAGAGAACAGCTTTTACTCAGCTGAATGTGTGTTGGTTTTCCTTCTGATCAACCAGGGAGATGTTCATGGACTTTTTTTAGATCTGTGAGAGGAAACAATTTAAAATACAAGGGTAAGGAATGTGTTCTTAGTTCCCAACAGTGTTCTGTTATAGGTTTACCAGATCGTGAGAGCAGGCATTACTACAGCTCTGAACAGAGCCCACCATAATGATGAGTTCTGTTGTTTGTGCAAAGGCATCATCAGTAATTTGAATGTTGTTCTTTCGTGTGTCTTTACAGAATCTGGGCCTTCCCTGGGTTTGAAAACACAGGCAGCTTTAGCACAAAAAGGTGGTCTCCTTACACATCCATATTAAAGCAGGGGGTGGAGGAGAGTGTTGGCTTTTTCTGCCACAGTGAGGTCAAGCACTCATTGCACCTTTTTTTTTTTTTTTTTTTTGGCATGTATTTTTCATAGCTCAGCTGAAGCTTCTGTTGTCTTTTATTCCCTTTTTTGTTATGCTTTCTTCTTTTCTCTTTTCTTTCTGTTTTATGACGTGTCCATCACTAGTTGCTCTGCCCCTGAGAGAGAAAATAGTACTAAGTGGAAGAGCAACATATGCGTGAGAGCTTGCATTTAGTAAAAAACCCATCTTTAGCTTAGAGAACTTAATTTCCTTAAACAGGTGCTGTGCTGTTGGATTTCCCAGTCCTAGGGACATGGGGTTTTGCCTCAGTCACAAGTGGGTGTACTTGCTTGCTGCCCAGAGGGGCTGCAGCTCACATGTTCAGAGATGGCTTGGTCCAGATGAGGTGACCAGCGGTAGAAATGATAGAATGACAGCAAGAGAGTGTCCTGATCTGGATGGGACCCACAAGGATCACCGAGTCCAACTCCTGGCCCTGCACAGGACCCCAAGAGTCACACCCTGTGTGAAGAGCATCATCAAGACACGGCTTGAACTCTGCCAGGCTGGTGCTGGGGAGAAGAACCTTTTGCTAATATGCAGCCTAAACCCTCGGGTCATTCTCTCGGGTTCTGTCACTGTCACCAAAGAGATCAGTGTCTGTTCCTCCTCTTCCCCTCACGAGGAAGTTATAATTGTAGTGAGGCCTCCTCTTGTCCAGCTGAAGAGACTAAGCCCTTCTCATACAGCTTCTCCTCAAGGCCCTTCCCCATCTTTGTTGCCCTCCCTTGGACTCTCTCTAACAGCTTTATAACCTTCCGACAGTGTGGTGCCCAAAGGTACCCCAGGACTGGAGCTGGGTGGGACAATCTGGCTTGTCATGCTGTCCCTGATGCCCCCGGGACAATCCCCTGGCTGTCCACGGTGTCCCTGATGACCCCAGGACAGGGATGTCGCCACTGCTGGCTCCCATCCCCCGGCCATGGACCAGTACCCACACATCCCTTTCCGTGGTGCTGCTCTCCAGCATCTCCCCGGAGCTCAGCACGACAGCTTTAGGACGGGCTGGAAGGGAAGGCTACCTTGGGTCGTACACTCCCCACACGTATAATACATCATCTCGACACGTCACCCTGCCTCCCTGCCGCCTCGCTCCCCCCCGCGGCCGTCTCTCCGTGCGGAACCTCGGTGCCGGCCGCTCTTTCCAGCCGGCGCCCGGCGCTGCAGCCCAGGCGGGGCGGCCATGGCGGGCTCGGGGCTGAGCGAGCGGGAGCGGGCGGGCTGCCGGGACCTGCTGGAGCTCCTGCACACCGAGGAGCTGCTGGCGCTCACCGACACCGTCACCAATCGCCTGGTGCACCCGGAGAGCCGCCAAGGTGCGCGGGCAGCGCCGGCGCTGCCGGGCCGGGCCCTGCCGAGCGGGGCCGGGCCCTGCCCCGAGCCCCCCGGGGCCTGCGGAGGGCAGAACCGCCCGGCGGGGATCGGGGCTCGCTGCGCTCGGCCGAGGCGGGGGGCGCTGCCGGGAGCCTTCTCCTGCACAGCCCAGCAGCTCCGGGGTTTTTTTCAGGCCGAGGAAGTTGTGGTGGTGACGGGCTCGTAGCAGATTTTCAGCCCTACACGCATCTTTTTCCTCTCAGCCCCCTGCAGCGAGCTGCGAGCACGGCCGTGCCCTTTGTGGTTCAGAGTATTGAAAGCTCAAGAGTCTCTCGTTGTTGGCGTCAATCACATTTGCTTTCAGGTTTTGAAAGGGTAAAATACGAATCTACATTGAGCTTACTCTTTTTCTAGGACACTTGCAGTTGTGACCATCTCCCATCACTTTGTTGAGATTTTTTTCATAAGACTTCATTTTCTATGTGAGTTACTTGAGTCCACTGGGTTTGTTGCCCTGATACATACTCACCCTATAAAGGCTCGAGTGTGTTTCATGTGATGTAACTAAAACCTGTAATATTTGCCCAGCACATTTTTTAAAGCTCTTTTGCCTGTTTGGGGTTTTTTTTCCCCCCCTTTTTTTTTCCTTTTTTTTTTTTTTTTTTTTTTTTTTTCCCCCTTTTTTTTTCCTTTTTTTTTTTTTTTTTCCCTCTTTTTTCCCCTATTTTTTGCAGTGGTTGTAGGTTACATTAAAAAAATGTTGTGTTTTACTTGAGCTATTTCTTTCTCATTAGATTTTGGGGTTTTATAGGTCCCGTGTTAAGTACTGGCCTCAGTTCAGGTGGGAACTGTCTGCTGCTGCTTCAAAGGCAAATTTAAGCCTTGTAGCTGAATTTTGTTTATTCTTGCCATCCACTACAGCTCTGTTGTTGTTCTAGGATGCATTTTCTTAGGAACATGGGAGTTGTAATTACATTAATGTGGAAATAAAACAGATTTAATTCCATTCCCAGCAGGCTTCAGGAAGGAGGTAGAACCTCACTTTCAGAAACTGCTGTGCTTTGCTGAAACACTTCACTGGAATTCTTGTCCAGGAAGCATATTTGCAAGCCTTTGAGTGTATTCTGTGTCTGATATGATGAGGCCAGATTTCAGTTTACAGACAAAGTTTCAGTTTCTTCATGTCCTGTCACCTTGCCTTTGTCTGTATTTGGAGGTCAGGTATTTAAGAAATGGCTTAGGTTTGAGGTTTTATTGTGAAAGAAGGTAACTCTAACTTCAATTTCTTCCTTTGCAGAGGCCATTCATGCCATTCTGGTGTACAGCCAAAACGTGGAAGAACTTCTGAGGCGCAGGAAAGTCTGCAGAGAGATCATCTTCAAGTATTTGGCGGCACAGGGAATTGCAGTGCCTCCTTCCTCGGAGAAACACCTCCTCATCGAGCGGGTGAGGCAGCTCTGGAGCGGGCAGCTCACACCACGGGCCTCGGAGCCAGGGCACAGGAAACCTCCTGCACAGGTGAGTGCTGCTGCTGGAAATCCTCAGGGTGCTCAGCATTGATTCCACAATTGCTTCACTTCAGGGTGACCAGAGCAAATGTGGCTCTGCACCTGTAGGAAGGTCTCTAATCTTTTTAACTCTTGGTTGGTTTGGTTTTTGTTGGGTTTGGTTGGTTGGTTTTGAAATCTGAAGGTGTCTGCTCTGTTTCCCACGGTGTTAGAACTCTAATGTGTGGGGTCTTCTCCATGCTTTGGATTTTTAAATAGCCCTATAAGCTAAAATAGAAAATATTCACAAATAGTTTCGTGGGTTCAGGGACATATTGAAAACAGCATGAATGGCACAGGAATCCTGCAGAGGCCCTTTAATTTTAGTGAGTTTATGTATTGATAAAGTGTGCAGTTTCCAGCAGTGATAGGTCGGTGCAGTTTGTTTTCCCTTGGTATTTGTAACACCTAATACAGCATAAGGAAATGTGTTTTGGCAATGGCAGGTTATTTTGAAGTTAAAAACTTTGCCATTTAGCAAATCCTGGTGTAATGAACTTTAAGGGGTTTATTTGTGGTTTTAATTGGCCACCTTGCTGCTGTTCAGAGCCTTCCTGTGCTGTGAGAGCTCTGTCCCTATTGAGAACTTTTTGCACTGAGCTTTCCACTCAGAGATTAACTGATGACAGTTAGAATTTAGCTGAGAATTGTTTTTAAAGCAATTTTCTGTGCGCATAATTTGAGGAAAAAAAAAAAGTTTGTCTTAGCAAAGTTCTGTGGTTGATGGTACATAAATGAAGTACTTAAAACACATAAATTTAAAAGAAAGTCAGTTGATTTATTTATCGCATACACCTTTCTTTGCATTTGTTTTCTCTTAATTCTCATCTCTTTTTTTCTTCACCACTTTGAAGAAATGGGAAACCTGAACCTATGTAACAGAATTGGAAATTAATTTCAATTTGTGGTGAAACAAATGAAGCATTTCTATACAGAATTCTCCAAACTTTTAATGCTTATAACACCATTTAATACTTGCTAGACTTTGGTGTTAGCAAACTTGACATTTGATTTACTTTTAAAAAAAAAGTCTTGCTGTCAAGTCACAAATACTGAGAAGTCCTACAAAGCAACTGAACATTTAGTTCCAAAAAGTGTCACTTTACATTCTTCGCCTGCCCTTTTTCAGTAGAACAAGGATTTTCCTCTTGGTTTGTAAAGAGCCCAAGACACTGAAGCAATTTCTAGGTATAATTCAAGGAACCTGTCCTGGTTCTCTACATTAGATAATCATGTTTGTAAAAATCAATGACATTTTACTTTGGTGTTTCTCTTCAGGCACTCTGGCTCAGAACACTTAAAAGGTTTAATATAAGTATGTGTGTGATTTGATGTTTTTCTAAGTGGTAATTGTGCCAAACAGTTCTAAGAAAAAAATTTTCTTGACTGCAGGGTCATGGAAACGGACAGAAGTCAGCACAAGATGACATTAGTGGTCTAGGAGGAGAATTCTGCCAGTGGTACTTTGAACTCCTGAACTCTCAACACCCTTTGAGAGTAAAATCTGAAGAAACATGGGGACCACAGCATTTTTGGGAGGATGCCAAACTGAAGTTCTGTTACAACACCCTGGAAAAAAACGTGGAACAATATGTGGGTGCAGACATGGTGAGCCTGCGCCTGCTGTCCTTGGTTAAAGAAGAATGTCTCCTCTTCAACCCAAATCTGCATTCCAGTGGCCTGAAATGTGCCATATCCCCTCATGGATTGGTGCTGGTGGCAGTGGCTGGCACAGTGCACAGAGACAATGCTTGTTTGGGTGTCTTTGAGCAGATCTTTGGGCTCATCAGCTGCCCTGTGAGGAATAACACCTGGAAAATAAAACTGGTGAACCTTAAAATAGTAGGACAGAATGCTCTGGAGCCTGGGATGCAAATTGAAAAACCCTCCATAAGATATGAGTTAAACCAGCTGAGGGAGTTCTATGATGGGAATGAACTGACTGTGTTTGAACCTCAGAAATTCTGAGCAGTTTGTCACAGCTGGCTGAGGGGCTGGGTTGTTGCTGCCATGCAGTTTCTCTTCTCTGAGTAAGATCTGCTGAGTGGCAAGCTGAGGTACAGGGTATTTACACAGGTTAACACAAATGCTTGTGGGCACTTTCCAAGAGCTAACAAATATTTCATGGGTATTCCTTCAGGCTTTTCACTGTCATTAGAGTGGAGTTTGGTTATTCATGGTTACATTTAAGTATGGATTGGCAGCAGTGTGTGTAATGAGAGGTTCACAAACTGTAAATTCTCTTCAGGACACCAGTTGAAACTCTCACCTGAGCTGTAGCAGGAAGTCATTGCATCTGGCTTTTGAAATTTGGGAGGGGTAAGTGTCTAAATGGACATCTTAGTCCCAAGAAAACCAGTAGAAAACCCAAAACAAAACACTGTGAGTGGAGGCAGCTCCTGTGGATGTTCTAAACGTGGTTTAATGGGACAGTGCAGGGAACTTGGCATTGTTGAAGTCTTTTTTTAAACTTCTTAGCATTAGTTGCTTCCTGTCCTTCTACCTTATGGTTCCAATTCTGTCATGAATACACACAAATTGTTCTGTCTGTGTCCCCAAGCAGACCAGCTTGAGATGGTTGCCCATTTCTAGCACTGGCTGTCATAAATCAAAAACTTGATTTCAAAACTTGCAGCAACACTGTATGAACCAAATGCTCTGATAGTTGTTTTGTATATAATTACAACAGAGTTCTTAATATAATAGTTGTGATTTTTGAATGTTTTCTCAAAATAAGTATTTTGTTTACTCTGAGCTGCTTTATTACAGGTACTGAAAGTCCATTTGTTACCACTGGGTGGCTACAACGATAGGTCATGCTAAGAAAAGTATCCCATAACCACTTAATAACTGAAATTATTGCGGCTGTAAAACTTGATTTTTTTTTTTTTTTTAACTCTATTTATTTATAGGGGATTAGAGGTGAAAACTTCTTTTTTGGCATCTTGTTTGGATTTTTTGAGAGTTTTGTTTTAATTTTCTGGCTTCACTGTCTAAAGTTCTGAAAACATAAACATTCCCCATAAATTAGCAGAACCAAAAGAACTGTTTCTAGGTTTGTCATGGTAAAGTATGGCTGGGTGAGAGGAAACAAGAAGGTTCAGGTATGCACAGAACAGTTTTTTATGAACAGTCTGAATCTTGCTTTCTCCTTAAAGTGATTTATTTTCTATACAGAAGTTCACATACTGTGTTGGGATGTTCTTTCTCAATAAACAGCTGAGTTGTGGCTTCTAATTTTTCTATTTTTTAGAATAAATATTCTTACTGAGAATTCCAAATTCATTTTTCAAATCATTGACACAGGCAGAATTTTTTAAAAGTAGAAAAAATATTGACTCGTGTGGCAAATGTGAGAAGGTACTTTTAGCTTAACCTTGACTTTAAGGGAAAAGCTAGGACTTGTTTAAATGGAGCTGAAATTGTTTCTGGACTTGTTTAAATGGAGCTGGACAAACTTCAGAAAGCTGAAATATTTGCAGGAGTGATTTCATTGCTCTTTTTAGATGCTGCTCCTCAGAGTTGAAGTAATTAATTGTTGATTTATCCTTGGAAGCAGACATTTTAATTGTATTTTGGAGATTGAAAAAATTAAGTAAATTTCTTCAAACTGTTATCATCCATTTTCCTCTGTTTCCTATCACGACAGATATTTTCAATAACAGTTTCTTATGTCTATCACTGCCACCGAAGCTGCAATGCTAAATTTGTGCTTTCTAGATCTCTCTCTGGTAAATTAGGTAAAAAGCAAAATTCTGATTTGTAGCAAAGCATGTGGAATTTTCTGAAAGTTAAACAGTGGAAATTGTGTCCCTCTGTGCTTTCTTCAGATGCTCCCTATGAAATTAAGTTTTTAAGTATATTCAGAAATTTGTAAAAGGTGCCTAATAGTCTCCAGCTGTTTAGACTTTATCATTTTTTTATTCTGCTGTTTTTTCCCTGGTATAATTATCTTTATTATGATAGAAAATCTTTTATGTTCCCTTGTCACAAGGTGCTTCTGCTTCTTCCTGTGTTGCTTGCTGTTTTGTTGCAAATCCATTATCTGTCTCAGTAGCTTGTTCTTTTACCCCTAAGAGTTAGATAAGGGTAAACTCTGCAAGGTGATAAAATTCTGTAAAAGGAGAAATAGAGGCCTCCAGTAAAGATGTCAACAACCATAGCATTTTGCTTTTAGCTCTTGCAATGTACTTGAGTTTTCAAAGCATTTTGGAGACGTACTGCAGCTTGAAAGTTTCTTTTCTTTTTTAAGGGCACAAAGTAGACATCTGAAGTTAAATGTGGGTGTAACTGCAGGAGTGATGACAGTGCTGTGACATCCCTGCCGCCTGCAGGAAATTCAGGAGCTTGCAGGAGTTTAAGCAGGCGATGGGAGTGAGCTCTGGGTGACATCTGGTGGCAGATTCATCACTTGCCCGAAGCTGCAGTCCCGAGAAGATGCTCAACAGGCTCCTTCTATCCCACTCCTTAATGGCAACAAAATGCCCTGAAATTCCCCCCTTGCCTTGATCTAAAAGAAAGTTTGAAAGGGATCCCTCAGCAGAATGAAAACTAAGAAACCTGCTGTCTTCCCAGGATAAACTTAAAGAAATGACAAAAATACAACATTTATTGGACTTTTGCCAGTAGTAATTGCCTTTACAGAAAATCTTTAGAGAGGTGGCTTAGAACAAATCAGAGATTTTTGTGCAAGTGGTGTTTGTGCAGAGAGGCATCTGCTGAAAGGAGCAAGGGATGTGTAATTCCTGCGTAGCCACCTCTTCTTTGCCCTCTGAGAGCATAAATTGCAAGGGAAATAACGCCATGTTGTACTTGCTGCCATAAATCATTCATTTTATAACCAGTATAAGCCTAAGCTGCTCATCAAGATGAGGTTTGGATTCCTTGCCAGCATTTTCCCACATAAGAGTATTGAAAGGAAATGGTGATTTTTAATAACTTGACTGTGATTTATCAAAACAGGCTCATCTTTGATATCTGAGCTTTCTTCCTCCTCAGCTGAAATCTGTTGTCCCAAATAATGGACAGGATCAGCTTTCAGGTAAGGAATGAGTGAATAAACTGGGGATCAGTTTAAACCAGGTAAGAACTGTGGGACTGAGTAGAACTTGCAGGTGCCACATCCACACCTTGTTGGACACTTCCAGGGCTGGCAATTCCATCCTGAGCAGCCTGTTCCAATGCCTGACCACCCATGCAGTGATGAAACTCTTCATATTTAATCTAAGCCTCCCCTGGCACAACTTAAGACCATTTCATCTCTTCCTGTCTTTTCCCTGGGAAAATAGAATGATCCCTGACCTCACTACACCCTCCTTTAAGGTAGCTGTGGAGAGTGATAATGTCCCCTTGAGCCTTCCTCTGGCTAAACAACCCCAGATCCCTCAGCTAGTCCACATCAGACTTGTGCCCCAGACCCTTCCCCAGCTCTGTTCCCTTCTCTGCACATATCTCAGCCCCTCACTGTCTTTCTTCTGTTTCAGGAGCCTGTAGAAAATCACTGCAAGTGTCCTCTGAAGCAGTCTGAATAACCTCCAAGTGTGCTGTTTGAATACCACATTATAATTCCAAAATACCAAACCAAATGTTTTGATTTTTCCTCTTAGCAAATTGCAGAACCTCCCAAGCACAAGAAAAAACATGTTCTTGGGTTCTGTCTCGACAAGCTCTCACAGCCCTTACTGAAAAGGCTCTTTCAGATGTCTCTGGTTGTCACTGAGTCATTTTGGCTGTGTGGGTAAGTGTTGCACTGAGGTCTCTGCTGTGTCTGGCCCTTTTGTCCTAGGGTGAGCCCTTTACAGTGCCCTGAGTGCTTCTGCTGCAGGAAACATTTTAGTGGCAGTCAGGAGGCTGCTTTTGAGGAAATGCTGTGTTTGCAGCCACACCCACAACTGCTGTGATCTGATTCACATTACAGAGCATTCACCCTGGAGTTAGTTCCCTTGGGACAAAATGGACCATGGAGATCCTGCAGCCCTGTGGCCAGGGCACCCTGCTCTCTTGTGAGACACTCAGGCTGCAGGACCACCCTGGAGCTGGCTGGCAGCAAACTCCCAACACGTTTAGAGATGCTGTGCTGGCAGCATCTCAGCAACAGCTGTTTCATGCTCCTGTTGCCCAGCACTGTTTGCTAATGTAAACACAGCTTAAGGGTGATGAAAATGGTATTATGGCCTCCTTAGGATGAAATTAAATTAGTTTTCATCCTAATGCCTTCTTAAAATGTGTGTATGTATATGTACATACATATTTTAACTAGTCTTTCACTCACTTTCTAGCATTTCCCTTGCAGGATTTATATTTCAAATGGAGTAATTGTCAGCTCCTCTTTAGCAGCAATAAGCATAAGACATCATGTCAGTGCTTGTTCATCTATTCCTTTTTTCTCAGTTCATTAGTGTTATTTATTGCCTGGCTGGATTTTGAGTATTAATGAATTCTCCTCCAAGTTTGCATTTTTTATTGAAATAAATCGATCCGTTTAATATCTCTTCAGTAATTATGTGTTTAGATATATTTGCACAGTGCCCCAGCTCTAACAAGATTAGTGGCAGGAAAATCCCATTCTGCAGATTAGCATGATGTATTGAGTTGAACTTTAGGATTTTCCTCTGGTGCTTCATTATGAAGGTTTATTACACAAACCCACTTTGTCTTCAATTACTTGCTGGCTGATGTGCATCTGAAAGGCTCAGATGAGCAGTCTTTTTTTTGCTCTGAAATTGGAAACATCATCTTCTGAGACACAAACTCTTTAAATGCCACCATTAGAAATACATCTCATGTCACCGAAAGGATCTCAGTATTTTCAGTTTACAATTCAATTTTCCTTTTTGTCACATCTGTGGCATTCTGACAGTGATCAATCCATGAGAGCAATGTCTCCTGCATCTTCCAGGAGGTTGCCAACCCCTTGCAGCTGCCCCTCTCTTGAAACATGGCTGGGCTGGGGTGCTGTGGGTTCCCCTGGCTGCCTGCAGACCCGTTTCTACATTAAAACTTGTGTTGGTGACAGTAACTGGTAAGTATCTGACTGCTACCATGGCACAGATGACTTTGCAGCTACTGTAATAATCATAGAAGTCTCCTTCCAGCTGTCTCCAGCAGCTGCTTCCCCAGATACAAGAGTCAAGGACTCTGCTGGAGGCAGAAGAGCATCACACAATTTCCTTCGAGCTCAGTGAGGGGTTAACAGCAATGACAACGGCTTTCAGAGCAACAGAAGGGCAAATTCTTCCTCAGGTGAGCTGAATTTCAGTGCTAGTTGGTCTTCCATGTGATTGACCCAGACTGGGATTGTGTTATGGATCTGCCAGATCTGATTTTGTAGGGGACCAGGAGAGCTGGTTTGTTGCTAGCAAGGCAGCTCCTGCTTCAGCCCAGGATGCCCTCCCTTTACAGCTGGCTGGGAAACAGGAGCAGTGTCAGTGGAAACAGTAAAACCACTAGATGATGAAATGAACATGTTAAAAACACCCTAATTCAAACACTTACGAATTTTTGCATCGGGGAGAAAACCACCCACAAGAAATTTTGCACTGCGAGTGCAAACACTGTGTTTGCCCTAAAGCTTTTACATATGGAACAGAGGGCTTGGATTCCTACCTGAAAAAGTTGGATGCTTCCAGGCTGTAGCTGACAAACTTTGGCAGCAGGCTGACACTGCTAGGCATGATGGATAGGACTTTTTAAAACCCTGCCGTGGAAAATATCTGGCTGTGGGCTCCATGGGGAAAAGCTGGTGTGTGGATGAGTCCATCCAGTGGTACTGTGACACAAGGAGACAGCTCCCTTTGGAAAAGACCACCCATCCTGTCCTCCACGGGGCCTGGGAAGAGGTGAAAATGTCTGCTTATCCTAAAATGTGTTGCTAGGACTTGTGACTCCACATGTGGGAAGTTGCTGAGCAAAAGTGTCCTGCCTCTTTGCTTGCATGATGTCAGCTGGGATTTCTCATATCCTGGAAGCCATAAACATTCTATAAATGTGCAGGTTTAATTAGTAACTATGCCATGTGTTAGTGGCATGGAGGTGGTGCAGTTTCCTGAGACAGTTCCTTGTGTCTAATTCACTTGGAGTGCCCTAAATCTGGACTTCTTATCAGAAGGCACATGTTCTACCTCCTGTGTGTGCTTCCCCTGGCCTTTTGCATCCTGGGCTGGGCTGGAGAGAGTCAGAGGCTTTGTATTTCCATATCTGCTCACAGTAACTAGAGCATTACAAATTAGGGAATGGGCTTAAAATTAGCTTTACTTCTTTTATCTTTTAGTTTTTCAGCCTTTTCACTTTGAAATTCTGAGTGCCTCACTTCACTTAGAGATTCCTTCTGCTCTCAGTGTCCCCACAAGATAGTAACACGGTCCATACTGAAAAATCTCTAATATTTTTCAGTGTGCAAAAGGAAAATGGTGCTGCTGGAAGGTTGTTCCCTTTCTCCCAGTCCCAGTGATTCTTTAAACAAAAGTTTAAACAAAGAAGTTTAATCAAAACACCTTCAATGTCTATTTTTAACCTGAGAAATCCTGGATCTACTGTCTGTAGATATGCTTTTTGTAGTATTCCAGTTTTTAAACAGAAGTAAAATTGAGCCAGAAAAGTATGGCTACAGATCCCAGGTTTCAAGTGAAGGGCTGCTGGACTGGATTTCTATTTGTAACTACTTTTTTTGTGACATAGTTTGACCTCTGCAGGTAAAAGTTATCTGATAAATTGTGTGCTTCTGAATGGTATTCAGGATGTTTTAATTTCAAATTATTGCATTCTTTGAATGTGTATGTGACCTGTGTGCTTTTCTATGTCTTTTCTGCCTTGTCTCTGTTTCTTCCTCTTATAATTCCCCTTTCTTGGAGCATTTTGAGTAACTTAACATCAAATGGGCTTAAAGTTTTCAAAGCTGAATGGGCCAAGTTAATGCTCTGAGAAGTGTTCTGTTGTTGTGGATGTTGTGGTAAACCCTTTGCCAAACTTCCTTGATTTTTCTAAAGTGCCAGTAAAGCTGTTTTGACCTCTTGAAAGAATATCTTGTCAGTATTTTCTCAACTACTGAGTGCACACTAGGAAATATTCTCAAGGAAAAATGAATAGTGCAAGCTCATTAAGGTCCTTATTTCCTTTTTTTTTTTTTCCCACTTTTTTTACCATTTTAAATCCTGTTGTGTATCCCAAAACCTGAGGTGAGTAGAAGGGGAAGTAAGTTGTCTCTTGGAGCAATGCTGGGGATTGCTGCCTTGCTTGTGGCAAATGTTGCACCTGTATGCATTTGTTCTCCTATTTGATGTACAGAGAGAGGTGTCCCTTTCCCTTCTCAGCTGAAGTAACATTTCACATTGTTCAAGTCACTTTCTTTTTCTAATTTTGTGCCATTCCCCAAGAGTTATTCACACAATTTTGTCTGGGGGCTGGTGATTCATCTCTGATGACACCATTATCTCTGTATTTCCTTGAAGGAAGGATTTGGGATGAAACAAGAAGCTCTGTTCATGTTCCTGAGCAGAAGGCGGCATGTTTTCTGTTTGCACCCAGGGCAGGTTGCTTGTTCAGTGTGTTGGTTACTCTGAATGTCCTGAAGGAAACCAAGTGGCAGAATAATTGTGAGGGGACAGTGACCCACCTGAGGGTGAGGGGACATCCCTCTGCTCTAAGCCCTGGGAAATGCAAGGGCCAGGGAGTTTGGTCTGCTGGTGACAGACGGATACATGAGGAGAACATGCAATCGTACAAGCAACTCCAGCAAACACTGGGGACCTTGATTTTGAGAAATCAGGGAAAAGAATATTTCCCAGCTCTTCCTTCTTTGTAGCCTTTTTCATGCTTTTGGATTTACATGTGAGCCAACATTTGGAATCCATAATGCATGTGGGAGGAGTAAGGTAGGGGTTGTTTTTGTTTTTTGTTTTTTTGTGGGTTTTTTTTTGTTTTTTTGGTTTTTTTTTTTTGTTTGTTTTTTGGTTTTTTTTATTTATTTTTTTTTTTTAAGCTTTCTTTTGTGTCAGGACATTGTACAGTCTGCAGAGACACAACTCAGACCTGGCAAAGGTGCTCTTTTGGATGGGAAGAGGATGAATGGTTTGCTGAGGAAACAGATTTTTCAGGCAAAGTCCTGTAGGAAGAGCTGTGAGTTAGGAATGCTGAACTAAAATGTTTTATTCTATTTTTATTGGCAAAGTCCAGCCAGAGTGAGGTGACAGCTTCCAGCAGTGTGGATGTATAGGAGCAGAGGAAAAAAAGTCAGTGTTCTTCTCCTGCACCTTCAAGGAAAAATGGGATCAAAGGGAGCACACTGGCCTGTTTTGCTGTGCTCCAACATGGATATGTGTCCATGGATGTGTAGATGAAAATAAAAAGGTTTTAATTTGTTGTTGAGCTGTAGATACAAACTTGCAACACTGTTCTGTTAAGCTGGTAAGTGCATGGCCTTTGTTGTGAGGAAAGCTTTTATAAAAACCTCACATCTGAGAAATGGCACCTGGAAAATCAAACTGCAATCCAATATAGGTAACTCTATAATGTAGCTATAATGCATTATGAAAAATACAAAATGAATCAATAGGGTCATCAGCCTATAGTAAAGCAAGTCTCAGAACTGGGCAGGTTTCTGTGTTGTATTTGTCTGGTAGTAGAGGTGACTGAATTCTGGTGTGATCAAAGACCTTGCTCAAAATTTACACTGCAAAATGCTGTACAGCACAGACCCGCCTCAAGTCTGTTTCCTTTGTCAGGACGTGGTGATGGTGACAAAGGATTAAAAATAATAAAAATAAATTAGTCATTTACTAGGTTTCTTTCTGCTCCTTGACATTATTTTCAATGACATCAGTGGCACTGAATGTGGCTCTTGGGGACATAGTAATGGCAATACAGAAGCAAAAGCAGCTGCACAGGGAGTTGACGCAGAGGAATTGAGGCAATTAGGAAAAGGTGGTGCTAGAGCTGGGTTGAGTCAGATGTGAAAAAATGGCACCCTCACATCACCCTGAAATGTGATGGTATCAGTGATCATAGGCAGAAGAGATGGTTTTCTCAAACTGGGCCGCTTCCAAAAGATGGGAAAATATTCAGAGGTAAAAATCAGAATTCCAGCCAGCATTCAGCTACATAGCTATTCAGAGCTGAACTTCACAACTGCTGCACTTATAATGCATGTTTTGCAGATCTAACACTTGCAAGATGTGGAAAATAAAATTCAGGATGAATTTTAAGAATGCAACAGGAATAACCAGCGTGGCAGATGTAGATTTAGGGTATTCTGCACTTTCTGAAGGATTTGTTTTTAATGTGAAGCATGTACCTTCACACTCTGTAACATGTGCTCTGATTCCCTGACAGATTTCGTCCTGTACAGTCCCGCTGGAATATTGGCACTCACACCATCTATAGATGGTTTGTGTCTGTCAGGACTGGACTTCATTTTATTTACTGCTTGGTCTTTGGGGGTGGGAAGAAAGTGAATTAATCAAAAGAAGCACACAATTCTCCCTTCCTCCTTCTCTTTATTTATTTATTTTTGGAGCTTGAAAGCTCTTAGAACTCCTCATTAGTCCCAGGGTTCATTTTTTATTCTTTTTTCCCAGTAGGAAAGTAGCTGATCTGAGCAGGTGAGGGGCAGGGCGATGAGCTGTTGGAGACAGAAGGCATTTCCAGAGATCATCACAGAGATAAGGGGTCCTCTGGTGATTACCAGGGCTGGTGGTGTGAAGGGGCCAGGCTGCAGAGGGGCTGGGGGAGGAGGGTGGAGGTACAGGGTGCAGAGCAGGAACAGGCACAGGGCGTAGGCTTCTAAGGATCACAGTGGGGAAATTTGCCTGTCTCAATGGAACGTGTTGTCCCTGAGTGCTTTGTGGGATTGCCTCCCATCTGGCAGCTCTAATGCCAGTGGAAACCCCCATGTGTATGGTGTGCTAGTGGTGTTTCCATGTGGGATACTCTGTGTGCTCTTGCCTGTCAGTAAGGAAAAACCCTACAAGCAGGAGGCCCTTAGTATTAAGTGGTAGTGTTGGAAATGATACCGATTTGAAAATATTTTTATTTAACTTTAGTCAGCCCCAGGGGAACGGCATTTTAAGTTTCTTTTCAAAGGACTGTTTCAGCACTCAAGGCCTGATGAGCTGAATGTCTCAACAGACTGAGAGTAACACAGAAGACAGACAAAGGATAAAAGGATAACAACCATCCACGGTTATCAGCTCCAGACAACATGCCTGGCATGGTCAGAGACAACATGTCCCAAAAAACATGATAAGAGTACCAAGGAATGAGAATCTAATTAACATCAAAGGCGAAGAGATCGATAACCAATAGGAAACCAAATACTAAGAACTGTGTAACTTGGGACCAGTGAACATTGAACCAATGAATTTCTATGGGTTTTGACTCTATAAGTATGTGAAAAATCTAGTAAAATTGATGTGTGATGGAATGATTTCCTCTGCACAGCCTGGACCCTGTGTGGATGAAATGATTTCTGTTGCACATCGTGGCCAGCATAAAGCAATGCCCTGATTCTCTAACACTAAAAATGTTGGTTTTGTTTTTCCTGAAGTTATGGAGACAGTAGGGAGGCAAAATTACACATATTACAGATAACTGAGGAACTGCTTCAGGGCCAGTGCACAGTTGATGACCACCAGCACAGAACAATGACATTCACTTCGAGAACAGGAAAACGAGAACGCTTCGTTTTGAACGTGACAATCGTTTCTTTTACAGGCTGGAGTCTCTAAAGGAGAGTCCTCTAGCTCAAGTGAAGTAAAACAAGCAGGGTTACAAAACTTAAGCGGCAGCGTTAAAGCGGGGGTAAGAAACTTCAGAGGAAATAAGAAAGCGAGGGGTGGCTCGGAGAGAGCGGGATGGAGAAGGGAGTGGTCCCCGTCCGCTGAGGGTGATGCTCACATGGGATTTAAGGTGGACCCTGAGCAGGAAAAACCTGAGCGCACAAGCGTCCGGGAAAAAAATTGTGCGAGCCGGGGGCGGGCTCAGGGCGGAGCCCCGGCCGGCTCTCGCCCCGCGAGTTGTCGCATCTGCGGCCGTCGGGGTGGAGCTGTTGCCGGTCCGTGGTGGCGCGAGGAAAGGCAGTGGAGGGGCAGGGGAAGGTAGGCAGGGAAGCAGGGAAGGAAGGCAGGGAAGGAAGGCAGGGAAGGAAGGCAGGGAAGAGAGAGGGGACGGGCTCCAGCCGTCAGTGCCACGGGATCAGCCGTGGGTACCGTGCTCTCCTCCGCCCGCACGGGAAGGATCCCGGCGCAGCATCTTGCGTGCGGGTGCCCGCCCCCGGCGCGGCCCGGTGGCCGCTGTCGCTGCATGCCCCGTCCCTGTGGCTCTGCGGAGCCTGCGGGAGCCGGGGAGGGCACTGCCATCCTCTCCTGCCTCGCTTCACGTAAAGCAGGCAGCCACTGCGGTCTCAGGGAGCGTGTGGCTACAGCAGTCAGATTTGCTGACCGAAACCCCACCGGTTTGGCCTAGGGTGTGAGGGCACACTCCTGGGTGGGATTTCCCTGAGGTACAGCCGTCGTTCCTTGAGCAGCAGGCATCGGGCACGCCGGGGAGGCGGCAGGAAAGCTGATGGTGACGCTCGTGGCATGCAGTGGTGAAAGCCAAGAGAGGAGTTTTGATGCTGAGGTGACAGGGAAGGGCTTGGGATCGCCAATAAAGCTACAGCGTGAGGACATTCCCGACACCAGCGCCCGCCTCCCCTCCTGAGGGACGCTGTGGGCAAGAGCAAATCCAGCTCCTGGCTCCATGTGGGAGAGCAGCGGTACCAGTCGCGGTCATTTCATTCTCGATGAAAACCTGGCCCTACAAAGCTCCATCCTTTTGCAGTGCTCGCTCCGTACAAGGGAGTCTGCATCTCGACAAGTCTTGCTCAGGTCTGCAATAACTTGTGATGCAGGAGGGCACACTAATCTTGATCTGAAAAATTCAAACAAAACCTGAATCGCGCAACTTCCCCACCCCCGCCCCACCCCCCGGCAGTTCCTTTCAGGAGGAGCTGTTAAAAATGTGTATTTTGCATCTCATTTTCAATGACCTGGATTTAGCTGTCAGCCCCTGCCTGGGGTTATTGCTCTCCCTGCTAGTCACCCTTCCCAGAGCAAGAGAACCGAGGGCTGTTTGCATTAGGGATGTGTTGCCGGCCAAAACCTCGGGCTCAAGTTTGTTTCCTTTGTGAAGAAACAATGTCTGTGCTGTTGGCGATCCCCATCCCACTGAAAAACCCTCTTCCTACTCCTGCTGTGACGGTGACAGGCTCCAACCTGGGACAAATCCATGGGAACAGTGGTTCGGAGGGCAGCAACACTTTCACACTGGAAAAGCAGCATTTTCTGGAGCGAGTGAGGAGCTTTTACCTTGGCTCTGGCCCACAGGCTTTCTTCAAAATATCCCTTTCACATGGAAATTCCTGCCAAGTGAAGATTGCTGGCTCTGGCTGGCATGTCAGCCATGGCAAGAGACACAGAGGTTCTGTATCAGTGGAAATAGGTGACACAAAGGAAGGGGAAGGGGGTTGTTTTGTGCTGGATACTGTAATCAGCCAGCAGTGTGCAGGGCTGGGAGAAGGGGGAGTGGGTATAGGGAAGGAGAGCTAGATTTATTAACATTAATTCCAAATAATCAGTTTTCTGCTGAAGGCAGCACTGCTGGTCTCAAATTTCCCTGCCTTGGAGTCACTTCTTGAGTCCCTTGCCTGCTCCATGGCCAAGAAAGCACACCTGCATTAACTCTGCTGCACGTAATTTATTGAGCCACTTTTACCACAATGCTTTTTTTGTTCTCCATCACCAGCAAAACAAGAGTAACTCCTAGCATAGTCATCCTACACGTTGGTTTTTAATCAGCATTGTGCTGTGCAAGCAAGACAGGTGCTGCTCAGTGGTACAGTCCCTGTCTGCATTGTGACTGTCTTTGGAGATTGGCCTATGGAAAATTTCCAGATTTTTCTAGGAAAAAATCTAAAGACAGAAAGGCACCACTTGGTCTCACCTTTCTTACCCCAAACCAGACAATCAGGCACTGAGTACCAAAAGCATATTGTAAATTCCCACCTGAGGTGCCTGATGTCTGCAACATCTCTCAGGAACCTTGCAATTTCCTTGGAAAAGGCAAGTTATGTCTCATAGGAAGAAATCCAGCCTGTGGTGGACTCTCACAGTACACCTGACAGTGCAGAACTATTGCAGCATGAGCAAGGGTGACCCACCCCTTCAGAACCTGCTCAGAGATTCCAGGGAATCTGGTATCACCAGCTGAACTTTTTCTCTATGGATCTCTGTATTTTGTTGTACAGCCATTTCCATCAGGTTATCAGGCTGGAACTGTTGTAGCACAGTTTCCTCATCATCTTGCTTGAAAGGCCTGTTGAGAACTTCTGTTTCCTTAGAAACTTTCAAATGGTTGCTTTAAAATTTATTCATGAATTAGTGAGGGTGGTAAAGAAGTGAAAGGTGCTGCACCTGAACTTTGGAAATTGCAGACCTGAGGACCTCAGAGCCCCTTGCAGTGTTATATAAGAGGGGTTATATAAAAAAGGAGATTGGCTTTTGCATGGGCAGACAGTGATAGGACAAGGGGAAATGGTTTTAAACTAAAATAAGGAAGATTTAGGTGGGATATGAGAAAGAAATTCTACCCTGGGAGGGTGGGGAGGCCCTGGCACTCCAGAGCAGCTGTGGCTGCCCCTGGATCCCTGGAATTGCCCAAGGCCAGGCTGGACAGGGTTTGGGTTAACCTGGGATAGTGGAAAGTGTCCCTGCCCATGGCAGGAGGTGAAACTGGGTGAACTTCAAGGTTACCCAAACCATTCCATGATTCCATGAAGTTATTACAGTGTGAGTTTGTGCACACATTGACTTCAAATGAAATAATTTATTTTGTCCTTGAAATTTCTATTGTAATTTTTTTTCCCTATGTCATCCTGAACAGAAAGAAGACTTTATTTCGAAACTTTGGTATTTACTATATAATTTTCCTTTCTTCTTTCTGAAATACAAAGTGAATTTTATTCACATCTCACTTTAATTCTTTGGATGTCTGGAAATTTATGGGGAATGAAACCAGAGCTATTGAATTTCAGTGCATTTTAAGTATCTGTCAGCATCAGCTTCTGCTCTTTCCTTCAGGCTTACATGGTGCTGTGTCTCCACAGGCAGCTTGCAACAAGAGAACTCACCACACCTGAAACCTTCTTGATAAGGAAAGACAAATGTTAATGGGCTTGGTTCTTTTCCTCTTTTCTGCTTATTGGAGCTCTCTGCTATCCTTATTTTTAGGCAAACATGCCTTACCCTATTTCTGTCACTCACATTTCTGTCTCTCTGTGCTGCTCACCTCCTTGTGAAACCTTAAATATCTCTTTTGCTGCATCTCACTGTTCATTAGGATATTTAGGCTCTTCCAGCTGCTCCATCTGGGGTTTTTAATTGGAACAAGGATGCCTGAGGGTGAAAAGAGGAGAAAAGAAGATGAGGGAGCGAGTAAGGTGTGAGTAGGGTAGAATACTGATTTTTCACAGCTGGGAGAGAAAGCAACTTCCCTGCAAGGAAGCAAGAGGAGATGAAAGAGATAGGAGGGAGCCAGGTGAGAGCCAGGTGAAGGAAGTTTAAGTAATCATGATTAGTTAATGTTTGTAAAGGCTGCTGAGGTGGCAAAGTCATCTGTATGTGCTAATCTCCTAATCAGTGTTTTGTAGAGTGTCCTGGTTCATGAATCGTGGGTGATTAATCACAGCTGACTGGTCAATAGCAAGGGCTGAGTGTAATATAAAAATTAGGCAGCAAGAAAAGTTAGGCTTTTCTTCTTTTCTGCAGCAGAAAGGGATTTTGCTTTGAGGAACTTTTAGAAGATTCTCTGCCTGAGTGGAGTGAGCCCTTCCCCCAGCAGAAGAACCCCCTGGTTGACCCTGGCATGCCCCCTGCCCTTGTGCAGAGAAGGTTGGTGAAAGTTCCTCACTCATTTCTGTAATGTTTTAGAGCAATATCATATAGAATAGCAAAGAAAAAGTGCCCTCAAACAGCCCTGTCTTGTGGCACATGTCTCACTTCTGGTGGTATAAAAATCTCATCCTGCATGGTTTGTGTGAATTGAATATAGAGATTGGGGGAAAGAAGCAGGTGATGAGAACATTTTTGTGTTGCCCAATGGTCACCCCCACAGTCTGTGTGAGCTGGTCTTGTGGGTGTCCAGCTGGGTCTGGTATCCAGAATTGACATGAGAATAGCCAGGAAGAGAGAGATCATTCCTAGAAGGAGCCTGTTTGGTCATTTTTAGAACTAGAGTTTGTTTGTGGTGGGGTTTTGGAGCAGAAATTAAAAGCTGGTGATGGTATTGGATGGAGGGATGGAGCTGCTCCTTGCTGGCTGGTTTTCACGGTCATGGGGAAAGTTCTCCCAGGAGAGACCTGACAATTAACAGCTGTAGCAGCTTTTGTTCTTCTGTGTTTGTGTCAGGCTCGTGGGCCTGAGCTAAGGTATTCTGAAATTATTTAGTGTTGGTGAGTGTGAGGCATTTTTTTTTTTGTTATCTGCCTTTTTTTGGGAAATGAAAAATAGAGCCTCTGTTTCTGTTAGTGCCTTTTTTTTTTTTTTTTTTTTTTTTTTTTTTTTTTTTT
>CM031857.1:477694-763106 GCA_018697195.1 Certhia americana | reverse complement strand
TTTTTTTTTTTTTTTTTTTTTTTTTTTTTTTTTTTTTTTCCCCTGAAAAACCCCAGTGCCTCACCTCTGGTCTTTGATAAGTGTCTTCAAAAAGTCCTGGTGCTTTCTTCTGCCTCCTGCTCCCATACTTTGGTTTATCTACTCTCTGTAACTGTAATTACAAGTGGTATTGTTCAAGAGCAAATCAATCCCCTTTTTGAACACAGGCAGGAGAGAATCACTTCTTGTTTTAAAAAAGAAATCAGAGTTGAAACTTGCATGCTAACAGGGCAGTTAAGAACCATGCTCATCTTTAATGTTTAAAGCACAGGAATGATGTGCAATTTCATCAGCACTTTAGTGGCAACAGGGGGAGAAAAAAAACCCAACATTTGCTCCTGCCTGTGACTTTCTCTTCAGGCTTTCTTCATGCCTGTGATGCCAGCAGCACTGATTCCAAGGAGCTGTGAAAGGAAAGATGTGTGTTTGGGGTATCCTGGTGATTGAGGTTCTCCCCCTGCCCCAAAGAAAGCTTGGTTATTTGGGGGAAAATCCTAAATATGTCAGAGCAAAGCAATGAACTGTGGATAATGTAGATTTCAGAAGGGATGTGGCAAAGCTGCTTTTCTTTTGGGGTGTGTAAAGGTGAAGAATTGATGTAATTTCCAGGGAGTGGAGAGAGAATAAATATTCCTCTTTGGAAACAACAGATTCAGGACTCTTGAGCGATGACCAGAACAAGGATATTGGGAAACTCCTAAGCCTCCTTGCTAGGGAAAAGCCTTCAGGTCTCTGTGTCCACTGGCAAAGGAGGAGTCCCAAAAGCTTGAGATATCCTGTCATGGCAGAAAGGCCTTCCCTTGCTGCAGCTCCTGCTCAGCAAATAAAGAGCATCTGCAGAGAAACACTCACTGGTGTCCTGCGAAACTGCACAGCTGGGAGCTCCAGAGGGGAACCCTCAGCTGAGAGTCTGGCAAATGAACATCAGCTGAATGATCTTCATTTTGTTTGGCTGTGAGACAAAACTGGGAGGTGTCCAGTAGATTTCTCTGTCTGTGGTGCAGTGGAAACGCTCATGGGTGATTTTGTCCCCTTCAAGTGCTGATGTTGTAAAATGGAATGTTAAATACTCTTCTGTTAGGAAGTGATGCCAGGCTCTGTGGGTTTAGCAGTAGTGTTTTGAGCTTTATTTTTTCAAGGAAGAAAATAATACTACAAGACCCTAGTTCTAGCTACTATTGATGGGAAGGTCACTGGGTTAGCTCTTATATATATGTATATATTTTTATATATATATATATATATATATATTTATATATATATATATATATATATATACACACACATATATATATATATGTGTATATATATATGTATATATATATATATATATATATATATCCAAGCCTGAGAGTAATTTTCAATTACTGTACCTTCTCCTGTTATTGTCTTTGAAAGCAACTATTTCCTTTTCCCTCCATACCAAAGACAATATAGGTCAAGGACATAACCAAGGATGCTGAGCTGGTGGGAAACAGGGAGCATTTGGGCACTGATGCCCAAACATGAACATAAAGGTGAGTTGGGGTGCAGGAGCTTAACCTAAGCAATCTGTCAGAGACACCTTTGGGATTGGCTGGCTGCTGGAAAAAAGAGTGCTGCAGGTAGACTGTGTAGTGGCATCTCTGGTGTCCCACAGGTTGTCTGCCCTACATACTCTGACCTACATAGTAAAGGCTGAACCAGGTTTTCCACAGAACACACTTTTCCCTGTCATGTGGGAAAACAGGTTCTTCACCAAGTTCTGTTTTTCTGGAAAACCTGAATTTTTTGTGTTTGGTTTGTGCCAGGTGTATCTGTGATTTCCTGGAGCTGAAATCTACCTGGCTCCTGACCTTCAGCAGATCCTTTAGGACTTTCCTAGTAGGGGCTTAACCAAGATATTTTATTATCATGTGTTTACAAATATGTGCTGAAAAATCTGCAGTTTATTCTTACTGACCATCCCCCTGTCTTTTCTCCCACTCTTATGTGGAAGAAAATACTGCTAAAATAGCAAAATCTGTAGGATTTGACTTGGAAGGTGATTTGGATGCTGTGCTTGGGAATAACACCTTTAGACTTGCGTTTTTCCTGCCATCTTCTAGAAAACTATTTTTACCTCAAAATATATATTTATTAATAGAAATACTCATCCTGATTAATTTCTAAAATGGAAATAAATGTCACCAGAGTTTCTCCACGTCAAAGTATTCACACAGGCATTTTTAACTGTTGCATTACATATCCATGCTATTTTGGGGGATATACTTTTTTAATTGAGTATGGGTTTGAGGTTTTTTTTCTTTTGGGGAGGGATGTTTTACAGGAATTCTTCAGGATTTTTTTTTCTTTTAACCTTTTAAATGTTTAGTTACATAAAAATGGAGGGAGGAATATATTAAAGCAGAAGAGGCAAATCTATAGACTTCCTGAAGGTTTCCCCACTTTATTAATAGGAACCAGGGTTTAATCTCAAATAAGTGTTATGCTTTTTGCCTTATCTTCACACATTCTTGTCTTTGTTTATAAACAGTTTTTGAATCTTCTCTTGGATCTGTATTTTCTTTTTTTTTCCTTGTCATATATCACTGAGGGAGGAAGGGAGCAGAATTATTTTTGAGCAGAATTTTAGGACTTAAAAAAAAATTCCATGGTCATCAGTAGTTTCCTTTATTTTTTTCTCTCTGGTATTTCACAGGGAAATATCCCTGGAATGTGTTTTTCTCTGTAAAAACCAATTTAAACCTAAGTCCAACTTCTTCTGCAGCATCTGTAAGGGATCCAAGGAGCTGATCACTCTCTGTCTGTACTGCAAACAATCTTGGTCAGCCCAGACCTGCAGTTTCACTTATTTCTGGTTATTTGCATGATCTGCTATATAACTCATTCTATTTCAATTACACAGGACAGCAAGAAATGAATGTCTTTCAGCACAATCAGGCTGCTGCAGAAGAAATAAAATAATACCAACAATTGCTACCTCTTAAATTGGGATTACGTGGGTGATTTTTTTTTCAGGTTTTTTTTTTTTTTTTTTTTTTTTTTCCCCAGCGAATTTCATATACTTATTCTGGGTTTGGCATTAGCAGGGTCTGAAGTTGGCCTCTACTTGGGTTTTAAAGGATGATGCAGCCTCAGGCCTCTTTCAAAAATTTGTTGCAGGATTAGGGCTGTTGATCTTGCAGTAGGACCTCTTTGATTTTTATAATTTGATATACATAGATGGATTTCTGAGACCAACAAACCAAGCTAAGAGAAAAATGTCTAGGCAAACTTCAGGAACTTGGAACATATTTTAACAGCTCCTGGTTATGAATGTTCAGCTGCTCATCAGTAATTTTGCAGTCTTTAGGACCCAAAATTGCTTTAGCTCTTTGCTTTTCTATTTAATTCTTTCCTAAACCACTCCTGGTTATTGTCTTTGAAACATCTTGTATGTGGGCTATTTTTAAATTCTGGATGTTTTGCATGGTCAGCTTCTGTGTAATTTGCTTTCTGTCCTAATCTTCAGACACAATCAGTGTAGTAGGGCATAAAAGGAAATGCTGCCTCATCTTCACTTTCACCATGATAAAGCTTTTTGACTTTCCTAGTATTTAACTTCTGTCTTTTCCCTCAGATTTCTTCAGTGTGAAAGCTATTTTTTTTCTGTGAGAGAATAAAGAGGGAGGGGAATCTTGGCATGAAGACCCACCCCCCATCTAAACCTGTGTACCAAATGCTAAAACAAAAATGAATTAATTGCTTTAAGATAAGATTGGTCATTGACTGAAAACGCATTTATCATACAGACTTAAGTCACAGAGCATCATTTATTGACGGAAAGTGATGAAAGACAAGGGTAGTCAGTGCAGACTTGATCATGAAATTGCAATTTTATTAATGGATGCAGAACCTTATTATTGTTTTCCAGAACTTGGAAAACAAGCACGGTGTCTGTGGCTGTGAGTGATGGATAGCTCACTAAGCTTTCATATAATTTGCTTAATTTCAGTAAGATTTGTACAGTAAAATTCAGTGTTTACAGGTATGTCAACTTCTTAACTTTGTACTTGGAGAACAATAATAGATTTATTGGCAATTCTTCTTTGGGAAAGGAAAAAAAAAGTGTATCAAGTATTGCATAAAAATGCCAGTAACTTGAAAAAGCATAGGCATTTTGTGACTTTTGAGCTACAAAATAGCATCATCTCTAAAGCCTTAAGTCCCAAAGCATAATATTAAAAGGGGGATTTGCCTACTGGGAATTTAAAAAAAATTGAAAAAAGAATTCTTACTCTGCCACAGATTGGACCAGAAGCAAAGGCTGAAGAGGGAGCTCATCATTATTCTCTCTTCTTTTAGCAGAGAAAATTGAGGGACAGCAGCCTTGATCTTATTGAGAAGAAGATTGAAGTGAAAGACAAGGTTGGTTGTTCTCGCTTCAGAAGGGTCTGAAAGCTAAATTGCAAAATCAATTTACTGTGGTTACTGTAACAATTAAACTGACGTGATGAAAAGATGGAGGAGGAGGAGGATGGATCAGAGAATCCACCCCCACAAAATATCTGTGTGTGCAGGTGGCAAGTGTTGGAGCTGCCAAGGGTAGTGCTGCCACGACTGCTTTTCCTCTAATGTGACAGGCGGCCATCTCCTCCCCTTTTCCATCTCCTCCCAAGGTTTGTGCTGCTTTTCCCTGCTCAGGTTTCCCTCCTGTAGCAATTTGTGGGGGTTTTAACCCCCTAATTCTGAGTTTTGGGTGTCACTCACATAGGCAGCCGTCTCCTCTCCTTTCTCTACCTCCTCTGATGGTCCATGCTGGTTTATTTGCTCAGCTTCCTCTCTTCTGGCAATTTTTGGGGGTTTGACCCCCAAAACCCTGTTTTTTTGGGTGTCCCTCAAACAAGTGTCTGTCAACCCCCATTTTCCATCTCCTCCTGAGGTCCCTGCTGCTTTCTCTGCTCAGAGAAAGCAGATTACCCTCCTGTGGTAATTTATGGAGGTTTTCAACCCTAGTTCTGTTTTTTCGGGTGTCCCACAAGCAGGTGGCTCTCTCCTCTCCTTTCTCCATCTCCTCCCCAGGTCTGTGCGGCTTTCCCAGCTCAGATATCCCCCTTGTGGGGGTTTTCGCCCCCTAATCCCGTTGTTCTGGGTGTCCCCCAGACCTGAGCATTTTCCCTGTCTCGGGCTGCCATCCTGCTGGTGTTTGCACACCACGAGGAGACATCTGCTGCCCACCAGCTCCCGCGTGTGCCCCGCCGGAGCGCCGCAGTTGACTGCTCTCCCATTTATATTAATTGAACATGCTGTATTCTGCATACACGGCTGATTACCCTCATTTATTTCGGCTCCTAAAGACCCGAGGATTTCTGTTGCGTCGCCCTCGCTGCATTGTTTTACTCATTTGGCTCCAATTAGCCTCAGCTAATGAAAATACATTATACCGAACCTCTCGTTACCCCATTGCAGTTCCTAATGACATAATTTGTGAGTTTTGAGCCTTCTCAAGTAGAGACATTAGGAATTGCATTACAGTTTCTTCGGTGGAGTGGAGAAATATTAATTGCAGGCATCTGGGCTCCTTCCTTTAAAGAAGGCTGGTGATTTTTACTTAACTAATAAATGTTGACATAATCAGGGAGCTATCAGCACCATATGTTGGCCTTTTGTGAGATGCAGATCTTATCCCTGCCTGGCTGGGTAAGGAAATACTTCAGTGTTAGCACCACGTCTTGGTATATTTTTAAAGCATCACTCAGCACAGGCAGATGCTGTGAGAGAAGAGATGAAACCTATCTTTGAAAAGCAGGTGGGCCATTTCCCCAGCCATCCAGGTGAGGTTATCCTTAATGATAAACAGATGCCAAAAGCTGCGTGTGCTACCGTGCTTATCTTGCGTGGTATTTGCAAAGCCCCTTTTTGTTAGCAGAGCTTTGCCCTGGGGACTCTGAGGGAGAGGGTGGAAGGGAGCCAGCTCGAGCAATCCGCCGTCTGTTTGTGCGGGGTGCGCTCGTCTCCCCTCCCTCTCTTCTCCTTTCAGGAACGTCGTGTGCAAACATTGGGCCCTGAGGATGCTGCTGCAATTAATGAGATTTGAGGGTCGAACCTGAAGGAGAGGTGTGCTCCTGCCCTTCAGTGAGGGATTGATGCTACTCTCCTGCCTCACCATGCCATGGAATTAATTCAGGGGAAAAGTGTATCAAGATTGGAGAAAAAAAAAAAAACCCAAACCGATGTGATGCATAATGCCAAAAGGCAACAATAGTACTTCATTGTGTCTAGTCCAAGCTGGGTTGTGACAGAGCACACTTCAGCCCTGAAAGCTCTGCACATCCTCCCTCCTGTTCCTTCCTTACCTGTTGGAAACTTCACAAAATGTCCCTCCATCTGTCTCTATTCTTTGGAAGAGTTTCTTTGGCCTGCTCTCCCCTGAATTTTTCTGAAAGCTTTTCATGGCCACGTTTTTGAGAGAGAGTGGGACATGATCTGGGGGTAGCTGGGTGGATAAGGCTGCCGTACCTCAGGGACGTTTTTCTGCTGTCAGTCTTCAAAACGTGTAGAAAAAGAGGTTGTTTAGCACATAAGTAGCTGTTAAAAATGAAGGGGGAAGGTATGGGGAGGTTATAAGCTGTGGCATGATTTGAGTGGCTGCCTGGTAGCATTCCACATAGACCTCTTTGTCTGAGGCAGCAGTTGGCTGCCTGACAAAGACTGGGAGGATCAATTCTTCTCCATTAATCACTCTCTCCTCAGCATCGGCTGTGGGCTGGGCCTCTGCTGCCAGCGAGAAGGATCGCTTTCCCCCAGCACGAGGTGTTCCATTTCCCCAAGAATGGGATCAGCCAGGCCTCCTCAGCCCTGTGGGCATGGGGATGCTCTGTGGGGTGGCCCTGGCTGGCAGGGTCTCCTCCGGCTGAGCACAGGCTCAGTGGCAGGGCCTCTTCCTTGCCCCGAGGAGCAGCAGCTGGCACAGCTTCCAGGGGCACAAGGACCTCTGGGAAGGACAAGTGCTCCTGCAGGAGCAACAGCCAGGTTCATCAAGGGTCTCCTTGTCATGACCCTTGGTTTCAGGTGTTTGTTTTGACCTGCTGAATCTTGCACCATGGGTTTTATGGAACAGAGGAGTCCAGTACTTTGCTCCTGACTCCCTTGCAATCCCTGTGCATGCTCAGAAGAGGTGAGATGGGCTGCTGCTGGATTTATCCTTCTTTTGGTTTGGCATTGGCAAACCAAAAATGAGATTTATTTAGGAAACCCATTATCAGGTTGCACTCCGAAAGCAGCATACAAAATGTGTTTGCTTGGTTTGTTGGTTAATATTCTTTATTTCTTGCCTGAAGGCAACACGTGAGTTGATATGTCAAGAAGACAAGCTGAGAAGAACTTATTTATGTATGAAATAAAATGCTGCCCCCTCCAGTAGCTTGTACCATTTTAACATTCACTGCAGGTACTGCCTCCACACACATCAGCAATCCAGGCAAATGCAAGTCTATAGTGTCCCTGGAGGTAAAATGTAATGTTTCCAGCAAATGAGAAGCAAGGGTTAGAGTTAGCCCTGTTCCCTAGCCAGCCATGTGGCACGTGACATCTTCCCAAAAAGAACTGTCAGAGAGAGTTGTGTGACATAAAAGTACATTTTTACCTCAAGGAGCTTTTAGAAAGAAGAACCTTGCTCTAAGGTTCCAAACTTTTGTTTTCCTGAGGATGAGAGGATGGAGGGGCGTTGCTCACCCCTCCTGGGCTGATGGTTTGAAGTGTAAAAATGAATTTGTCTTTTGTGATTGGGGTTGTCCCTGGCTGAGGTGGATCAGTGTCTCCTGGCAGGGGTCTTGGTGGCCCGTGTGAAGCTGGGGAGGTGCTGGGGCTGGTCTCAATGCCAGCTCTGTCTTTGGAGCTGGGGGGAATTTTTGCTTTGATGGCTCTTCTGGTGGATTTGCAGAGCTGGGAGAGGTTGGAGCTGTGTGTGGGAGAAAAGGAGAAGGTGGCTGAGGTGCCACCAGAGGAGATTTGGCATGTGTAGGGGGCAGGGAGCCAGAAGGACTTGTTCTCCTTTGCTGGCAGGGTGACTCGGAGCACGCCAACTGAGGAAAATCTATTTGAAAAATGAACTTTTAGATGAGAAGTGTCATTTAAGTAAGAAAGCAGAATGTGACTGCTCTTCTCTATTAAGCTGTGGCATGGAGACATACAAACATGCTTTGGAGTGTCCAGAGCACCATGACCCAGTTTCTTCTTGATTCTTTTCCCTGCTCCTTTTTGTTTTGTTTGGGGTTTTTTTTTTTTTTTTGAATTTTGGAGACACAGTGCTAGAATACAAGATGAGAACAGAGATCAGTGGGCAGTCTTCAGTTAAGAAGACTTTTATCCTTTAAATAAATCCACCCTGCCACAGAGTGGAAAGCTAAGTGGGGCAAGAGGAAAAGATCCCTTGAGAGGACAGGCTTATTGATCCTGTAATGAATAGTCTCATGTTAATCTTGCTGAGGCAGCGTCTCAAGACTTATGGCACTTGGCTGGAATGAAAGACGTGTGTGTGTGTAAATTCATGTCTCCATGAAGTGTTCCAGCCATGTTGTGATGTGCTGGCTGAAATATTATGGCCAGGCTAAATCAAAGCTGGATGTTTTGGTTTGCCTGCTCAAATCCTGCCTTGTGTTTTTGAGGACAACAGGAGATTGTTGTGAGGGACCTGCAGTTCTCCCGAAGAGCAGGAGGGTGTGGACCATGATTATGGAAGCACTTTGAATAAGGAGTTATGTGAATAAGTGAATAAACATTTTAAAATGTTTAACCTGAATGAAAGCTTAGCCAGCTGTAGAAGCTATCACTGGTGTAGCCTGGTACATTTTGGTGGCAAACCATGTGTGCATCTGGGCCAAGGTCTGATCTCTGTGCAGTGTCCCCTGTGATAGCTGCTGATCCCAACTGCAAAGCTAAGGTTGTGCCCTCTCTGCTGTTTATTAAGGATGCTGGCAAAATCTGGCCTTTATTAATTAACCAAACCCATGCCTACTGTGACTGGAGGTAAATCCAGTAATTTTATGAAGTTGATTTGTTTATTCAAGGTTAAAACCTGGCCTATTATTTGAATGGGGATTGAGTAATGCCACCAAGTTTAAGGCAAATGTCCTGGGGACATCTCTTTGTTTAGATGTTGCATTACCCCTAACTATTTTTAATTGAGGTTTGCTCTGTCTGGGCCAACTTTACATTCTTCAGCATAGGAATAAAAAGTTTTGAAGAGTTTATTTTTCAGAGGTTCAGTGTCACTGTTCTTGCTGGATTGATAATCTTAATGGGTTATGTTTGGAAATGTTCCAAATTCTAATTTTGGAAATTGAATTGTTTTAGTGATTAAACAAAGTAACTGGGGGCATCACCCTATTAAATAAGATATTTCATGCATATGATTAATTGTAATCTCAATGTAAATCGTTTTGATTTAGAGATTAATGTTGATTCTTTGCTTCAAATTTACTGTCCATTTGTTTTCTTAATTAAAATTAAAGGTAGAAGACAGATAGCAGAAGAACCTCTTCGGGATGTTGATGTTCACTTTGTTAAATAGAACATTTTTCATTAGGAGGCTCAGAAGTAATAGGCTTGGTATAACTATATTAACCCTCAGACAATAGTGGATAGATTGTATGGGTTTTCTATTGCTGGCTAAGCTTGTCATGCTTTAGATCACTTAAAAAATATTGGTAGCTGATCTTCTGGCTTGAATGCAGTCTCTTTCAAAATTAAAAGGTAGCCTTTGAAAAATAGCTTCCTGCTTTTTAGAGAGGAAATTTCTCTACCATGCTACTTGAAGAGAGTGTGTTTAAAAGTATATCATGTTCCCAAGTCAAAATAAGAGTGTGTGGGGGTAGAGGCAAAGTCTCCTGTTCCCCATCACACAAAGCATCTATACCTGGTCCTGGTCCAAATGGGTCCAGCATGATATCAACTTTTATAAATGGTTATCTTTTCATTGCTCAGCTGTTAAGCTAAATCCAGTGGAGAGTGTTAATGCACTGTGTTATCTCTGGATATGAAAACCAGGAACAGTACAAGGGCAGTATTGACACAACAGTTGTGCTTCCAATATATGCTGAGCAAAATGTACATTAAGTGCTTTATAATACATAGGGAAGCCATAGAAAGGATTTATTGTGTTCGTGCACTAAGAAAGTAACAACATTAAAAGCTTTTTAGTGCAAGGATGTTGGGCTTTTGGGGAAAATTAATATCACTGATAAAGCTTCAAAGCTCCTTTGTATTAATGAGGTATGTTATAATACAACATAATGATCTTAATTCATCTTAATAAGAATGCAAATTATTGCTACAGCAAAGCAGTATTGAAAATCATTTGAGATCAAATAATGACAGCAAATTCCCCACTGTCACCACTCTGGTACCTGGTTGTGGTTTACAGCAGCAGCATCTCGTGCTTGATTTCTAGGAGATCTTGAGATGAGATCGCTCCAACTACAAAGGCAGAGAAAACTTGAAAAAAAGTAGTGCACCAGAGAGCCATCAAGTACACTAAAGTCATTTGTGATGGATGTCTGCCTGATCTGATCCTTGACTTCTGCTTGGTTTTCTGTGCTGTTCCTTTCCAAGATGTGTTTTTATGGCTTTTGATGCAAATGAAAGCTTCTCTCCCCTTTAATGTGTAGCCCACCTGCCCTACAGCAAAGTAGAAATCATCTGGGTCATGCCTACAGCCTCTTTCATTGAGCCAAAGTCCTCTCCTTTCAGAACTACTTCTGATCAGGTGTTATTAAGCCATTTTCAATTTTAAGCCGTTGAAGTTGGGGTTTGTGATACAGCTCTAACGAAGTAGCTTTTTTTCCCCACAAAATGGAAAATTCGTTCAATGTGAAGGCTATAGCTACCATTTCAATAACAACCATTTAAAAGGTAACATTTTTTAAACTGTAATTGGTTCAAAACTTGGTTCTGGTGCATTCCTGGCATTGCTCATGCAGAGAGCCCTGTTAAGCATTCTGAAAACATAAACTCAGTCTAGTATTTCCTAGTGTACTTCTCTTAGGAAAACTGATTTAAGCCAGCGCTGATATAGGGAAATCCTCCATCAGTTTAATTTTCCATAGAGTTTGTTTAAAATTTAAGGAGTATTTTCAGAAATCCTCCTATACCATTTGTAGTATCAACACATCAGTGAGATACAAGATTAAAAGCAGTTTCTGCTGTCTCAAAATGTGCATTCTCACATGGAGAAAAGCTGGTCCAGTAGGAGCTGTTTTCAAGATCTGTTACTGGTTGTACTGTAGCCCCCAGCACTGGTTAAAATTTCCTTCTTTTGCAGATGTGCCCACTTTGTTTATGAGGTGAGCAGGGTTTGGGCTCTGTCTTTCTCAGTTGTGCAAACACAGCTGGATTGGAGAGGACAGTCCAATGTTCCCTCTCTGCTATTTGGTTTCTCAGAGAAGTCAAAGATAATGATAGGGGAATGCTGCCCTAATTTAGGCTTTGTTGGAGCCAACCCTCCACTCTGTAACCACTACAGATAGAGCTGCTTGCTCCCACTGATCCTAGCTGTGTGCAATTCCCTAATTATCCCCTATCAATGGAGAACTTCCCATGGAGATCAAGGAGGCACTGAAGAACTGCAGAGAAGTACCTGTCTATTTATCCTTTCAAAGACCTAAGGGAGGAAAAGGAAGCCCTTGGGCTGCTCTTTCATTAGTCACCCCAGGAGGATGGGGACACTTCCCCTTTTTGGTGAATTCCTTGGCACAAGGGAGTAAATGCATCATCCTCTCTTCAGGAACAAGGTCTTGCTTTCCTTTGTTTCTTCTTGTTATACGTGAATCAATTTGTTCCTGATGCATTTTGTCCCTTTCTAGTTAGCTTTGTGTCTTGTCTTTAATGCACTGTGATTAATGTTGGTTCTTTTGTATTCCTCAGCCATGTAAACTTGTTTTTGACATATGATTTATGTTTCTTTCTTTTTTCAAGTGCCTCTTTCTGGCACAGACATGATGGTCTTGCTACACATTCTGTTCCTCTCTATCAGAAGAAGAGCTGTTTTGCTTAAAATAATTATGTATGTATATACACATGCTTTTTTTTGACTGCTTTAATCCACAGTGTTATTTATTACTCCCATATGTCAAATTCTCAATTGCTTTTCTTCTATTCTCCTGATAGTCAGGACTGGAGCAGAAATAATTCCCCTCTAGTACTTTCTCTAAATTTATATCTTTTGGTAGCTTGAGGTGGTTAGGGGAGTTTATCCAGAGATTATTCCATTGAATTCCAAGTGGTCAGTGTGGCTCTGTGCTGCTTTATCAGCATCCCTTGATGAAGTTATCTGCCCTACACATCAGTGGCTTCTTTTCTGGGCTGCTTTAGATCTGGTGATAGTAAATAGTGACATCACCCTTGGAGTTTTCTTTTTCTTTTTTTTTTTTTTTTTTGGTCTTTTTTCCCTCATTTCACATTGAATTACGCTTGGAATTTAATGTAATGAATGCATGTGTTTTTCCTAAAGAGTGAGTGATGCTCAGCTGTAGAGTTTGCCCAGGAAAATCTCTTCTGGTGCTGGTTCAAGTATTAGAGCTCCCATTTGTTCCTCCCTCTCTCTCCTGTTCCTAAGGTTGCTGTATAGACATCCAAGTGAGTTTCCCTGAGTGTCAGGCTGCTGCTCCTTCTGATAGACTCTATTACAGCTCCTTATCACTTCCCCAGATTTCAGCCCCCTAGGCCAGATCGTTGCTTTTGGAACACTCAAATTTTGTTATCCTCTGCTGTTCAATCTGCCTCCAGATCTTTCCCACTTGATAGGCAAGCTGATACCTTCCCCCCCGCTCCTCTTATCTCTGCTCAGAGACACTTCTTCGTGGGATAACATCCCCTAGTTGGAGGAGCCAGAGAAGCCTTGCTGGTGCCATCTGCACAGCTACAGAGAGGCATCTGTCTCTGTCACTGCCAGCCCATGGGCTTTGTGCCTGGGCTCCAGCCTGGCCCCCACCCAGCCCCATCCGTCACAGGTGAGCGGGGGCCTGGTGCCCTCCAGCTCCTCTGCAAAATCAGGGACCTGCTCTGAAAGAAATGGGGAAGGGAAGAGGAAAAACATCAAACAAAAGCTTGCTTTGAATGTGGCCTCTGTTCTGTATCAAAAGTTGGAAAAGGGGTTGGTTTTATATTAGCACAATGGAATTAGAAAAGGCTTATCGATTGGGATTGTAAAGGAAATTAAACTCTTTTAAACTGCCTTGCTGTGGAGTGCCTAATCACTGCAGGGGATAGTGCTTAATCTGAAACCCTTCCTGATGCTGCTTTTCTTGCATGGGTGGAACATCACCTAGAATAGGAAAGCAGGCTTTTTCAATCAATTAAGCACAGTATATTTACTTTATATATCTGAATATATATTTTATTTCTCATGTCACTGCTTATTAAACTGAAATCCATCATCATAGTTTTTAAATGACTTATAATTTAACCTTTTGCTCTACATAAATATTCAGTTCTCCTTATAGCAATGAGAAGAAAGCCTGGTGAACCTAATAATGTAGGATTTAATACAAAATATATGCAAGAGATAATTGGTGAAATGACCTTTCATTTGTGGCAGTAACTTCATACTCCTGATTCAGAATTATTCCCCTGCCTTCTACCTCTTTAAGCTTGTTTTTTTGAATAATGAAATATCTCAACTGGCAGATAGCAGATCTGAAAGAGAGAATTTTCAGGTGGTGAGTTATACCCTGTGGACACACTTGTGCCTAGGGTGGAAATGTCTGAGAGCCTGTCAGTAAATTAACCTGGGCTGCTGTGAGCACTCTTGGAATTGCCCAGGCTGGCATTTCACATTGAGCATGCCCCAGGACACTGTCTAAACATTTTTTTGCTTTTAAATATTTGTAATGAGAGGATCCCGACGGTGCTTATGGTGTTTCAAGGGTTATCAAGTGCTGCTCAAAATCCAGGTTTTTCAGGGCTGTCAGTGAAGGGGCCACGACAAAGAGTTAAAGCCCAAGTGTGGAGCCTCTTGCACAGACACGGTCTGTGGATCAGGGGCCAAGATCAGAGGATAGGCATCGACTGTGGGAGCTGGGAGATGTGAAGCATGTCTGGGGGTGGCTTCCAGGAACCAAAGCTGTGGGCTTTAGTCTGTCATGAGAGTCCTTCTTCACAGGAGCCATCTCTTGCCAGCTGCTTTGTCACATAATTGTGCTTGTGTGGCAGGAAGTGAACATTTCTCTCCATTGCTGTCTGTGTGGAGGGGGCACAAGTGTCTAGGAGTCAGTATCAGAGGGCAACGGTTTGTTTCTTGTTTCTTCAGAGGAAAAGGAACCACCTCACCTCCTTGGTGTGCTTGGCACCATCAGCTGGAGTGAAATGGCAGCTCAAGAGGCAATTTAATGCTTCAGTGCTGGATGAGAAGTGTGTGTGCCTAAGGAAAGGCTGTTCTCCATAGCCCTGGTTTTGTACGGACAGAACTTCTGTCATTATTTCCCAGGAGCCAACTGTGACCATGGACAGCACATCCTGCTGTTGGAGGGCATGAATGCTGTTTAAAACCAGAATATTTTCAGTTAGAAGGAATCTACAAGGTTTGTCTCATCCAACTGCACCATATTCCAGTTCCCCAGTATTTGGGCACTGCAGCTCAAGGAGTTGGAGCTTAATTGTTCATTGTTACTTGAATATATCTGATTGGAAAACATATTTATGAATGGCTGTAGGAAGCTGGATTTTATAAACATTCCAGAAACATAAGTCTTGAGTACCAAATGCTATCGGAACCCAGATAACGATTACTTGTAAGACAAGTAATGTGATAGAGCTAATAGAAAATATCCCAGATTGTCCTGTTGGCTTGTATGCTAGCACTATTTTTTTTTTATGTTAAGATGCTAGCACTATTTTTTTTAATGTTCTTTATGTGTTTTCAGGACATTAATTTTAGTGCCACTGTTTCAGCATTAGCCTATTTTTTCTCCTTAGCTTTCTATTCCCATGTATGTAAAAGTAACTTATTTGCTGAAGGGGCAGTTTAAATTCATTTCATGGTGGACAGAGGAGACTAGAAAGCTTCCTTAAAATACTTCTCTCTATTTTACATCTTGATTGCTCCTCAACACTATGAATTTCCCTATCACAAGCAGCAGAAAATTGAGGCCAAGAGCCAGCAACAGTGGATGTGTTGCAGAAACTTCCATCCTCTGCCTGCTCAGCCCCAGAGGAGCATTATGTGAGGAAAGGCATCTTAGCTTACACCATTTAAAGTACTTTGGAGCTGAGAATTGTTTCCTTTTCCTTATGAGGCATTGCTCATTGAAGGAAACCATCCATTTCCATGCAAGTATTTGGTGGAAGGGTTTCTCCTTGATTTGGCTAACATGGATGAAATTATGGGAACTGACAGAGACAATATCTCAATTTTCTGGTCCTTGGCAGCTCTGAACACCTCTTGTTGCAGGAGCAGTCACTGACCATGCTACAAAAGCCATGTGCCCTAGAAAAAGGTTTGAAGCCTTGCATCACTTTGGTAAAACTGACCTTCAGAGCATAGTTTTTAAACCATGTATTGTCCTGTGCAGAAAAATGGTATGTGCCTTCTGTCTCCATGGAAAAGAGATGGGGGAGGTCCTGTGGCACAACAGTTGAATGATTTCTATATCACTTACTTTATTTCAATAAATTGTATCTGCCTAGCCTGAGATCTGTTTCACTTTCCATAGTGTTTGGGATCTTTAAAGCTGTATTCTACGTAATTTTTCCAGTGAGAAATTTCTGTCATTAGGAGCCCAAACAGATTTGGAAGTGTGTGATGAAAATGAAACTGGCCATGTGGTCTTGGAATATGAATTTTGCATGCCGTTTACCCTTGACTTCTAAAGAGACAGGCTAGAGGTATTTGCTTGTGGGTGATTAATTTTCCAGGAGAGTGTTAGCAGATTATTTCTATGCTTCAGAACAAATGAACTTTCCATAATATGTATAATTCCCATAAAAATATGTGTTAACTACCCATAGATTAACAGCAGGGGAGAAATAAATGGGAAAAAACCTCAGCACAACGATTTTCATGGAAAGTTGCCCAGAAGAAAAGGAGCTGGGGGTGCTGGTGGCCAAGAAGGGCAAAGGCATCAGGCCTGGATCAGGAATAATGTGGCCAGCAAGTCCAGGGCAGTGATTGTCACCTGTGATGAGGCCACACCTCAAATCCTGTGTCCAGTTTTGGGCCTCTCACAGCAAAACAGACACTGAGGGGCTAGAGTGGGTCCAGGGAAGGCTCTTGGAGATCTTTTCCAACCTAAATTATTCTGTGATATATTTTTTGAGGCCAACTCTTTGATAAGAGACAAATATTTGTGGAGGCAGGGAAGGGTGAAAGCCCACTGCTGGGAATGGTTTAGGAGGGGTTTTATTCAAACAGCTTTTATTGTGCATTTCAGAGAGTTGTTGGTACCATAATGAACATATGGGGGGAAGGACTTGGGGTTATTTGACAGAAAAAAATGCAGAACTAAATGGCTCAGGTGAGCAGGCAGGATTCTTACCTCATGACTGGTGGCTGTCTCATAACCCAAATTTGCAAGTTGTGTTTCCTGTCTTGTCTTCTCCCGTGTGCTGTGTCCTCTCAGGAAAGCACTTTGCAGGAATGTGAAAACTTTGACCATTTCTGTCCAGAACAGAATGAGATTGGTGAATGTGGAGTGATGCCAAATGGCAACTGATTTGTAGAGTTGCACCAGGGGCTTCAGCAGCACCTGATAGATGCTGCTGATAGAACAGGGACCTAATCTGGCTGGCTGGGGGCAAGAGGAAAATGATTTTAAAGTTTGTGCCGTTGAAATGATATTGTACCCATTGTTTCCTCGCCCTCCCCCCACCCCTTCCCAAAGTGTCATTTACTAAAGGGAAGAATATTTAATTCTAATATTTGTAGTTATTCTTGGCATTTCTTTGCTAGTAAGATGTGTGGCTGGAAAGTTTAAGGTTATTGCTATAAAAATGTCATCCTTTATTTAAAAAAAAACCCCAACAAAAGTGATCCATTGCTATATGATAATGGAGCACTTTGATTAAAAGCATCCAACAGCCCATGATGTATGGGAGCTAGCTGGAAGACCATTGGAGTGTAATTAATTATTAGCTGTTCTTTATGAGGTCTGGTTGCTCTTCGCAGGATTGATTTTGAATGGTGGCAGAGAAGCAGGCTCTTGTTTGGAATGCTGCACAGTGAATATCTGGATGCTGGCAGGAGCAGGTGGTGTGTGATGGGTGATGGAGTGCAGAGCATTTCACCTGCAGCCACTTGCTCAGGCTGAAGTCAGACAAGTTGAGGCTGTGGAGCTGCTGCTGCTAGACTGGTTGGGGGTGGTGGGTGTGGAGCTGTGTCTTAAAAATTGTGCTGGAGCAAACTGGGACTGTGCTTGGGCACTCAGCTTTGCCTCAAGGGCTGGACACACTCTGGACACACAAGGTTTTTGTGCTGGTCTCCATGTCACCTTCTCTGCTCTGGGGTTAAAACGAGGAGTTAACATTGTTTACCCCCTTTTATGACAGTTATATATGCTTTAAATTGAGCTTTTCAGAAGGGAATAGTACTAATTCACTGGAAGAGACTTGTTAGGAACTGATCATCTGAGAAGTTGTTAGTACTGTAAAGGATTTTCGTAATCATTTGTTCAATAATTTGAGTTAATGAAACTAAGGTGAAATAATAAAAAATGCTTCCCCTTATTCTCTCCTCTACAATGCAAAAATCTTTGTTTCCTGTTACTGTTGACAGAGAGTAAAGCATTTTAGGCTACCACTACATCTGAAAGCATCAAAAACAATTTAATGCAATTTTTGCATCAATAAAACACTCACAAGAAGTTAAATGTTTGTCTTACTGTGGTTGTTGGGTTAATCTGTCTGCCTGAACACTTACTTGGGAGAAGGAGCCTGAGATATTTCCAAGATCTTTTTTTCAAGTGCAGATGAGAAACTTGCTGTTTTTATTATTGCAATATGAATTCATTGAAAGCTGTCAAAGGATTTTTCAGGTGTGCTTTTCTGAATGGAAAATATATGATGCTAGAAATGTACATACCCTGCTGCTTAATTTCATGAAAAGCAAAAAATCGAAAACCCCAAAGCAACAAAACAACCCCAACCCTAAAAGCATTTAGTGATAATTTGAAAAGCAAACAGAAAACGTTGATGTATTGGAGTGGATCCTGGGAAGCATGAGACAATCCATGCTGGGTGTAAGGTTATCCCACGAAGAAAGAGGTTAGATTTGGACATGTTGAAACTCTGTCGCAGCTATGTGTACCCTTACTCTAGGGTAAAACTTTAGTAAAAAAATCTACTTTTTACTTAAAACTGCTCTTATATTGTGCTCTGGTCTACATCAAAATAAAAGAATAGAGCGATTAGGCTTGTAATTTTGTTACTTTTGTATTAGTTACTTTCTATTGAAAGTTTTCTTGAAGAGTCATGTTTGCTGGAGCAATCAAGAAAATCAGGGGTGGTATTTACCCAACCAGTCCTTTGCACAACAAATAATGGAGAGCAGTGGATGGCAGTCAGGGTTGGGATTTTTTTCCTTTTTCTGGAAACATCTATTTGGGGCAGCTGCAAGGAAAACAGTCTGGGGAGGAGCAAGGCAAGCGTGGCTGGGAATATTTTTTATTAAATATGTGAAGGAATGAAAGGCCAAGGAATGAAACTGCCTGCAAGGCTCAGTCTGCACTGATGATGTGAGAGTGAGGGGAAGTTTTCAGGACTTTGTTAAACAGCCCAGGGTTGCAGCTCTGCGTGTGGCTTTCCTGGATGTGGTCAGAAGTTCCCAGTCCTTGAGCTGAAACCTGGAAGCACTTGGGCTGCAGATCTCCAGCAGTGGTGCCTGTAGGTCCAGCCTTGGGGAGGGATGATGTCGGGAGGTGAGGATTTCTTCCCCTCCCTCTGGATGAGAAGGGGATCTGTGCTTGGAGGGGGGTCTCTTCCTTACTATTCAGTTGGGAGATAAACAGGATCCAACTATCGTCATACTCAATATCTTTTCTTCCTGAAATGTCTTTTATTTTTTAGTGCAGCCCCACTGCCACTTACTCTGTAGCTTATTTCATATGTGAAAATAATAGTTTATAAATTACATTTGTGGTTAACTTTTGCTTATACATCATAAAGAGAAATATCCTATAATTATTATGGTCCCCTAGTAAATGCACTGTTATTACCTAGTTATTTTGGCCATATGGATTACACCATATTTAAGGTCCCAGTTCAATAAAAGTACATCTGGTTCCTGTGTTGCAAAAACCTATTAAAGATTGAGGAAACCATGCAAATAGATTTATATGGTCTTTTGTTGCATTTTACGGTGTTTAATTGGCCTCTCTATTGAGAGTAACCATGACAAACTTGAAATTCCGGGAGTAGCTACTCTAAGTAATATTCCTGCAGTTACTACAAAGTTAATATCTGCCATTCTCCTGCTAGGACATGTTTTAAGGGTCTAGAGTCTCCTCCACTTCCTTTGGGAGAATATCCCACAACCTCATAGATCTCCATGTCAGGAAGTCTTTGACCATAATTTATGCAAGTGCATATGTTTCATATGGATTTCTCCTTGGCCTATGCAAAATATGACACAGGGTTTCAGCAGGGATTTTAAAGAAACCCCAAAAAACTTGAACATGAATGGCATTAGGAACACCTCTATGTAGTCTATAAACTGGTTAGATAAACAAAGCTGAAAATGGGCTGAAGGGGTGTTTTGCGGGGAGGGTTTCCACAGCTGGAATTAGCAGCATTTAAGATCATGGAAACAAGTTTACCATGAGCAAAATAATAGCTGAAATATTTTTTCTTTCTCTCCACTGATAGCCAAGCAGACTCTGTGGTGCTACCACAGTCTTCTGATGTTCTTGTGCTTCAAACAACCACCACTTGCAGATTTCAGACTTTGCCCTCCTCTTTTAATTTACATATTCCCTCATCGTCAGAACTTTTAAGGTACTTAGCATGTCTAAATTTGTTGTGCATATTTTCAGCAAATTTAAGACTTGCTCCTGGTTTAGGTCAGGATATTGAGTGCTTGTCCCCTACCAGAAGTGTTTAGGCTCAGGTGAACTTCTGATAATGCCTGAGATATTGTGTGTGGTCTTTTGTGAGCTGTGGAATCCAAGCCCAGAACCAGCACTTCCATGTTATAGATGAGAGAGGAGGCTCATGTCCCTTAGGCTTTAATCTGCTGCTGGAAGTTTCTTTGCAAAATTACTGCAACTTTTTTGCCTTGGTTCTTTTCTTCCCCTCCTTTCTCCTGAGTAAATCTTTAATGAGGATCTGAGTAATTTAGTGTATCTCTGTTTCTAAAGTGAGAGGGCTAACGTTTTGCTTTCCTTATTAAGATATTTGTCTAAGATGGTTCTGGATCATTTTCTTGTTGGCATGATGACGACTTCTTTAGCTTTAGGCTCATGCTCTCAGCTGTTATTCAAGTGTGAAGTGATAAAATCCTTTTATCTGAAAAGATGTTGGAGACTTAATGACAAAACATACCCAGATAACATTAATTTCTGCTAACCCATTTCAAGAAGTGAAAGTTGAAACTTGTTATGACATTCTTTGTCTTTCTGTTAGGAAAAATAACTTTGGAGGAAAATTTTCCTGGTAATCCATGCAGGAATTAAAATTACAGTGCATGAAGGTATGATACCTGGCATACCAGAGCTGAATTCCTGTGCAGTCAGCTTACTTTTAAAATGGGGGCAAAATAGAATTAATGTCCTTAGGATTCACTGGATTTCTCTCTTTGGGGCCATGCATTTCCTTGGGGCTGCCTCCCGGGAGCATGGGTTATGCAGTACACTCAGGGGTATAAAATCCCTTCTATTTTTTCCTCCACAAACAAAACTTCAGACCACATGTATTCAATCCTTTGGTTGTGCTGGAGCCCAAAGCATAGCTTCTGTGTACAGAGGAGCTGTGACACTTTTTAGCCTGGAAGCACATTTATTGTATTTTTGATTATCTGGAATTTTTTGAGGGAGAGGCAGTGAACAGAGACTGGTTTTGCTGTGTGAGGACACATTCCACTTACAGCAACAGAGTGCTGTGAGTGGGAAAGGGGCAAGAGAGGAGCTGCAGTCAGAGACTTAAAGAAAAAGGGAAAGTTTTGTTGGAAGTCCATCTGACTAGGAAGAGAGACAGAGGATAGGGCCCTAGTGGCAGCTTGCCTAAAATCCAAGTTTGAGTGAAGGGCTGTGGGGAAGGGAAAGAAGCAGAGGAGCAGGAGAAGGAGCTCCCAGCTGGGAATGATGCCACCCAGAGCAGCTGCTCGCCCCACTTGTGCTCCAGCATTTGTAAGGGCAGATCCCTGCCAGGGAGGGGAAGGGGGAACATCCAACATATGCCACATTCCTGGTTTCAGTGCCTGTCACAAGCTGCCCTTCGTGGCAACACACCAATGCTCCCTCCTCTCTGTGCGGTGTTGTGGCAGGGATGATGGGAAATGACAATACCGGACCAAAAAACCCCATCCAAACATGTTATTTGGCTGAAATGTAAATAAAGGTCTTGCAAAACCAATGACCTATTTCCTGCCCTCTGGCTCCCCAGATATGTCTGGAACTAAATGTTTGAGTCTCAATGGTTTTGCAGATAAAACCCTTTATTTGGGTGAAAGAAGTAGGTAATAGACCAGAATCAAATTCCTCATTAAAATGAGCATGTAAAATATGTCTTTGTGACAGTGTTGTCGTTGTCTTTACATTCCAAACAACTTCGAAGCATCCGACTTCAGCCAAAGTCTGTTGAGCTCCTTAGAGTCACCTTCTGTTTCATGCACAATAAATAAAATGTTATGCCTGATGTTTTTTAAGGTTTGCTTTTTTGGTTTTTTTTTTTTTACTTTGTGTGAAATGTACAGGTATGCTTGACAGACTAAACCAAAGAAATGATCCTTAGGAAGGCAATATGCTCAGGGTCAGAGCATCTGTCTTTAATGTAAATTGGACCATCCTGAGGCATTTTCTCATGTGCTGTGTTTGCTGATTTTTGTTTATTATTGTCAGATGGGCTTCCTTTATAAAAAGGACGTGATCTATTAACTATTTACATTCACACATCTGCCTTGTATGGAAATCTACTGGCACAGGAAGATGTGGCTTGTAAGGGTGCAGGTTCAGCAGACTGCTGCTCCTGTGATCTGCACAAGAATCTCTTCAGCAGCAATATTTGCTCAGCTTTGCAGCTGTCTTAGCCTCACACATGCATCCTCCTGGGCTGTCGCTGTACTTTTCACTCTTTCCAGGAGAATGTTTAATTTAAGATGATAATAAATGAAGTAAATAAAATTTAAAAATGAAATAAATCCTGAGCAGATGTAAGCGAGCAGAAGTCTGGTTCAGCAATTCTGGGGTTGGAGTCCAGGAGCTACATGAGACTCTTGCATTTCTGTCTATCCTCTGAGTAGGTTTCTAGCACTGTTCCAGATCATGTTTTTTAGATTTTTCTCTGGAACAACACAACCAAGAGAAATGAAAAAGAAAAGAAATTACATTTTAAATTGGGTGCAGAATCAGGTAAGTTTGCCTGGTGTTTCGTTAACATTGGGGTTTGACAACTGTGTGGAGGGTGAACTGCATTGATGAAAATCAATGCTAGATGTTTTTTTAAGGCAATCTACTTGCTGCTGCATGCCAGACATCATTAATGCATAGATATCTGCATTGACTGGGCAAGAAACATTTTGTGGTGGAATAGCAATGAGGAGAGCAGGGTGGAAGGGTCTTGCTGCCATTCAGATAAAAGCAGCAGGAACACCAGCAGCATGTCCATGTGGTGAGCTGTGTAGGAACACAACAAAAGATCAAGAGGTCTCCAAGTTGAGTCTCCTCCCTCAGCACCATGGATCCAGAATTACCTGCCAAGTATGCTGAGATCCAAATTCATCTTCAAAAATTACAGAGAGCAGTTTGCTCAGATGTTGCATTGTCACACTTTGTTCTTCTTACTGATCTCTGCACAAAGGGATGGAGCTGTAACTTCTCAAAATCATGAATATGAAACTTGTCTGGTTTTTCTCCTGTGATTTTTTTTCTTTTCTTGCAAAATTTATTTTATATTCATGCCTCCCCTTTCTTGTGATCATGTTCTAGCAAGCTACTTGGATTTTCCTTATTTCTGTGTGACTACTTAAGAGACAAACCAAAATTATATATGGGCAGCTATATTTTGCGAGTTCCCTTCCAAGCTTTCCTTATAGTGGTTCTGGTAGGAAATAGTTTACTTTTTCTTGTACATTAACACTAAAAAGTACAGAGGGCTGCTATTATTTGAACACAGGATTTTCTGTGAAGAGAATTCAGCTTGGCTTTCAAATTCAGAACTCATGTGCAAGTCTCACGGGGAGAAATCTTATTCCAACATCTTCAGTCTCTGCTCTGGACTTGTGTGGTGTCTGGTTATGGGACAGCATTAAATCTTTGTGTGGCCATCTTGTGTCTTTATTATTTTTTTTCCTCTGTGTGTGAGGTGGGTTTTTATGTGTGTGGTTAGTTTTTTAGGTTTAGTTGTTTGAGGGATTTTTTTTTTTGTGTATGTGTGTTTTAAATTCAAGTTTAGATTTTTTATAACAGTGTGTGGGGTGTTTTTTTCCTTCCACTGTTTCCCTTCCACTACCTAGATGATATCTCAGCTTTGGAAGCTTTTCTTGAATTGAAATTTGGCAGATATCTTTTTCCAAAGAAAATTTGAAACAAATATGGTTGTAAAACCTGCTCGTGTTTTCAAGCAGACGTTCCAATACAGTGTGATCTACTTACCTGATCAGTACATGACCAAAAATGTAATATTTTAGATATGTGGATTTTTCCTGAAGTTGTTCACATCTGGTGATGTTTTCATTCTGGGTGGTTGTGTGGGATCCTTAAAATGAGAGCTCATACTGGTGAAGATGTGCTGGTTGTTCCAGGTGAGGGTTATCACTCTTTACAGCTGATGTCAGGAATGTTTATGGGATGGGATTTGGATCCCTGGGATTAACCAATGTGGGTGAGTCATGGTTTGACTGCACTCACACCTAGGTTGGTGAGTTAGACTATTCTGGCTGGTGTGTGCAGAAAAAGCCAGGTATGATATTTGTAGCACATTGGCTCAAAACTCTTTTCTTTTTGTTTTTGAACTGGAAAGTTACAGGACCATACAAACATGCATTTTTTAACTGTGGATAAATGAGGGGGGGAAAAAATCTGTAATCATTAGGCTTTTTCACCATCCCATGCCATTTCTGGTTAATGGTTATTTATTATGTAATGCTTTGGGTTGGAAGGAGCTTAGAGAACATCTCATTCCTACCAAAGTCGCATGCACTGCCTGGTAGAATCAAATCCTGTGCTGGATGTAGGATGCTTCCATAGGTTTGAAGCAGCCTGCACAGCACTACCATTCCTGGAATTGCCAGTCCTAATTTCTTGTCCTTGCCTCTACCAGTAAATAAAACACTGCCACCAAGATATTCTGCCTTTTTAATCTCCAGTCTTCCCTTGTTTGTTGGTAGCTTGAGAGCAAAATTCAGAGAACAATATATTGATTTCTGACTCAGGCTATCAATTCACTATGTTTCCTATTAAAAAAACAAATATACAATATCTAATTATGTGATATGTTTTGGAAGGAAGATTAAAAATACTTTAAAAAAATCAATTGAATTTAAGTCTGTATATTTTTGAAAAGTGGATTGAATGCAGCTGTCTCTGGCTGTGCTTTTTTGGCTTGCTATCACCCTTTAGAATGTCACTGTTTTAAAGCTGAATAAATATCTAACAACCAAGAGATAATAAAACTGTGATTTAGTATTCTGTTCCCAGTATCTTAGGAAAGGTTACAAACCCTGATATCTGGTTAGTGGTCCTTAGGGGTTTTTCAGCAAGTTATTTAACTATTCATTTATTAATTTAATTTATAGTAGTTAATGAGAGCTAAAATGCAGGCACAGGATTCAGGGTCTCAGAAAAACAGACATAAATTATGAATAAGTTTAAAGAGCGTGATGTATCAAGTGATCATCCTGGTAAACCACCAGGAGTTTGGTGTCTGTACCACAGATATTTGTGGTAATCCAGTTCTGCCTTCTAGGACAGAGCTTTCTTTTAGTCTTCATTGCTGCTCTGCCAGTTCCCACTCATCTTGTCTCCAAGACAGGGAAAGATTTCAAAGCTGGCATTGAGAGGAACATGTGAAGTGCACTTAAAAATGCAGTGGATGTTTGCAAATGGGTGGGGTAATTCTGTATGGCATTCTTACTGTCGGGTATAGAACTGCAGGCACCTCTATGTGGCGGCTGGAAAATTAAAAAAAAAAAACCAAAACCAAAACCACCAACAGAAAAACTTTGTTATATTCTATTCACCTAGATCAAAGCTAGTTCACAAATTCTTAGTGTTATAAAACAGCTTTCTTAAATCTAAATATAATTCTGTCCACTTTTTGTCAGGTTTTAAGGTCCAGATGGCTCAGGTTTGTATTTATGCTGAAGGAAAGGATGCTAATCTGTCTTAATATTCTTGTAGTAATCACCAAAAATGTTGTAGGGTCTTGGGGCTGGCTCTTTTGAAAACTTAGATCTGCTAATAGGTTTTTGTCAAAGTGAGGTCCTTGTGGACCCAGACCCTCAAAAGGTGGTTGAGTCAATGTTTATTTTTCAAGGCATACAGGGATGCAGAGGTTTATATAAGATTATGTACATCGAAGTTAGTGGTGTAGAATTATGAGCTCTTTGATTAAATGGGTGCTGAAGTGTTTGACTCCTTAAAGACCAGTTTAGCCTGGGTATTTGAAAACAAGAATCCTTAATCTAAGTCATTCCAGTTTTGGTATTGTAACCAAATATAACTGCGCTCATAGCAGTTGTGGAATAAAATAAAAAGTGAAAATTAAACAGGGGAAAATTTACTGCTGTTTCAATCATGCTGAGTTATTGTAGTCATGTAAGAACACTTAGAAAAGCATGAAGCACTTCGAATGCCAAGTTTCTATAATATTATCTGGCAAGCAAAATGGTGCAGTATTATATAAGTTAATATTTCTTGACAAATGCTGACATTTTAGTTAAAGCTTCTAAATTATTTTAGACCTTAAGGAGAATGTGCATATTTTTTCTGCATTCCTGGCAAACTTTTCAAGTTGTTTGGTGTGGAGCTTGCTTGATTCTGATCTGCCCTGTGCACTTGTAACTTAGAAAGTTTTAAATTTTAACTTGGGCAGTTGTTGATTCTGTGCAGAATTTGAGTGGGAAGTTGTCACATGCTCTAGAGCATGTGCCCTCCAGTTTTAATGTTTTATTGTGTGAAGGTGCTTGTAGGTAACACCATCTTGTGACATGATCACAGTTCCTTTAAACCGTGGGAATAGCACTGTAGGGAGTGATTATGCTGAGCTCTGGAGGAAATACAGAAGCCGTTTCAGGAAGTACAATTAAGTTCATGAAAAAAGGTTCATCAAAAGAGGTCCATGATGTGCTTGGACCTGAAAGGAACTTCAAGCTGGTTATCTTGGCACTGTCTTGATAAAACCTGATTTTAGCAGGGTGTTGGAAAGCTACCCGGAGTATCCCAATGGAATCCAAATAATATGTGCACTAAATGCAGGGTGAATGCAACAGAGACTCTGCATGGACTACAGAGAAAGTGGTCAATAAAATCTGTGTGCCTACAGCTGGGCTGATTCCTCCTTGATGCACCTCAGGCATTTCTGTGCATGCATTCCTGGTATCCAGAATACAACTAGGCAGGGGACAAGCTGATGCCATCCCTCCTGGGCCTTCAGAGGGTAAGGTAGGATGGAGAGACTCCCCAGCCAGCTCTGGATGGGCTATTTCACATGAAATGGGACATGACCATCCAGTTCTTTCCCTTATCTATTCAAGAGAAAAATAACCAAGCTAGCCAGATTTGATCCAAAGAAGAGAAAGGCAAACACCCAGAGAGCATCTATAGATTGCTTTCTCCCTCTTAGCTTTCTGAGAAGCTTCTACCTGCAGGCAGTGAGGGAGAGAAATGAACCCTGGACAGATGAAGGACTGCTTTGTGTGGGGATGGGTCTGTTGGGGGATGTGCAGTGCGTGAGCACTGATAATGGAGAATGCACTTTTAGCAGCTGTGTTTGTGACAGGAACGTGCCAGTGGCAGCTTCCTGGAACCCCAATCCTGCTACCCAAAGAGGCAATCTGTGGAGCATGTGCTACATTCTAGGATTTGAGGTGGAAATGGAGGGTTGAATTAAGTGTGAAGGAAATAAGCTGAGTCAAGTTCCATAATTGTTTCATTATGGTCACCACTCACTATCTGGTGGATAAGCTCAACCACCTTAATAAGTTTTGGGGCTGCAGTACCCTGAACTTGCTGTAGAAAAAATTCGTGAGACAGTAACTACACCTCACAGAAACATTCAAATCATATACCAGAGGCTGCATTTCACGGTTCCAGCTGCTGCCCTATGGGTCACTGTAGCTTTACAGTGCTTGTTCTGAATTCCAAATATTGTTTTGTAAGCTCCTGGCTTTGGTCTATTGCTTGGTGCTTCATGAGAAGCTCTACTAAAATATTTGAGTGCATATATATGCTAGGAGAAACCTTGGAAGATGATAATAGAACTTCAGGTCTTTGAAGTGTCATGTAAATGATTTAGCTGCTTTGGTTATGTGAGATAATAAGTATTAAAACTTACTATTTACATCCGTATGAACTCTTCCAGTAGCAGTGCAGGAAGAGAGCAAAGAGAGAGGTTTTTTTTGGAAGAATTTCTGTGTCAGGCTGCTTTGTTTCCTAAGCCATAAACCGAGCTGAGCCACACACAGTTGCTGCTGTGAGGTCTCTGCTCTCGTACTGCTGCTTTGCCGAACACCCGCATCTGACCACCTGCTCTCACTCAGCCCAAAACATCCAAACCAAGAAATCCAAAGCACAAAAATTGCCTCAGAAACAACTGCCCTGTCCCATCCAACCACGCAGCCATCCTCAAGCTGTCCTCTAAAACAGGCCTTGCAGTAAACGATATAGAAGGGCAGGTGAGTAGGAGGCCAAACAGCCTGGAGATCTTTCTTATAAATCCATGTTGGAAAAATTCTTTTATTTAGAGTGGGAATTCAAAGTCAGTCTGCATTCTAGTCATATTGCAGATGTCTGCTGCTGGAAATTTTTGTGGTTTTGGATGTGACTGCATCTGAAGTCATCCTCTACTTATTTGCTATCACTTCACTAGAAAAAAAATTGTCTTTATTCTCTCATTAGAAGACCTGGTTCCAATATTGTGAAGTGAAGCTTTGCTTTTTTTTGTGCTTACTTTTTTAGTAAAGTTAATTAACTATTTTTTGAAACACGTGTAAAATACAATTAGTAATATATTTTACTGTGTTATTTTTGCCAATAGGCAGATAATTACCTTCAAAAAATAACAGATTTTAATCTAAATAAGTATCTAAATTATAGTCGTTGAGCTGTGAAGAAAAACAAATCCAGCTAATCCTTATTTGCATGTGCCAATTAGCTAAGTGTTAATCAATCTCCTATATAAATGAAAATGAGAAGACTCAGCTCTCTGGTAAGATAATGTTTCCCATTAACAACAAGTAAAACCTCCTATTGCTATTACAGGAGAAAAAAGTATTACTTCTCTTCCTGTTTAAAATGCCAATAAAATGTAGCAATTAAGCACACTTTCTTTTAAAAAAATCAATTTTTCCATACCTGTTTGTTGAGAAACTTTTGGTCAAAATTTTATGATGGCTTTTACAACTTGTGAACACCCAAAAGAATGCAGGAATATTTAAATGGAGAAGCAGTTTTGTTCTCTGCCTTCTTTTCCCAGTGTTGCCTCCTAGTTTTGAAGAACATAGCCTAGAACAGGCACCATTGCCTTGGAAGTATGAGCCCAGTTTAAAAAAACCCAAAAAATCCACATATGATCAGTTGTGATGTTGAGAGTACAAGGAACAAGCATTTTGGGTTTGTTTGTTTGTTTGTTTGTTTGTTTTTTTAGGTGCAAAGAAGTTCTATTTGCCTGTGTTTTTCCCAGGTCAATCTTTCATGAGCTATGGGATGATAATTCCCTTGAAAGTTAAAAAACCCCAAACAACCCTGTTGATCCCACTCTGTGCAAGGGCAAGAGATGCAAACCAGGATTTAATAACAGCTCTGTGAGGATAAATGCCAGCTTACTCTGGTAATCTCTGGGTATTTCAGAGACACCACTGCAAGGAAAGCAGGACTCTGTCTAGCAGCCAGGAGGAATTTCTGCACATGCCAGCTATTGGCTCTGTAAGCACAATCATGTAAGACTTCCCATGCTTGAAGCACTGCCTGGTTTTTCAAACCACTTCAATGAATATGATTGTAAGCATGTGAATATCCCCAGGACTTCTTAAACAAATAACATTTCCATGCTAATAAGTATACCTCTATCTTCCTTACAATGAGTTTGATATAAGGTTTTGGTTTGGTTTTTTTTCTGGTGGGGGAGACTATTTTGTGATTTGGTTGTTGGTTTGCCAGAGCAAATTCAGCTTTTGGATGTGTGTGTCCTTTCAAAGGTGAAAAATGAAACAGCAGGCTCGTGCTGTGAAAAGTGAACTTTCTCAGAAAGGTGTGCAGTGATCATGAATGGTCACAGATCACCTCTGAAAGGATTTTTCTATGTGGTTGCCTGATGATTTCAGGCAGAGTGTGATTTCATCTGTGTTTTCCAGTGTTTTAAAAGCCAAAAAAGCAATTTTAATTTGCTTTTTATTGTCTATATAAGTATATACTTTTGCAAGAAATTATGTATACACTTAGTAAAAATGTTAGTGTTTTAAATATCATTGTAATTGGTACACTAAATTACAGTTCCATGCAGAGAAGGTGGACAGCAGAGCCCATAATGTTTGTAGGCAAAGGGTAAAATTTGTGTGGTACCTCTGTGGTGAAGGCAAAAGTATTCTGCTAAAAACGAATTTTACTTAAAAAGCAAACAAAAACTTTCTAGCCTATTTGAAATTTCAGGTTCTTCAAGGGCCAACTTGAACACGCACAAGTATTCTCTGAAAATACCAGCCTGAAAATTTGTTAGCTGGTGTCAGGCTTTTGAGGAGTAGGGTTTTAAAATTCAGGTGTCTATTTTTACAAGCTATTCATTTAAAAAAGAAAAAAAAAAACAAAAAAACAAACCAAAAAACAACAAAAAGTGAGGAACAGGAGAAACAACACACTCTGTCCCTCCCTTCTGCAACTGGACAAGGGAAAGAAAATATAACAAAATGTAACCTCGTGAGTTAAGGACAAAAAGAGATTACTTTCCAAACACCATCACAGGCAAAACAGACTCAATCTGGGAATGTTAATTGAATTTATCACTAAAAAAAATCAGAGTGGGATAATGAGAAGTGAAGTAAATCTTAAAGACAATGCTATGCAATAAAAGTTTTTTCAATAACTGTATTTAAATCCTCGGGTTAGACAACATTTTCTTAAAATGGCTACTTTTTTCCATTCTTAAATGTGAAATTCTGGAGTGTCTACTAAAAATAATTGCACAACCATTTCCTCCTAATAAAAAATAACAAAATTTCAGCAAGGACCCCTAAACAGCACTGGCAAACTGGGTGTACTTCAAGACTTCAATTTTCCTGTTGGCATTTTATGGGGAAAGAAGAACTGAACCTGAGGCAGGTATTAAATGCTGACAGTAAACCACTCCCTCTCCCACTATGTCCTTCTTCTTGGAAACAAAAAATTGTACAGAAACTCTCTCTAGGTTTCATTAGTTCTTGAACTCGATATTGATCTCACACCAATTTTGATTCAGTCCATTTGACTAACTTGAACAGAATTGCTCTTGATTGAGGGCAGTGGAGAGCTGGAGAGCAGGGTTATCACCAATGAATTAAGTGCAATTACTCATTCTCTTCTCAATGGGCTGCAGTTAATGCCCAAGTTAATCTGTTACAAGGCATGCCTATTTCTACTTTTTTTTCCCCATGTTTTTCCATGGTTTTTTGGCTTTCCATGTTTTGAGATGAGTTAAAACAGTAAAATAATTTCCTCATGCATCTTGTAGTAGAGATAGATGTGGTCAGTTCAGCCTACTTGTTATGAAGGGTTCTTAGCACACTGAAATAAGACATTCTTCAAGTATATGTGTATTTTCTGGTGTAGGGATTTCTGTGTGATTCATTAATGCTGAATGAAGCCATTTTTTCAGTTGGTTGTTGTGCTCACAGGAGTCTTTGTTTACCAACCCTAATTTGTTTTATTGCTGTACAATGTGATGTGTGCATAGGTGATAATTCAACACTTGTGATTTCCTTCTGACCTATGAATTATTCTTTGTTTGCTGTTGTTAGAGAAAATGTGGACCAGCCTTGGGAAGATTTTCTAGTGCTGGACTCTGTGAACATCTTTCCACACTTCTTGGAGACTTGGGTTCTCATTAATTACTTTTACAGCAAGTTGCTTTCAGAGGTATTCATGAGGGAAAACTTTCATTTTTAGAATAATATAGAAGAAAATGTGTGGAATTTCAGCAAGTCCCCACATATAAATGCTTGGCTATGGAAAAGCATGTTCTATTTTTCAAGTTCATGTGGAATGTCAATGACTGAATTGCAAATATGACCCCACTAATGAGCAAGCCCTGCATATTTTGTATGGGTCACTTCAAGATACCAAGGCCACTTTGCCTTGGTACCTGTGGTAAACACAAAGAGAAGCAGTGAGGTAGCTCTTTACCCATCCTACTTAAAGTAAAAGTGAATAACCAACTTCTTCATCCCCCAAAACACCCTCTTGTCTCCCTCTAGACCTGACAAGGCCATTGGTTTTGAGCTTTCTTCTTGCAGTGGTCGTCAGCCTTGTTGATGTTTGTGTGTCAGAAATGATTTGATGTGTGGAGATGATGTGTTCTGGAGTCCATGACACAGTTGTCTTTCTTTTCAAGGGACAGAGATTTACAAAGCTTAATCTTCCCAAATACCGTTCCTTACTATCCAGATTTCTTGGTATAAGGGTGTACTGAAAATAAAGCCTCTGTTTCCCACCATGTGCTGCAATTTGATATTTGCAGTGATCAGGAGTTAATGGGAAGGGAGCTGTGCTTCAAGATTCACTCTTGTTCTGTCATTTTCTGACTTGGAGCTGTTGGTTAGTGGAGAGGTCCTGATTTGTTTTAAATGTCACAGCTAGAAAGAGGGAGCACAATAAATATCATAAATTCATCTAATATTTGGAATAGAAAGTGATCTAACAGTTTTTAAAATGTGTTGCACATTCATATTCAAAACAGCATGAATAAATTATTGTCAGATCCGTGTGCTGTGGGGAGAGAGATGAACTTCTAATTGTTGTATGATAGGAATAAATTAGAAGAAGAATGGTTTATTCTTCATGGATAGGGAGCTGCCATGGTGGGCATGTATTTGAATTCTTTTCAGTGCTGAATCTGTTATATTTGCATTTGTGGTGCAGGGCTGCCTTCAGCTGACCTGTGAGCATGCAGATTTAAACTGTGATAGTAACCAGAGCCTCAAAAGTCCTTTTGTGCCCTGGAAGCACACAAAGTCCATTTTGTAAATAACCTTAATTCTTAAGATATTTCTCAAATTTTAGAAAACTCAGGTTTATGTGAGGCATGGTTTTTTCCTCACTGGAACACTCTCTCCTTTCTTTTTTCGAAATTTCCTGGTGGTCCTCTTTCACTAGCAGCAGCAGGACTGCCAGTATAGACAGGGAATTTCTTGTCCTTGCATGTTCTGTGCGCAGAAGACAGTGGATGACACAGCTGCTAAAGCTTTGAAACCTTATTTTAACCATTATTGCAATTAGAAATTAACTTGTAGGGACCAAATCCTGTCTGGATGTGCAGATAAATGGGAAGTTATGACAGATAACACTGCTTGTGCCAGAGCATGGGAATGACTAAGGCTGAGTGAAATAATGTAATACCAGGAGTGTTCAGCCTCATGGAGAGGAAATGCTGGAAGTACAAGAGTTCCCATTTTAGCTAATGCAGATTTTTTCATCAGTTCCTCACACACAGTGCAAGTTACTTTTTAGAATTTTCATATAGCCATGGTAATGCCAAATTATTGTTGTCACCATCTTGCATCCACATGGATAAATGGACTCCATAGCTGCATTTCATATGTCTAATTTAAACAAAAAATTTCGACTGATGTATTTAATATAGCTCACAATGCCAAAACAAGCTGCTGCTTTTGTGTTGCTCTTTGAGGTAAAGTAGGCTTAGAAGAATGTTACGTGGACCTGGAAGCAAATTGTGGTGAGGTGTATGTTGGTCTCTTCTCCAAATTAGCCAAGAGGACAAGTGGAAATGGCTTTAAGACTGATGTTTAGACTGGTCATTAGAAAAAAGTTAATTCACTGAAAAGCCTGTTAAGGCCTGGGAAGGGCTGCCCAGGGCAGTGGCTGAGTCCCCATGCTGGAGTGATTTAAAAGAATTGTGGCTATGATGTTCAGGGAATGGTTTAATGCTGGCCTGGGCAGCTTGAAGTTAGATGATCTCAGAGTTCTTTTCAAACCTAAACGATTCTATGACTCTGTGAAATTAAGTCAATTAAAATTTCATACCGAAAATTTATAGAGGGCTGGAAAAATGAAAGCTCAGCAAGACCTAAGCTTTCAACCAAGATCATGCCTTGTGCCTCCATTTAGAAGGATAGCCATTCAAAAATGATGATATAAAATAGAATCTATGATGGCTTTTTATTGACCTTTAGTATCTTCATATTGAGAGTGTACCTGAGCTAGATTTTTCATCTTTTCTTTTAAAAAAGGGTAGCTCAAAAACAAACCAGTTGTCTGATTATTTTATTTATTTTTAACTCCCAAGGCCAGGGAATTAAAATAAACCTCTGTTCTAATGTTGTGTGTCAGCAGCAATGTGAAGGAATTTTTTTTTTTTGTTTATGCTGTGAGTTTGTGCTCTGTTTGAAGGTTGTTAGGAGAGCTGACTCTTTCCTTCAAGTATTTCTATATACTCTAGTTGTAGACCTGATCCTGGTTGGAAACAGCAATTAAGAAGTTTGCTATTGAATGTCAACCCTATGTCAAGATATGACACGTGAATTTTATCTCTATTAAATAAAGCTTCTGATTTCTGCCCAAACTCGAATTCTTTGCATCTGCTTGTGTAGCCAGGAAAGAACTATTTCTGTCATTTGGGCAAAATGGTGATAAAAATTTTCCTTAGGTAAGAAGTAGTAAAGGTCTTGAAGTATTATATTTGCCATTATTGTCTACTTTTGCAGCTAAATATTGAAGTAAAACTCATTGGCTACCCTCAAAGCATGTTAAAAGGGCCAACAAATAAAAGAGAAAGAAATGCAGTATTTTGTCAAACAAATTTAATCCAGCAGCCCTTCTGTATTATGCCATCCTTGTTTTACTTGCATTTGGTAAATCTTTTTTTAAAGGCTGAGCAGCATGAAATAGCTTTTACCTCAGAGGAACACTAATTAGTGATTTGAGAGAAATGTTAAGTATTTCCTCCATTCCTTAGTTCTATTTTTCTGCTTCTGCAATAAAAGCATAAGGAGGGGATACCTGACAAAGGAGGAACCCACAGTTAGTAAACTCTTCATTGCTGGTATGTCTGTCAGGAAATTAGATCAATGAAAATTAATTCACTCCTATAAGAGTAATTTCCTCACTTAATGTCTTCATCTAACATGAGGGTGCCTTCTCCCCTGCCTGCTTTGAGAGCAGTGAATCAGTTGAGCTCTCTATTCCAGGCAGTGCTACAGAGGTCCTTAAATTCTCAGAATTACAGTAACATTTTTCCTTTCCGTTTTGGTTTTTTTTTTCTGAGGCTGAAAGTATCCCACGAGCTCAGCAAGAAGTTGTGATTCTGTGGCCATCTTGGTGCAGAAAGCATGTTGAAGATTTTTCAAATGAACTGCTGATGTTTGAGCCAAAAGAGGATGTTTCTTCATTTTTTTTCTGCCATCAGCTGTGCTTTAAGTCACTCCATGCTTCTCCCTTTTTGCCCCATGTTGGACAGCAGGGTTATCTAGCAAGACTTGTCCCCTTTTGTGAACAGAAAAGTAATTAGAGGGGAGAGGGAATGTTTTATGCTGTGATTCACTTACTGAGCAACATTAGGACAGATATTGTCTAAGTTACTGTGACTGCCTTTCTTCTCTGGCCACTGCTTTCTCTTGGATGGGTTGGCAACGATATCCTGGGCCTGGAATTGTGGTTTTATCACCTGCAGAATGGGACAGCTCTTCTTTCTGAAATCTCATGTGGGTGCATGGCCTTTTCCTTTGGTATAAAATTAGGGGACAATGATATGATATTGTCTAAGGTTTCATCTAGAGTAATGAATAGTTTTCATATGGCCTTCAGCCATATTTTTCTTAAGCTCTCTATCATTTTCTTAAGGGCTTTCAAGAACTGCTTTGAGCCTTCATTAAAGTCTGAAGAAACTGAGAGGATTCAGGGAAATAACTCTACGCTGCACAAGTTTTCCATACTCAATAATTTGGGCTGTAGCTCCTGCAGTCAGAACGGCTGGCAAAAGCAGACTCCCCAGGAAAATGGAACATCCAGATCACTTCCAAACACAGTTGGCACTGTTTTGCAAGGGCTACTTGGGAGCTGGGCATCAGGTGTTTTCTTCCAACCCACTGAAAATGGTAAGGATTATGATTAAGTGTTGACATTTCTGCTCCTCAATTACTGTTTTCTCCTAAGCTATCTCAGCGCAGGCACCTCGGTGTTATTTGGCTATGCTGACCTATAGGGCTTTCTTAACCTTTCTGTAAACTGGGCTGCCAGTCACAGGCTGGATATAATTACTCTTTGGTGCTGAAACAGACCTTTTCTCCAGCTTTGAAGGCTGAAAGATTGCCTCAGGTATTTAGTTAACTGGCTGAACTTTTTTAATTGGTACAAACTGTCTATAACAACTTGTGTTTGCCCGCCACGCAACAGCTTTGCTATTGTAAGTTTATACACTCATTCTGATTATATTCACTGATACAGGATATCAGTATATGACCAATGAAGCATGGCAAGATTCTGAAACATCCCTGGAGGCCATCAAGCCAGAATTAAACACTAATACGTAAATTGGTATCAATTAATCTAAAATTTATATGGTAGATTGGCCGAGTTAATGCTTAAAATTGGATTATCTTTTAAATGCTGTTGTAAAGTTTATTTCCCCTTACTACTTCACATACGAATCACATTAAGGAATTCTCTATTACTTTTGGAGTTATGTGATAAAACTGAAAAAAGGAAATGTAACTAAGGTTTGTATGAGATACAAAATAATAACAATGTTTTCCTTAAATAATCTGTACACTTAGACAACAACAAACTTATTTTAGTTCTATGGTGTTCTGTCCCTAAAGAAAAAATTGCAGTCAATGTTTGTTGACCAGTTCAAATGCACAGAATTACTAAGTTTAGAGGTTAGGAACTTTGTCCAGCTTAATAAAGACTCCACAAATGCTTATGAAAAATGAAAGGAAGGCAAAGCTTTATCAGTGCCCATCACAAGGGGGGCTTTAGATGTCTGAAACATTGTTTTGTTGTGTCTCCTTTGAAATGAATACCACCATACTTTTTCAGAAAACTTATTTTGCTTTTCTAAACAGTTGAATTCTCATTAGGAAGGATCTAATCATACAGCTCTGTATTCAGAACTGACTTAATCCATAGAAATATCTGAGTTACGCTTTTGTTCAGAAAATCCATCATTCTCCTTAAGAGGAATTCTGGCTGTCTCAATAAGAGAATGGCTTGTGGCTTAGAGGATTGAACATGTGATTTAATTCACAGGTCATTCATAGGCAAGTTCTGCTGATGGGGCAAGTCCCTTAAGTGCTCCTTACTCTCATTTAATTTCCTTTCTATATGGTGGATTTATGCACTCTGCTCTCTTCCCCCATATTTATTTTATCCATTTAGGTCCAAACTGAACTTGTGTTTACTAGCTGTCTTTGCCAAAGACAGACTGGTTGAAGAGTTTTTCTGGAATAGGCTGAAATCTGGGTGGAAGGAGGCAAGGGACTGCACATGACTATGTCAGTCTGTCATTGCAGTCCTCATGCAGGAACTTGAACAGCTCTGGGCTTCTTTTCTGTGAGGGTACTCATCCCATGGCTAAGGTGATGCTTCCAAATGTCCAAAATCTCCAAATCAGGTTTTTTGTGTAGTTAAAACTATCATGATGGGCTGGCAAGGCAATGTATTTGTGGCTTCACATGTCGGTGCTCCTGCATATTAACTCCTCTCTGCGTGTCCTTACAGTGAGTGGCAGCTCTGGAGCACCTTTTCCTCACATAAGCAATCATTTTTTCCTTCAAAATGTCTGGAAACTCAGCTTTTTACAACCAGAAAGCACAGACCCTTTAGGACTCTCTGGTGTACTGAGGATCTGAGAGCAGACTATCTTAAACCCCAGCTACCAAGACTCTTAGGGAGACATTTACTTTTGACTTTCAAGTTATTCATGAGATATAATTTTTTAAAATATTTTGTATATGTACACATATATTTATATCCATAGTGTGTGGACACATGACAATACTGATGTTTACTTTACAGTCTTTTTGCTGCAAGTAAATATTGCTCTTTTTGTGAAAGTTGTCATGGACTGACTGACTCCTCTTTTCCCCTGAGAAGCAGCGGAGCAGTTTCAGGTGCTGAATTACCTTCAGAAGCAGTACATGAATTTCAAGAGGATTAAAACTTCAATCAGAAGAGACAGTTAGGCAGGCACTTCTTGACAAGACTTGTAGGAAAAAAAAAAAACCCTCAACCTATAATCCCAACTGAAACTCCTGTAAGATTTCCATCAAACTAATATTTATCAGAAAAAGCTTTCTTTCACTGGATATTTTGGCTAGCCTTACATATTCAGGTTCATATAAGTGTTTTAATACTTTGATCCATTTACAACTGTAAAGCAGCTTGACATGACTGGGCTATATTTTTGTTACATTATAAAGTGCATTTGTATAGGAAATTTATGGGTTGCTGGTTATACGCCTGTGTAAGTTTTTCTCCTTCAGTAGATGTGGCAAAACCAAAAACAAATAGTCTGAAAAAGATACAGTCAAGAGAAAGAAAGCAAGACTTAAATGAAAACTTGCATATAGAAAGTACAAGACCCAAATATGATGACAAAAATGGTTTATGTGTTGATGATAGCCTGGAGAAATTAAACTACTGCAGGACAGAATGGTTACAGGAACTGAGAGTGCTTTTAATCTGCTAAACTCTAGATCACTGGCTCTGGCTCACCTTGGGCTGTAATAGTAGAAAGTATTTAATGGATGACTAATGAAGTGTCAGCTGTACCAGCCCATTCCTCACGGGGAATGCAGGGAAGGGGTTTATGGCTGCAGCCACTGCATTTGGCTTTCTAGACAATACAGAAAATAATAGTTTGTGGCTTGACTATTTAATTTTTATTTTTTTATTTGGTTGTACTGTTGAATATTCCTGGGGCACTAGCATGATTTTGTTCCTCATCCAATGCATGCTGCCCAGCCATGGGACCAAAACTGTGGATTTTGCTGTGCTATCAAAGGTGACACGCAGGTGAAAACATGTCAGGGAGCAGCAGTGGCAGGTGAACCTGGCCAGGGTGCAGGCAGGAGCAGTGCTGTCACTGGGCACACACCTGCAGGACCCCAGTGAGGCGATAGCTGTAGTGACAATGAGCTGCTTTGGGACATGGGTGTGTTCCTTCCAGGCCATCCCAAACAATGCAGCAAGTCAGGATCAGAAAGGCACAAGACCCGCCTAGGCACAGACTTGCCCATGATGTAGCACAGGCAAAGATCTGGCTCACTCACTGGGAATGTGAGGAAAGGGGAATGAGGAAGGCTGGGAATATCTCCAAACACAGTTTGAGGAAGGTTTTGAAATGAGGGAGAACAAAGCCTCTGGGCCTTTCTGTAAAGGCAACTTTAGTAGCCCACAAATATGAGGTGCCCTTGCGGGCTGAACTTCTCCCATCAATCCAGAGTTCATCCTTTGATATTAAGTGCTGACAGAAGTGTTAAAATCCAGATGGGTGCTCCCAGTGATCATAGCCCAACAGCTCCGTGGTTATTGCATGCCCCACATACAGATCCTCTGGTGCTAGCAGCCCCTCACTTCAGCTACTTGGCATCTTGAAAATTCAGGATGTGATCTCCTTGGTAGGAGGAAGGGATTTATTTTCATCACCTGCTTTTTATATTTTCGTCTCCATGCTTTATTCCCTGCCAAGTCCCTCATGCCTGAGTGGAGCTCTTCCTAGCAATTCACAGAGCTACTTCATTATTGTCCTTTGAAAATGTCTTTATAACTCCTACAGTGCAGTGCCGCTTGACAGTTGTTAGGCAGCACTTTGAAAGCAGCTCTGATGAAGTGCTGAAGGCGTGCTCTGTCACGCTGACCAGCTCTGCCTGTCACCCAGCCGTGTCCCCAGGCCTGTGACAGATGGATGGGGCTGTTCTTGTGTGCCCTTCGTGCCTGTGCCGCGCTCCCTCACATCATCGCTAACACCCAGGACCCTTCCTGCCACCTCATAATTGAGCTTGCAATGGGTTTTGTTGCTGTACTGAGGCTTTTTGGCCAAGTGCCACGTCTTTCTTGGCAGTATCGTTGACCAGACAAAGCACATGTTGGGCCATAAGTGCCCATACATATTTTTTCCTTTTGTGGCCACTCTGAGGTTGTTTTTCTCCCAGATGAACAATGAGGATGTTGTGTGATTGCCTGTTGGGTGTTGTCAGTGCAGCAGAAGGATGAATGCCCTTGATCCAAGCTGTGCCTGGGAAGCCCATGTGCTCTGACCCTCCCAGCTTGTCTCCTGTGAGCTGCCAGGTGGCTGTGCTGGTGCTGAGCAATTGGTTCCTGCAGCAATGAGGGGATGAGGGAAATGTGGCTGGCCCCAGAGATGCACCAGGAGAACCACTCTGGTGGTCTGGAGCTCTGTCCCAGCCAGCCCCCCCACTGTCTGGCTGTGTTTTCATCTGATCTTTGCAAAAGAGGAACCTACCTCTTCTTTTAAAGGAATGCATGGCTGAAATAAATAATAAATTGTGAGACTAATTCTTCCCCAGCTGTTGTGAAGCTGGACAAGGGCATTGGCCATTGCTGTGCACAAAAGATACAACAGCCTCCTGCAAAGCTCTGGGACGCATGAAGTACCTGGGTCATTGCAAATACCAAGGCTCTTGGCAAATTTCTTCCTCTCTGGTTAGCAGGAGGCAGCTTATGGGGACTTCTAGTTCCCCTGATAAAATAGCGGGTATCAGGGATCTGCAACTGCACCAGATGGGCCCAATGAAAATAACAGGGCAAGCCTGCTTATCTGGGAGTTGCCAAAGAGAGTCAGAAGCCATGCACAGGACAAGGACATTTCCATTCAGACATGTCAGATAACAGGGAGCCTTCCCAGCAGTATCTCCAGAGCACTTGGATGAGTTTCAAAAACTTTTCCCAGTTTTCCGTAAATGAACTGCTGTTGCAAAATCTCCCTCCACCTAGAATTAAGTGTTAAAGCTGGGTAAGCATTTGCTTCTCTGAGGGTGTCCTGGTGCTACAGGGGATGGCAATATTGTTCGCAGCCACCTGGGGAAGGAGGGGCATCCTTGTGAACTGGCAGGGAGACACCTGGAAAAGGGATCCAACTGCTGAGAGCAGGGATACTCACGATCCCTGCTGGCTGCACACTGCTGAGCATCTCTGCATTTCAGATCACAGAGGAAAATGGCAGATTTCACCCAAAAGCCCAACCCTAACTGTTTTGTAGCAGAACTGCCTGAATGAGGTATCTCAACCCTGTGAGCAAAAGTACATCTGATACCTTAGAGCTGGGGGAACAGGCTGTTCCTGCAGCAAACCAGGCTGGGAAAGGTTGGAGAGGTTAAACGGTACCTGTGACTTGGCTGGTCTGGGAAAACCAGCCCCAGCTTGAAGTTTCTTGGGCTATCCAATCCTAGGTGGTGGGTAGTTAATTAACACCTCAGCCCCGGCTGCTCTGGGTAGGCTCTTCTCGAAGGAAGGCATGATCCTGTCACAAAAATTTTCATTCCCAGAGCCCGGCCAGTTTCTGCACAGGCCACCAGAGGCCAGTGTTAGTTGTCCCATCTCTGAGTATCTGTGTGTGTCCTTTATTTTGTGTTTCTGTCGTGCCGAGGATGAAGAGCTCCCGCCTTGCAAAGGCTCATCAGTATAAAATAAGATGTGGAGTAATCCAGTTACAGTCCTTTGTGCTCTGGGAGACCTCAAGGCTGTAAGGAGACTAACAGGGCACCAATTTCCAAAAAAACCCCCTTTTAACAGTGTATATAAATTCAGAGCTCAGCAATATGAGGTGGCAGTAGCAGTGGGTTTCTCTGAGGTGTATTGTGAATCTGCCTAATGAATGCTTTTCTTTGTGAGCAGTGATCTTTTTCTCCCTTTATCCTCACTATTCCCTGTTGTATGTCATAAGAGGTATTAAAAATGAGTGAGCATGATGTAGCCTTTTTCCATTTTAAGAAGGATGATTGCTTCCTGATAATTTGATTCCAAGTGAACTGAATAAAAGCTTCTAGATTTTGGAGACATAGATATGAAAGCAGGAAAGGATCACTTTCAGCTGTTTTACTTCATCTTGACCTAAAATGCAGTTGGATTTAATAACTTTTTTTACCAAGCCCAGCGAACGATGACTGCAGCACCTCTTTTAGGGACAAAGTTAAATCTTACAGTCTTGATTAATAATCTTCTGTTGAAGGATAATTTTTCTCTCTTGAACCATGTCTGTACAATTACTCTTTTTGAAATACAGTAAAGCTTAAGCCTTTTCTAAAAAATTATTTAGAAGCATGTTATTTGTCTGAAGTATGTTTGTTTTCCTTTTTCAACCACCAAAAAACTCTTTCTGATCTTTCTTTGATCTTTCTGATGCTCTTTATTTAGGTTTGCAAGGCTGGTTAAAGCAATGTATGATCATCTCCAGATATAGAAGATGAATCAAGACATTTCAATATTAGAGCTGTATTTAGGACGTGTAATGAGGCAGTACTCAAGATCCTATAAAACTGAATGATGCAGCAAAGGGATTTCTGTCACAGTTGTGGTTTTGAGGCTGTTTTGGGGTGGTGGGGTCTGCAGCTTGATTCTTGCTCCTTCCTGTGTACTCCAGTCCCTTCCCAGAGGTAACTGTGGGTCTTTGGGTGCAGCCAGAGCTGGGAGCAGGAAGAGATCTCCCCAGACTGAATGGAGCTGTGGGATTTCCCCTCAGATCTGTGTGTGCTTGGTCCTTCCTGGGTCAACTTCTGTGTGCCAGCCCAGTAGCCCCAAATCCTGCCCCTGTCCCAGCTGTGCCTTATGTGAATCAGAAAAGAAAGAAAGAAAGGGTGGTCCCCAAACCATACAGAAAGTTTGATAAAAAAGCAGAAACTCCCAGTAAACTGCCAATAATTTTAGAGTAGTTCATTGCTCATATTCATTACATTAAAAATATTGATGCCATTGCTGAGATCACCTTCAGTCTGTGCATCATATTTTCTTAGGGTATTGACAGGGAAACCTAATTGAGCAAGCATTAGAGGTAGGCATTGAGAGTGGGAGAAAGAGGAACTCAGTTGTACGTGGCATGATTCACAAAGACTCCTCCCCAGCCATTAATCTATGGTGTGTCTGCAATTGTGTACCCATAATTAAATATGGAAGGGATGTTTCAGCATTGCTTACTGCCTTTTATTTTTGAGATGCTACCCTAAGAGAAGTAAATCTTGAAGCTATCTTGATAAAGCCCATCTTAAATAGTGTCATTGCACTCACCTGATATGGAACTACTTGAATTCTCAGCTTCAGGGATAAATCCACAGTTTTTCTCACACTTGAGCTGTAACAGGTTAAAAGGTTTTGTGCCAAGTGTTTCTGCAAAACTTGCTCAAACTGGTGGGTTGAAAATGAGCATACTGGGGACTCATAATGAATTTTAATCAGCATTTTTTATCTTTGTTCTAAAGGATTTGGAAGTCTTCTCATACTGTTTCCTCAAGGTTCAGTTGCGCAGATTTATGTTTTTTTTGTGGTGAAATTTGAGCAGATGGTGATGGATTGTCAAAGGTTTCCTGTCCTACACCTTCCACTTCTCTTGTCTTTGTCATCTCTGATTTTGATTGCAAACAGGACATCTTCACTTAGCCAAATGAATGCCTATGTTTGGGCAGACAAATGTTTCAATGTTAGATTGGGGTGTGGTTTTCTTTTCTTCCTCTCCTAAATTTATTGGAAAGAATTTAACAGGACATCATGTTCAGTTGAATTAAAAAAACCAAACAAATCCAAACTACAGTTCTTAAAATAATGCCAACAAAGACGACCCCTCAAAATCCCTTATACCGAAACCCCCCAACCCCATTAAAAAACAGAATTCAAAAACAAAATCTTCGAAACAACTTGTGCTTGTTAACTACACACAGTACTCTATCTGAAGGTGGCTATAAATGAAGTAGAACTAAAACCTGTTTCAACATGCTTGTCAAGGAACAGTCAGTCCTCAGTTGTGAAAATGCAATTTCTCACTTGTTAGTTTCTTCAGAAATAGGACACTTTTTTATTAACCATTCTTCCATTCTTTTGTCTTCCTCTAGGTAAATTATTTTATTATGCTATGCATTTTAATGAGTGTCTCCAGTGAGGTTTTTACAGCACAGCAAAGCTTCAGGCGGCAATGCCTGAATTCTCTGGGGTCAGAGGCAGAAAAAACCTAAATTAACATTTTCAGGTTGCTCTGGTGCCTTTTCCCCAAAAAGTCGGGGTGTAGTTCCAAGATTCCCCATGCTGGAGAGCAAATGGACGCTCCTTGGGCAGTAAGGAGAGGCAGAAAGCTCCCACTAAAGCCCTTTCCTCAGCACTGTGCCCCAGCCTGGGGGCTTCCCCTGACTGACAGGTTCCTCCCTTCCAGCTGCCATCAGCAGTCTGTGGCAGTCAAGATGCCTCAGCTCATTTACTGCAGCCTGCCTGCTTGAGAGAGCCTCCTTGCATTACTCTGAGCTGTCCAGGAGCCTGACAAGCCTCTTTCCCTGCAGCTTAGTGAAGGAAAGGGGGGACATTAGCATACAGTTGTCCTTTGTGCATGGAAAAACATAATAATCCTTTTTTCAGGCCGGGCACTGTGCAAACCTTCGGAGTGAGGGGTTTATTCTGTCATTTCTTTGCCTGAATAATTGCTAGTGCTAATAATGGAAATAACATACTAGGTGACTGGGTTACCACGCTGATCATATGGGATTTGTGCAAACTGTGTTCCTATGGCTCATTTAGTTTGCAAGATTTCACACTCTGTGAATCTTCTCACACTCAGTAGGAACTGGCACGGCTCTGCAAAACCATATTAGAGAAAAAATAGGAGCGATGCAGACACATGAATTGGGGATATCTGCCTGAGACAGGGGCCCAGTCTCTCAGGGAGCAGAGCTGGTGTCAGTGTGGACACTTGAAATGATGCCAGTGCAATTTCACCTGATTTTTCTGCTTTTTGGGCTCAATATAGTTATTTTACAGCTGTGTTATATAAGTATTTATCAATGCAGGCCATATCGTCTCTTTAGACAAACTGACCTTCAAGTCCACACTGACAAGAGTATGCTTTGAAGCTTTTTTCCAAAAAGATATTTTCCCTAATAATTTTTATTTTGGCAACAAACTCATATGCTGAAGGATTTTGGAGCTGTCCAGCTGATGAAAGCATTCTCTTTGTCTCAGTATTTTTGGAGGTTGGGACAGAAATGTTTTCTTTTAAAAGCAAGTTTGCACACATCCTCTTGATTATTTGATTGTGCATCTGCTCTTTTCAGTTTCTGCAAATATTTATACAAATCTTCATGCTTTCCTGTTCACTGTAAAATTTTATTGGGTTGCTAATCCTGATTGTATCTCTATAACCCCCTTAAATCTTCCAATTCAGGACACAAAAACAAAAATGTGGAAGGCAAACACTGCACATTTCAGATAGAATTTTTATTTTATCTTCAGTGAAAGAAAACAATTGCCTAATATTTACTAGTTTTAACTAGAAACTGATTAGTGATATTTGAATCAAAAGATCTAGCTAAACCTAGCTAATTACTGTGTGATATTAACTTTGGGCTAAGAAATGTGCTGCTGGCAGTTCAACCAGGATTTTCTAGCTAAGGATTGTTCATTGCAATGTTCAAGCTCCTCCACAATGAACAGTCTTCAGAGTATTTTGATGGTATTTTGCACACTTCACTCTGGCTCTTGCAGTTAAGGGCCTTTGTTCTCATAATTTTAAAATGTATGAAGTACCAAGTGCTTTCAGCAGGTATTTGCAGTTGTGATTAAAGTAAATACACTGCTTCTTAATAATCTCTTCCCTGATGAATCCCCTCAGAGCACCTTCATGTCTGTTCCAGCTCCCTACACTCATTAAGTTATATGGATACTGTTCTTAAAATCTGAGGTCTTGTCTCTTTCCCAGGACGGAGAGGTCCAAACACCACAACCTCATAAAAATAAGAGTCTGCTTTTTTAAAAAAACAAGAGGAAAGCTTCAGGATTTAAATGCCAAGTGAGTTTTATGAAATTCTGTTCAAAAGAGTTTGGAATGAGTCAGTCCTGTATTATGATGCCACTATCCACATGTGAATTAAATCCTGTCAGTGTGCCTCAGGTGCCTCAAAACAGACAGAATACAGAGGTTTTGCTCTGTTCCTGCTGAGGCACTGGATAGCTGGGGAAAGCCTGTGTCAGGAATGGGTATTAACTTCAGCAAAACTGGGTGATCGAGTGGGTGAGAAGCTTCAACTCAAGACAAGCTGTTTGGTGACCTGCCAGATCAAGGTTATAGCTCAGACAGGGTCGCAGGAGCAGTGACTGAACTGTCCAGTGTCCCTCTTGCTACCTTAAAATGAGTGCCAGCACCAGTGGAGCTGTTACACAATGAGCTGTAAGATGGTGAGCAATGAGTGAAGCTGACTATGTGCCCTGCTTTGATAATGGAAACTTATTTCCTAAGAATCTTCTTAAAGGAAAGTGTAGATCAAGGAAAAGAGAGGTAAAAAGGGCAAAGGAAAAAAAAAACCACTGCAGCAGGAATCAGAGACGATCAGGACTCTAGCTGGTTCAAAGTCACAGTTGCTTCTGGCTGGATATGGGCTCTTGAGCTGTTTTTGATGAATTCTCAGCACCTGCACCAGAACCAAAGAGCAGCAGTTACTCAAGGTCTTGTTCCTGGTCCAGGATGTATTGGCCAGATGCAAGCTGCCTCCTCAGATCTCCAGGGGAGCCACTCTGATGTGTGTCCCACCCTTGCTCCTGCACCATTGCGTGCAAAGTCACACGAGGCCCTTTGGGCAAGAGGACTTTGGCTCATGCCAACAGTCCTGGTGGGTTTGTATTTCCGTATTTTTCATCCTTCTCTCATGGCAGCAATCTGTGCTGTATCTCTACCAGCTGTGTCCTGTCTGTGCCTGCTAGACACCTCAATGGTTTTACTTTTAGAAACACTTAAATGCCTCCTGCAGCTGCTGTTGTCCTTGAAGGACAAGCCCCCTGTCCTGATATGCACAGGAATGCTGTGAGCCAGAAATTGGGGTGTACCAGTTGAGCTCAGTGCACATTCTGACCTCTAAAGAGATACACTTAAAAGCAAGGTTAGTCTGCAATCCAAAGCAGGATTGGTCAAATTTGAGCTATCTCACTTTGCTGCTGAGCATCAGTGGGTGCTCTGGGCCTTTGCTGTGTGTTTAGATCTAATTTAGAATGTGTTATCGAAGCTTCATTTCCTAGCACTTTTCTTTCTTGGAATTCAAAGAGGCTTCCAGGTTCTTGGGCTGGTTTGGTTGGTTTTTATTTTGTTTTATTCTCAGCACAGCTGATGCAGTGTGTGGGAAATGGGAAAGTGAATTTCTGCTGTTACTGGTTTTAACTGAGTTCTCCAGAGTGTTTGCACCTTAGAAAATAGGAAAGAATGTCGAATTGGATGATTATGCAAGAGTAAACACATTTTTATACATGCTTGACCGACTTATACTTTATTCATATAATTATCCAGCATACCAAGACTTCTCTATCCAAATTCCTTTAGCTGAGTTTCGAAAAGAGCTTGAGAAAATTTCTGAGTTCTCAAAGTCTGTTTATTACCTAAAATCCTCTATTTTACAATTTATATTTGCACAAGGGTTGTTTGCTTTGTTGTACATTGCAGAAATAATGCAAGCTGCAGAATCCATATTTTCAGAAATATTTGTGTTATTTTTATTCTTATATTAGCTGACATACACACATGATGTCATTGTGGCCAGCAGGACTGTGTGGCTTATCCACTGGTCATATTAACAGAATTCTTGGAAGAGGAACATACTTGATGTGATCCTGACTTGGCCAAGTTTTATTTTTGAGTAATATTTAAAACAGGAACAAAAAGGAGAAAAAAAAAAAAAAAAGGTGGAGTAGGCACCTGCTTGAGGACTGCTGTTGGTATTATTAGGCTTTTAGGATCTGTTATTTGCATGACTCTTATGGAAAGAGGGAGCCAGTTGTGACACGAGATGACAAAGTGCCACTGAATTCAGAAGCATGTGACAACATAAACAAGCAGAGGACTGATCTGTTGTTTTTCAGTTGTGCTACAGCTGACAAGCAATCCCAGAGCTTTCCCTAGGGAAGCCTGTCCTTCTTGTGAGATGCAATTGATTTAATCCTTGAATGCACCTCTATCTTCTGACAAACACCGTAGGTCACGTACGTTTCCAGTGTGCAGATCCAGCTTTTCTGGGCATCGTTTGTTCCTGGAAAAAAGGGTGGTGGCAAAGGACATCATGCACTGCCCTGAGACTCATCTCCCCCTGATAAATATGATATGATTTAGCTCCAGAGGCTGGAAAATCCCAGACCTTTACTACATTTCCGTCTCAGTTCTTACCGTCATTCCTCTCTTTCCTTAAAATTAATGCTTTGCACAAGAAGCTTTACTGTGAATCTAAAAACAATTCCAACTCTCTTGTTTTAGGCAGGAGTCTCAAACACCTGAATGCACACACAGATATGTAGGCACACATCAAATTCCAAAAATAAAGAAATCTGGCTGATTTTAAGGCAGTCTCGTTTAAGGCAGATCTCAAATTGCTCTTTCTTTCAGAATGCACTGCTTTAAATAGGCAGTGCATGCTTTCCTCTTCTGCATGGTTTCTCACTGAAGCAATGTTTGGTTGTACCAATTATGTGGCAGAATTCTTTCAAGCTGCTGTTAATATGAAAATTTTATTAGTAGGTCAGTCATTTTGCTTTCAGGGCTCAGTAATGAAAGATGTGTAAATATCCTTTTTCTGCAATGCCTTTTATTGGTCTGCAAAATTCAAGGGTAGCAAAAGAAAACTTTGTGTGTGACTCAAGCTAATGAGAGGTGAATCCATCCTAATACCCTGAGGAGATCACATGGATGTAACAGGGAAAGGCACAAAAAGGGTTTCGTTTCCATTTAAAGGAAAAAAAAATCAAAGAGCAAATAAACTATCACAACAAATATGTTTTACAATATTCTGTAAAATAGCCTTAAATGTTCCTGAAGTTCAGGTCCTTTCATTTCACCAGATCTTTTGCATTTTGCATGGTGCTGTAGCTGAAAAACATTCCTTTGTTAATGTAACCTCAGTGCTGAAGTAAACCGTGCCACAAAGCCCTCAGTTTTCCTGTAGCTCAGGCAACAAACCCAGAACACACTAACACTGATTTACCATGGTTCTAATCAGCATTTCGCACATGGAAAACTCACCATGTGTTTCAGAACCCTTTGACACTCATCTCTTTCTAATACAAGTGCCTGTTTCTCCCTCTGCTGGTTTCAGAATAAACGCCTTGTCAAAAAAAGAATTAGATTTTGACAGCTTTTTTCCTATGGTTAATTGAGGTGATAGATACACTTGACATTTATCTCGGCGCAGAAAAGAAGATTAAGACATATTTTTCTCCGTGCATTCTCTGTATTAGAGGAGGTCAGTTACCAGGGTCTTTTTAATATGCCTGTGCAATTAATAGTGGTGATAATTCTGCTCCATATCACAACCTCTTTAAAGTTCTCTTTCAAAATGACAGATAAAACTCTCTCCTCTGTACACAGGACTTGAATTAGACTAATCTTTTTCAAGTTTGCCCTGCAGGCCTTCCCCCTTCACAGTCCTGAAAATTAATACTGTCTGAAAAACACAAAGGATACCGTGCTAACTCACTCAGTTCAAAGAAAATGAAAAAGAGTCATATTTCGGTTTCCTTTAATTACTCCCACTAAATTTTTGAGGGCGTCCCCCTAAATTGTTACTTCTGCAGTAATGCGATTTGAGCGTTCCACTTGTTAAGTGTCCAAGCGTATTGTGCTGGGCTTTCTGCTCCTTGTCATGCAGAGCAGCTCTTGAGATTTCCACAGAAGTCACCAGATGAATGCAAAGTTTGGATACCCTGGCTTATGTAATGTGGTTATATAATAATAATAATAATAATATCCAGAGTGGAATTAATTAATGCTTTTCAGAAGCCCCAACGATTAATTCATACTGTTAAACCCTCTTAAGGGGAGTTATTAAAAGATCAAAGCCCACATATCACCCTTTCATATCCACAAAAAGAGTGCAAGTGTTCAAAGTCTGCAGTTCACACATGCAGCGCTTCGGATTAAAGGCTGCTTCTCATGTAACATTATTATTATTTTAAAGGCTGGTATATGGCAGAAATAGTCTGTAAGGTGATGAATTAATTATTTTCAAATATTTTTCCAGGTCTTTTGACATTTTTTATCTCTATTAATTACTTGAATTTGACATCAATAATTTTTTAACATCTCTTTTCCTGTTTAAAACATGATGTTCTGTATGCTAATAGGTACAGGGAACATGTTAGGTGGGCTCTTTCTTCCAAGCATGTTGCCTTTGGATGATGCTTGAAGGTACTGAGATTTTGCATATTAGGTTACAGAGTGTATAAATATGGAAATAATAATAAGGAGTGTATGGACTTTGGGACAGTTTTATAAATGACAAGTGCTCCTGCTGCTTTCCCCACAAAACTGTTGCTAACACTCGAGACTGCTGGTGATACCAACATTTGCATGAAAAGTGTTTGAAGAATGAAACATCCAGCATGGATATGTTTCACTCCATTGTTTAGGCTTAATTTTTGGAAAATATCTTCATTTCTCTTCTACTAATTGTTGACTTGGACCAGAAATCTGGCTAGGTATGGAGGTGTGTTTTTGATTCCCACTGAGAAAAAAAGTTGCGTTGAAGATCCTTTTTGATATGGGAAGCATTTCAGTATTTATCAAAGGATTTTTGTTTGATGCTTTTGGTTGAGACCTGTTTAGCTCCCAGCTCTGATCCTGTCAGCAATCCCACAGGTACCCAAAATGTATCCAAATGTGACAGTCCACACTTGGAAACTGGAGTTTTTAGATTCTTGTCAAGCATTGCTGTTCTGCATTTTAGGTCTGTGCAAAATAATTTGGATGAGTACTTCGTAACTAACCTTTTGTCTCCAGGTTCTCATTCCTCAAAAAGTGTGCTTGGATGGATTTTAGGTAATCCAGAAATTCGTTTGGACTTTTCCATAGATATTTCTTGAAAGAAAGGGTATCAAAATCTGAAGTTAAGAGAAGTATTTGCATTGGCATTGTCAGTCCTTTTTAATCTGTGTTTCCAGCAGATGCTCATCCATTTCATGCTCATGAAGAAATTATCAGGATTTTGACACAGAGTTGCTTGCTGCTGTTTCCATGGAAACAAAAACTTTGGATTAAGGGTTAATATAGAAGCATTATGTGTGTGTATAATAAGTATATCCACATGTATGGTGGGAGAAAAGGTTTCTTCTGTGGAGTGTAAAGGACAAAACTGGCACCGCTCTTTTGACCTTTGGTAAATGTGGGACTGTCAGCAGACAATCCCAGACCTGTCCGTTCAAGAATCTGCGTACTACCTGCCTGTTGAAACCTGTTGAAATTGGGAGTTAAATTACAAAACTAAGGATTTACTTATGGTTGGTAGACAGGTCAATGTAAAATGCTTTTTTTCTTTTTATGTACAGAAAAAAGTGTTCTAGTTATCTCTCTCGTATATTAGAATTATGTTGTGGATCTGAGCTTCTGCAGGGCTAAAAATATCTGGGATTTTCTTTCTTACCCTGTATATGGGTAGTAATTTTGGGAGCTGTGTTTTTGTTTGTTTTGTTCTTTGTTTTGAAGCAGGACTTTTTCTGTTCATGGTTGGTTTGGTTTTTTTAACGTAAGGGTGGTTGGTTTTCTGGTTTAGTTCTGCATGAGGTTTTCTTTTTGTTTCTTTTTTTTTTTTTTTTTCATTTGTTTGCTTTGTTTAGGTTTATTTTATTGGTTGTTTAGTGTTAATTCATGGGAATGACACAATCTCCTGTGCCATCCTTGGAACAAGAGGTTTTGGGTAAAGTTCAATGCAACATTGATACATATCTGAAAACAGGACATATTTTAAAATATATACTTTAACTCCATTTAATCAATATGATTCAGCAGGGTGCCCGTTCACTATGGCATTTGATTAAATGCCTACAGAAACATTTTTCAAATACCTTGGTGTCACTAAACTGGTCAATGCAGGTGGGTCTGTTTTCCAGGAATGTTGTGTTGGTTTTTTTTTTTTTGTTTCCATGCCTTATTTTAATAGATAGTTATCTTCCAAATATGCCATTTATTTTTGCCCTAGTGATCTCCAGATTTTAAAAATGCAGCACTCTGTGTTAGATTTTGAATGCAGGTGCCAAATCACTATTAAATTACATCATCCTGTGGGGAGCTGATGCACAGGGTCCTGTGTGTATATTTAATGCAATTCTCAATTCTCAAGAGTGAGAAAAAAAAAAAAATGCTTTCCAATGGTGTTTTTTGAGGATGATACCTACTCTGGAACCAGTACATATTCAACTCCTTTTTACCACATTAGTAGATCTTTCCTTCACTTGTCTGCAGCTGGCAGGCAAAAGGATACACTCCTAATTTCCTGTGTTTCCACTCTCCAAGGAATGCTGAAATGGATGGTCTTTCCACTGTGGGATTGGTTTATTGAATCAAAGTAAGAAAGGCACTTGGCACTCCAGCATCAGCTTTCAAGATTTTTGATGTTGGTAAATGTCCTACCTCCATGAAATTCAGTTGCTTCATCTGATGGCTTTGAAGGCTACAAAGGGATATGACTCATTTTAAAAGGGAAGACAAGCTTCAATTATTTCTGGAGAGGTCAATATCTGTCTCTTGAAACTCTGGAGAGGCTGAAATTCTGAAAGTTTATCATCGAGTGCCAGCTTCTTTGGTCACAGCTGCAAGGAAACAATTTTTAACTGTAGCCTGTGGCAGAGGAAAGTGTGCCAAACCATAATGAAAAGATATCTATGTCCTTTCTCTTACTTTAAATAATTAAATGTGCCAGGAGAGAAGGTTAAGTAGAGTGTCAGGAAAAGATTCTTCCCCCAGAGGGTGGAGGGGCAGTGAACAGGTTCCCCAGGGAATGGGCAGAGCACCAGCCTGACAGAGATCAAAAAGTGTTTGGACAGTGCTCTCAGGCACCTCTTGGTGTGATTTTTGGGTTGTCCCATGCAGGGTCAGCAGTTGGAGTCAATTCTTGTAGGACCTTTCCAACTCAGGGCATTCTCTGATTCCACCTGCCCTTATGCCTTAATGAACAATAATGATGGTGGTACAGTGCAATTGATGTTGTGAGTGTTTAAGCAGCATGTACAAAATTTATTTGCTTCTGTTTCTCCATGAAAACATGCTAATGCTGTCTGGTTTTGCAAGTTAAAAAAATTAATGGGTTTTTTAGAGAAGGATTGTCATGGGACAGCTTGGAAACCCAGACTCCAGACTCTTCTCTTGAATTACTCTGCACGCCTCTGCCCAGGTAATTTCAGTGCTTTATTCTCCAATTTACACAACTCAGGTAATAAAGCTTTGGCAAAGATGTGATAGGTTAAAGCATTTTTAAACCTGACGATAGAAGGAACTGTGCAAGAATAAAGTGTTGTACATTCTCTCTCAAAACCATGCACCATCTCTGTGAAGTTTTGAAGGCATGAATCAAGTGCTAGCAGTACCTGTAGGGAGTATGTTTAACTTGATAAACAGTAAAGCAGATTAAAATGAAAGTAATTTTATTTCAACTCCTTTTGGGATTAAATACCCCTAAGATTCAAGGTATCATATATCAGTATTTGGAAGAGCCTAACAGATGTGGGGAGATGCTGTTACCATTTATTTCCTGGGTTATATTTAAAATCTGATTGTTCCTCTTTTTGGCCAAATGGGCATCCCATCATCTCCCAGGGCACTCAGTCACCTCTGCAGCTCGGTAGGGAAGAAACAGCTGCCTTGGTTGTACTTTATCAGAGGGATTTAAACCTTGGGAGGGAAGAGGGTGCCCAGTCCAAAGAAGTTTTCAGGCCAGACACAAGGGACCATGTGGCTTCCTTGCCGCTGCCCTTGTGTCACCTCCAGGCATGGAGCAGGAGCCCTTCTTTATTATATGTGAAACTACCATGTCTAAATGATGGCATGGGGCTGAGTTCTACTAAGTTGAAATAGGAATCAGATATTGTAGAGAATTGTTTTTCCAGTTGCTGCTTTTCTGGAACAGGGCATCCAGAGAAAGGAGGGAGGAAAAAGAAAGTAAAATAAAATGGAAAACCCGAAAACAGACAAAAGAAGCAGCTTCTCCAAGTGCCTCTCCCCCAGTCTTACCATAAATCTGGTCAGCGTGTGTTTGCTTGAGATGAAAAATCCTGTTTTGGCAAATACTTACTTAAGTCTCCCTGTTGTTAGTCTGACTTCATGAAAAAACAGATGTCAAGATCTCAAGCTAGCAGATGTTCCTCTGTCCATTATAATTCCTGCCGTTGGAATAATAAGGAAGAACACATAGGGTGATATTTTAACCATCCAGTGCTGGTTAATGTGGTAAGTTGTAGATGAACACAACATGTTACAGCTTTGGTGCAGTTAAAGACCCTCCCAAGTCTGGTCTGTTTATTTTCTACCATGTAGTTTATTGATGAAGGGAGAAATAGACAAATCTTTTTATTTTCTACCTAATTCCAGAAATAATTTTTTTAAAAGAACTGTCATTGCAAATGTTTGCTTTCTTTCTTGTTTAAACTGTTGTTTGCTTTTCAAAATGGGATGAAACTGAAGGCTTAAGCATCAAAAAAATCTTATTTCAGATGAAGCAAAATATTCAGTTCTGAGTGAACTTGTTGCTGTTCAGGTTAGCTCATCAGTGGAAAAATAAATTATTACATTGGTCTACTTGGGGCTATTTCAGGACAGCACAAAATGTAAGTTATCTTTACATGAAGAAGTTTAGATCCCCTAAAATGTAAGATGCTGAAACTGTAGTCCTTACCTCCTTAAAGATTTTTTTGGGGGATTCTAGCCAAGAATCTGTCCATCATAGTTAAAGTTGTCACAATTTTGGATGCCCTATGCACACCATCAAATTCTGCTTGAAAAGTTCAATGCTAGAGGTTATGCTTCCAAAATCAACTACTTAAATTCTTCCCTGCCATCTTGAGGAAATTTGTCAATGTGCTCTGAAATGAAATCCCAAGATAATTTTGCCAATAGGGGCAATGCTGACAATTCTCACTTCTAGGCTCAAACAGTCTTTTCAGCCAAAAATCGAGTTTATTCAGTTCCCTGCTTCTAAGTGCTTTCACATTTCAGCTTTTGTCCTTTGGCTGATTTCAGTCTGCTTCCTACATTTGTCAGAGCTGTATATAATTTTTAGAGAGCCTCGAGTGTACCAGGCTGACAATGGGAATGATATCATCTTGTTGTAGTAGTGCAACATCAAAGGGTTTTTAAAATATTCTGCGGTCATTGCTTATCTTACAAGGAGATCATTATCATTGCTCCTGTTCTACACATGCTTAAGTGGATGCAGGAATTTGGTTAAAAGATTGAGGCATATTTATATTTTATTTTAAAGTAGGTTTGATCTGGAGTTCGGTATACAAGCCTTTTTTTGGCTCCAGGCTTTTGATAAATTTATGGGTGGTGGTTTAATCTGATGTCTTGCCTGAAAGCAGTGCTGGGTGTTGGGATGTTTGTTCCTTCTCAGGCCCTGTCTGTCCTCAAAGATGGGCCCAAAGATTTGTCCCAGGCTGCTCTAAAAGGCTACTGCCATGTGTGGCAGGATGGCACGTTCAGCAACTGTTCTCAGCCTCACGGGATCTTCCCTGGGAGGACCCTCCCCAAAAGCATCTCTGTGCCGTATTGCACCCCTAGGGACATGAGACAGAGGATGGTGAATAATGCCTCAAATCAACCTTTCCATGATCTACTTACAACCCAGTAACCTTAATTTATTCCTGTGTTTGGAAGAGCATTAGCACTAGCACTGCTCTCTTCATTCAGGGCTGGTGGCTGATAAATTTTGCACTTGGCACTGCAGGTATCGTTTTTCTTGTTGATAAAGGCACCATGGCATTTAATGTAATGGAAGTCATAAAATCATTATTGAAAAGCTCTGTAATTTGATCAGAGAGAGAATCACCTCTGAATACTCACTGGTGAGCCCGGGCTCATGCCACACAATTATTTTAGGGCACTTAGTTTTCTAAATGACAATATATTTTCTTCAATCACAGACAGGTTTACCTTGTGTTTTATTGGAAGGCTCGTGTACTGCATCATGGGATTATTGGTCTCAGACTGTGCTACATCTCTCAGCAGACAAGTGTTGCAGTCACTGCTACAGAATTAATGTTATTGATCAGTAATAGCTGAACATAGCTGGATTTTTGTAGGGCATAAAGGCAATGCTGGGGCCCAATTTGATTTCCAGATGTAATTTAGGTGATGAAACTTCACCTAGGAATTCCTGCATTGATGCTCTTAATTTGCACCTAAACAAGATCATATGTTTCAGGGATTTCCACAGCTGTCTTGCTGGTGGCTCTGTGGTCAGGTTTAGCCATTAACATGAGCTCATGTTTGCAGGGTAACTTCTGTCTTGCACAGCTTTAATTTTTCTTGTTACTGAAGGTGGGGTTTGTTACTGGACAGAATTATATGGACTTTCTCTAGCCTCTTCTCCACTTTGGTGATGGTTTCTGGTTCATCTTTGCAGCATAGGCTTCTGCCCAAATATTTATTCCTGTAGGAGCTTCAGGGATGTTTCTGAAAACAAAGAGCATCCAGGGTCCCAAGGGACTACAGCCTGCATGTGTTCTAAATTATTGGTGCTGGAAGGAGAGGGAGGATTTTTTTTTTTTTTTTCTGCTCCTGACCAGCAGGATAAATTCTTTTGGTGGTCTCAATATTGCTTAGAGCTTTCCTGCTCTTCTGTGACTTGGAGAACATATGAAGTCTCTGTGTTTTCTTGTATGCTCTGTGCAGTGCCCTGGCAGAAATCAGCAGCCTGAAATCTCATGGCCTGACTGTGTGATAATGGAAGCAATAAGCCAAATAATTCTCCCAGCTAGAGGAGCATATTGTTTCAGAGGTTTGAGCAAGTGTCAGCTAGAGATGGAGGAAGCAAATAAAGAGCTGCTAGTCTCTGGAACAGACTCAGAAAGTTATACTGTGGCTTAAAAGAGATTTTTATGGCTTCTACCTTGATTTTCTATTGATTAATAATGTCTTGCAGCAGTAATCATTTATCCTCCCTAGCCTGTGTACTTATAAGCTTTGTAAATATTTTGAATTATGCTTTGTTCATGCTGCCTTCATAGCCTGGGCACAGCACTGGCCCTTGACCAGCCAAACAGCTGGGTTCAAACATTGTTCTAAGGGTAAAATGATTGGGGGTTTTAAAGCACTGAGTATGGATTTTGGGAAGATTATATTATTTGGTTATTTGCATGCATTGTTTGAGTGATATTAATCCTTATTTAGAAAGTAGGAATTGGTCTGAATCCCATGCAGTTAAGGATATAAGTAAAATACAGTTTCAGTGCTTTGGAACCAGGCTCAGTGGCACACACTGATGATGTACAACAGGCAGAAATTGAAATTGGATTGGATCTAAGGAGAATTTGTTCCCCCTTTGGCACACTGAGACAGTGGAGCAGTTTCTCAGAGCAATCGCCAACCCTGGAGGATTTCACGACTCAGTGGTTGGATTTAAAGACCTCATGAACTCCCTTCCAGACCTAGTTATGTCATATTCCTACTCAAGACACCACAATGGTGAGTTCTGCCCCGCATACCCTACTCTGAAACAAGATATGATGGAAATTCAGTGTTGCAAAATTAATAAGTTACTGCTCTATGGTCATTTCTTCCCTCAAATTTACCATTGTATTGCTTTTTCCTGTGGTAATTAAACAAGAGTCTGCTATGGATGAATTACTGTAAGATGCCCTGTGTTAATTGAATTCCAACTTTTCAAATATATTCTTGCCTAGGAAAAATACTCAGGTGGTTTCCTTAGAATGGGGGTGATGGAGAAATTAAAAATCTACCTTTCTCTACCAAACTGAGAAACCTTCAGGTAATGATAAATCACTTATTCTCACAAATTTCAGAGTTTAAATGGTATTCTAGACCCTTCAAAAAACTATCATCTCCAGACCAAATTTCACTCTTTTTATTTAGACTCTTCTTAGAGATTTCCCAAAGGGAAAGGAGTTTTGACTCAATCACTTTCCTAGGCAGTTTGTTCCAGGGCTTGACCATCTTTTTCATGAAATGGCTTTATTTTTTCCTAATATGCAATCTAAACCTCCCCTGTCACAACATGAGGACATTTCCTTTCATCCTGTTCTTTGTTACCTGGGAGAAGACACCAACCTCCTTCCAGGGAGCAACCCAGCTCCCTCAGTCACTCCTCAGGGTGCTGATCTTTCTCTCCCTCCCCTGCTCCCACTCTCTGGAAAGCAGAATGTATAATTTTTAATTCTTTACTCGGTGCTTGTAAAATTTTCAGCAATGCTGTAAGTGTTTAAGGGCACCTGGGAATAACTATTTACACTGATGTCAGTCTCTGTAACAAAGATGACCTAAAAACTTCTGGAAAGACTTTCGGAGACCTCAGTCTGAGTTTTAACAATTATTGAGTTGGTATCTAGAATACCTTGGATATCTTGCACTTGTCTGAAAAAATTCACATTTATCTTTTCTTCTTGAAAAGGATGTCAAAGAAAACCATAGTTTTCACTATTTTGGGACCTTCTGCCCACTTGAAATCAATGTATGAAATCCACCAAGAAGTTTGCTGATCTACTCCGTGACAGGACGTGACAGGGCAAAATTTAACAAATCCTGTCATTCAAAACCTCTTGTACAAGAACACTTCAGTATTTTGTGCTGAATTGATATTCTAAAGGTTTATCCTCTTTATTTCATGGGGAGGATCTTCTTGTTTATCTGACCTTTCATGAATTTTCTCTCCTCCCAATAGACCTGGCATGATAGTCACAGGTAACAAAGTTGAAACTCAAAGCTTAGTTCTCTTACCAGAAAGCAAAACAACCCTGACAAAATATTTTCATTTTCATGAGGTCTGGGAGGCGATTGAGTTGAGCGATGGCCTCCCTGTGATGTTTTTCTTCTTAGAAATGAATCCATGTTTACTTATACTTTCTTTTAATTGGATGGCTGAATTCAACTTCTGGCGTGCATTAAGTCATGTAATTAAGGGCTGATTAAAGCTGTGGTTTCAGTTTAGAACTCAGCCTGAAGAAACCCAGTATTTTAATAAAACTCATTGCATTGCGCTATTTGCTTCCAATTCTTTCATTTTCCAAAGACTGCCGCAAATTATTTCACTTTTGTGTTTTGGTAAGGCTGCATTGAATTAAAAATCCTGGGTGTAACTTTGCTAATGTTTGAGACTGAAAAGTTAGAGACTTCCTGTTCAAGTATATTATATTCCTGACCTCTGGTTTTGCAGTTGGAGAAACAGATGAGCAAATGGGTCATATGGAAAATGGATCAAGTGTCTAGGAAGGGTCATTAATGACTGTGCAAACAGAATAATAATTAAAAAAAAAAAGCCATAAAGGGAGCAGAATATTTTATTGCAAAGATTGAAGAAGGAATGTGTGCTGCAAAAACTTTTCAAACATGGAGGTAGGTCAGGTTCTGGCAGACTCTGAAGTTCTTCAGCAGAAACTTTAACAGATCATATTAGAAACTTTCATTGAAGACCAACAGCCCATAAAAGCAGAAAATTCCATTCTCTGCGGGATTGTGCTGTTCCCTGCTTTAGGTTAGTCCTGAGCTGGGGAAGAGACTGTAAAAGAACACTAACACTGGAGAAAAGAATAGAGGAGGGTTGCTTGGAAATTCTGAAAGTGAGTTCTGAAAGCTGAAGACTCAAATAACAACAAAAAAGCAATGAAAACCTGAGATGGATATGTTTTATATCTTATACTGAAACTACTCGAAGTTTGAAGAGAGCAGGCCAGAACAGAGGGGAAAAAAACAGGAACAATAGAAAAATATTGTTCGTACCCATTTTCTCAGGGGATTTCTGAGGGACTGGGCTTGACATTTCTTTGCTGCAGGCTGTTTTATGTCCCTGAGCCAGAGCAGCAATTTGCTTGCATGCATGCAGCACTCCTAAAACCCAAAGTATCTCTAATTTCTTTAGAAGCAAGTTCCACAGCCAATGGAACACAAAACAACATGAAGATGTTTTTGGTGTTCAAAGGTGAAATTTTGTGCTTCTGTTTAAAGGTTAAATACTGTTTCCAGGTATTTGACTTCTGCTTAATAGGAAGTACATGCAGATTGCCTATGCTCAGGGTTTTCCAGTTATTGCTGGTGAATCTGAAATTGGTTGAAGTGCACCCTCGCATTGATCAGGGCATTGACTGTAATGGAGTCTTCTGTCAGAATACAGAGCCTGACAAAAGGGCTACTGCAGAAGTAACACAGTGTACCCTGTTTAAAGCCATTCCTGTACATCCCTTGCCTGTGACAAGAAATTAGATAACTCTAACCAGGTTCTCCTGAAAGTTTCCTTCCAAATGAAATTTCATATTTTAGCTATCTGGATACTGGAACTCATCTGGTAGGTTTTATTGGTTTGTTTGTTTGTGAGGGGTTTTTTGGTTTTTTTTTTTTTTTGTTTTTAGGGTTTATTTGGTTTTGGTTGGGTTTTGTGGGTTTTTGGGTTTTTTTTGCTTTGGCTTGTTTGTTGGTGGTTTGCTTTTTTTTTTGAAAGGGCATCTTCTTTAAGCTAATTGCTTGATTCATATATTGTGTGGGTTCAAAAGTGTACTATGTATAAGTCAGCACTTGATTTGAAGGCTAGTAATAAAAGTTTTCAATTTTTTTTTTTAGCTCCCAAACCCAGTTTCTATATAACAGAAAAAGTTATTTTGACAACTTTCAATATGTGAAAAGCTGAGGTATGCCCTCACAAGGCAGTTATTTCATGAGCCTCCATGCCAGAAGATCTTGAAATATTTTCCATCTCCTAGAAACTCTAACCAGTTAAATTTCTGCATTCTTTAGGATGGCAGTAGTTAAAATGTAATAGGTGTACTTTCATCAGCAAAGAACTTTTTTTAAAAAATTTTTTTGACATCTAAATAATTTATTTTTGTAATGCTCTTTAAATTTGGGCAGCATGATATATTTCTTTGTGAGTGCCTGTATCGTCTTGGAGTGTTAAGTTACGGGAAATATTTATTAGAAATAAATAATTGGCCTTTTGACCAAATTTTTAATTTGCAGTTAAAGGCTGAACAAAAAATTACAAAGCAGTTACACTGCTTTCTAAATAAAGAAGAACTCTGAAGTGTGAATCTGAACATTTGGTATGAGGAACCTCCCTCTTGTGCTGCTTTGGAACTATACAACTCCTTTAGATCCTTAGAAAATAAAATTATTTAATGTTCTAGGCTCAGCCATTGTCCTTTCAGTTTCTCAAAACTCTTAGGAAATATTCCTTCTCAGAAGAAAATGTATTTTTAAATAATATTTCAACAACTCCCAAATGGAAGTGTTGCACACGACCATTGTAAAAATCCATATTTATTTCTCATGGTGCAGGTGGATAAAGTGTTTATTAGTTATTTGGAAATGAACAAATAACTAATCATCTTTTCCAAAACTGCATCAGACTCTCTGTCTTCCCATTGGCAAATCTTGCTGGAATATAATTCATTATGGTTTTAGAGTTGCCACTTCTGCCACAGTTCTAATCACGGGGTGCTGGCAATTTTAGTAATTTCAGATCAAGTTTATTACTGAGAATTTATTACTAATATTACTTCAGTTGAAGTTGAAGAATGATTAAAAAATATTGACTAAACTTTGTAAAATTAAGAATATATTTATTGAAAATCAAAGACATAGTCACTTTGCTTCAGGGGTTATTTTTTACTTAAAAGAAATATTTTGCAATTATAGGTATAATTTTTTCTCCACAAATTAAGTATTTTTTTATTTCGTTGTTACTACAAATAGACATAGAGAGGGATAAGAATTGCTTTTCTGTAAGAACCAACATGACTAATTTCTGAAACTTTCTTTTTTTCTTGTTGTAGTGGAAACTGATTTTCGTGCTTTCTAATTTGGAAATAAAACATTTGTTTTCATATTCTTCCTATATACAGAAATATCTCTCAACGAAGGATTAAAAAGTATAAAGAAATAAAGACTTTTTTATTCTTTCAGTGAAAAATTTCTTCAGAATAGTCACATTCCTGACAACTGCTTCTTTTGTAAGAAGAGCTCGTGTTTTTAAAATGGAAAACTGTTGTTTTATTGTTTGTTTTATTTTTCAGAAGATATTCAACCAGCTCTTCTGCCAGACACAAATGCAATATTTTGAGAAAGCATTATTCTTCTGGAAGGTAAACTCTAACAGTGAGCTGTTGAAGTAATGTGGGTATGTGGGTACTTTGTTGTCCCCAGTATTTAAAAAAGTATTTAAATACTTTTACCTGTACTTTTTCTGGATAAAGCTATGTGGAAATTCTGCTACAATTTCCTTGTACTACTATGAAAATTATTGTCCTGTAGCTTAATTTATGGCAATATTTATAGTTCACACACTTGCATATCTTACAGAAAATCAATATAATCATGCCAAGAGACAGCATCATAATAGATTTCATAGATGACTACCATTTAATATCACAACATTTTTCTTTAGTGCTGTCAGGTTTGTTTTTTTTTTTTCCCTCTATGGCATAGAAAGGGAAAATGAAGAAAGGAAAGAATTACTAACCAGAAGAATTACAGATTTAAGTCAACTTTGGGAAAGAAGTGAGATATTTTGATCTGTAAAAGATAGGTGAATTTCAATCACTTGAACTTACCTGACAGGCTGTTGAAATTAATGACTCCATGAAAACATTTCAGGCTGTTAAAATTAATGCTTACATTAAGGAGTGTGAATCGGATGCTTTTTTTACAACCAGGGTGTTATTTAAAAAGACAAGGAGTCAAATTCAGCTCCTTTGATTTCAGAAAGAAATTTGCGTACATCTGAATTTGACATTACACTTGAATCTGTGGGTAGAATGAAAAGAGATTTTTCTTTTCTTTTACTGACATAAATGGAATATGTTGGTTGTCTTTCCAATTCCTGCTTTTTCAGATGTAATTTCTAATATAATTATTTTAGATACCACTCGTATAGACCATGCACAGTTGCTACAACTGCTTTTTACATGCAGCCATGTTGGAAAAACTTAGTTCTACAGAGATGGGGCAACTGAGAGGTGCTTTAAAAGATTATTATTAATCTTGCAGAAGAGTGAGTCATAAAGGATGTAAAATTTAATGCAATTCTATTAGAAGCTAATTTATTTCTTGGTTACAATACTTTTATAAAAGTTATTTAGCTTATTAGCTTCTGTTACACAACGCTGCTAATAACTTTTAACATTAATTACTTATTATTTTACTCTACATGGGTCTTGCTACAATGCTTCTTTCATAGTTTTAATTCTTGAAAATATCTGGTCTGTTTGTAAGGCTATTGTTTGAAACTCGTTTCTAGTTCAATCTTTGTTTTAACAACATTTTCTTTATTCTGTGGCCTTTTTAAATCAGTACACTTTGCTTTAGAGTTTGCATACAGATGCACAGGACTATGTGAGCTTTCAGTCAGGCTCTGAGAACTTCCTAAAAATTCATCTCTAACACAGCCGCTGTATGGACAGAGAGAAAAAGACAAAAAAACAGATAAATATTCTGCATCCAAAGAGCTGTTCTTTGCTGGAGCTCTAAAACACAACCTGCTTTTCCTAGTGCCATCTAGAGGAGGCACTTTTTTTTTATTATTTTTCCCAGCCTTTAAAAGGGCAGGAAACACCCAGGAGAAGCTGGAGTGGGGCTCTCCCCACCTTCTGCCAGGCTCTCCTCCCTGCTGCCAGCCCAGGGATTTGAGCCACCTCCCTGCTCTCAGGGGCACTCCCCGATGTTTTGATGTTTTGGTGGTTTCGTGATTGCCACCAATTTCCTGCAGCCAAAACATGAATTTGTCATAACTCCAAGCCCGTGAAAAACTAATTGAAATAAATCGGCCGTGACCACTTAGGGTCAATTGTGACGCTCGGAAAAGGGGTAATGGAACATCATAATTAGGGGCTGTTTCACGGTGCTCACCTGAAATTTTTGCACAGATTGGGGTCTGCTGGGCTGCTTAAGTAAGTATTTGCACGCTAACTAGGGGATATTTGATCCACCTCAGTGTCAAGAGCTTCCATAAGTTTAAAAATTCAAGAAGTGGGGAGTCTCCGTTGGGTTGTAGTCGGCAGTTTGATTCAGATTTTATTATCAGCAATGGCTCTATAATAAGCAGGAACTGTCCTCTTGGATTAGCTCTGCCTCAGCAGCTGCCCACTCTGCATCCCCCTCCTCCCCTGCCTCTTGCTGGAAATGGAAGAGGCCATCTGCAGGTTTTAACTTGGTTTTCAGGCTTGGATTCTGGGATAGAAAAAGGCAATATACGCTCTTGTCTTCCTGCAAAATGATCTTGCTTTCAGACCTGGAAAAAATCCTCCTCTGCCTTCCTGCCCTTTATTTTTCACTCTGCATGCCCTGCCTGCTCTTAATTGGGTGGATTGCAAAATGGCAAGTGTGGAACTAGATAAAGAAACATGAAATTTAGACTAATGATTGGGCTTTTCTCAGTTGAGAACCAGTGGGATTTATCTCCTTTGTAGAGTGCATTGTAATGATAAAGCTTTTCTAGATACAAACACTATCATTAAATAGCTGCACATCCTTGTTTATTTTTCAGGAATTGAACTTGATGTGCTCTTTCTTCTCCCTTACAATTTAGTGGCTTATGACTACATTGATGAACATGAACTGTATAAAATATTTAAATACAGTAATGAAAAGGCACTGCCTTTGTTTTGGTGCTTTCTACAATGCTAATAGATTAATTACCGCAATGATTAATCTTTGGTGATCTGTCCTTGTTAGAGTCTGGAGCTTATTATTAATTGCTATTATTGGTCTCTTGTTATGTTGTGTTGTGACCTTGTTAACATTGCTCAGAGTCCACAAAAATTCTGGAAGAGCTCAAGTAGAGACTGAGAAAAGCCCCTGCTTCAAGAGAAGGGAGATTTTTAAGTTCCCTGAGGTCACCGTCCTGTGGCATGAGAGGACACTTAAGTCATTGAAGCAATGAACTCCTTCCAAACTGATTAAAACAATAAATCTGTCAGGGAAAATAAAATTTGGAAACAAATTTATCCGAGAAAATTCTGGTTTGAAGTGATATCTGGACATTCAACACATTTTATAGTTTGCAGTGAAACATAACTTGCATTAGGAATTCTCATGGCAAACAAGGATGGTGACAGATAGAACAATTAGCTTTAGCTCAGGTGAGAGATCATAAGGATTGATTTTAATTTTTACTTTTCCACATGAGTGCAGTCCAAGTAAAAGTTGTATTTTTTAGATCCTGAGGCTGGTGATGAATGCAAAGTTGTAAACTTCCAATATATTTCTTTTATCTTTAAAGCCAGTGTTTATAAAAAGAAAGATGGAATATAAATAGAGTGACATGCCTTTTTGGTAGGAAATAAATAATATTTTGCCTTTTATTCAGTACAATATAATACAATTTAAAGATTTTAGCCTGTTTATTATGTGAATGGTGGGATCTTTTTAAGGGAAAACCCCCCAAAATCTTAATAATAAATTTAGGACAACCACAAGGTTACATTGCTTTCAGTAAACCACATTTGATTCTTGGACAGCAAAATGGACAGTCACAAAATAAAACCTATAAACCTATAATCAATGGAGTTCATTCAACAAACTAAGCATTGAGTCATCATTTGGAGGACACAAAATGACTCAAAACTTATAGACTTATATAATTTGCCATTTAACATCCAAACATTTCAAGCCCTAATTGTCTCTGTACTGTTTAAAAATCAGGCTTTGGTCTACGGCTCACCAAAATATTTAAGAAATGTGAAAACAGAAGGAAGAAATTGAGATCTTCTTTATAATGTTACATAATATTCTAAACATTTTTCTATGGCTAGAGTTCTTCCTGCTGTTCTTACTCAGAAAAATAGCATCTCTTGAAAACTGGGTTGGAAATGCCAAAAGAGGAAAACAACCTGGATTTGAGGAAGGAGTAAAAGGTATATTAAATGCTTTTAAAAAAGCTACAAAACACAGTAAATTGCCCTGGCTGTTGATCTATTGCTCATGTATATTAGGGCTGTTTAAAGAATGAAAAGTCAGGAGCCCCTTAATACTCTGTGAAAGCTTTGGACTTGGCTTGATGCAATTATTGGTGTTCTAAAATGTATTTGCTTTCAGGATACCCCATGCAGCAGGCTGGAGAGCCATCAGTCACTTATTGCCACACTAATGCTCTGCTGTGACTTTGTTCCTATGGCTTCTGGACCCATTTGGAATGATCTGGAGGCTGATATAAATCCTGTTCCATTCATTTTGATTTTGTTCTTGCAGTCCCTTTTAAATTTTTTTTAAATCAAAAATATGTGGCATGGAAAATTGATGCTGTAGTCTCTGAACTAATAGCAGATGCTTTGTTTAATTTCCAAATTAGGCAGTATTCATGGGTTTTTTTGTTATATTGTATGTGCTAATGGTGTTTAAGGGTGGGGGTTTATTTGGAAAAGCAAGACGGGCAAGGCAAATAATGTAGAGTGCCATGCCTGCCTTGCTGAACTCTCCCTGGTTTACTGCATTATTAAATATTGCATAAATTATTCAATGTCCTTTATATCAAACAAATATTTTTTTGCAAGCAGGATTGTGTGAACAAACGGGTGTTAAGCAAAACCCCCAGACAACTGAAATGGTACTTCTTTTTCATCCTTGTAAAAAACCAATGCTCTCCTCCTAATTTTATTTTTTTTGGTTGGTTTCTTTTTTAATATCACTCAGACGAAAGAAAAAATAGTGACAATTATGTGAACTGCTCACTTTTTGTGTGATATTAGAATATTCCCTTTCTGAGGCAGCCAGAATGTGACACAGAACATGACATTCAGTGTAAAGGGAAAGGCAAAATGCAGCACATGGTCTGGACTGCCCTCAGAGGCAGCTGAGTTTCTCTCACACTGCTGCTTTTGGTGTTTTGGAAACGACTTAGGAGTGAAGCCTGTTGGAATGGCAGCAAAATCTGCTGCAGAGGAGAGAAGGCTTGCTGGGAGAAGCAGGTAACACCACACATAGGCAGCCGTGGCCATGCATTCAACAGCAAGCATCTAAAAGCCAAAGACCTTTTTTTTTTTTTTTAAGTTTTGCTTTTTAATCTCTTTGTGAAGGGCACCTCAGGCACCTTCCTCATGTGCAAAGTCCTGTTATATGCAGGAAGGTGACAATCTTGGGGTGTTATTTGTGTGTGCAAAAATACCAGCTGGTTCAGGGCCCCCAAAAGAGGCTGTTGGGGAGGCATATGGAGATGGGGGTGGAGGAGAGGAAAAGCCACAGTATGGAGAAAAAAAAATGCTTTTAATGCACAGGCGAGGTGGCTGGGAGGGGGAAGGGTTTTCTTGTTTGTTTTGCTTTTTTTTAAACAAAGGGGAAGGTTCCCTGTACAAGCACTTGTTCTGAATGTTGCGTGGTCAGATTAGCCATGCTGCTCTGAGCAGTTTAAGGAGGTCTGGGAACTCAGAATTACCTTCCTCTGCCTCCCCACCCACAGCAACAGCCAGGAGCTGAACTAAATAGCAGAGAAGTGTGAAGCCAGGCAGGAGAAAAAGGCCCCTAATTGTAGAATGAGGAGCTGGGAAAGCATTGCTGAGGTTTGTGCATCTTTCCTTTTGGAATAGCTGGAAATGTGTAGGAAGGGGAACTGGGCTGCACAGTGAGAGGTCAGGGAGAAGGGAAACTCCAGGCTTCATCCCTCGATTTTGTTCTTCAGCTTCTCACAAATAAAGGGGTCAGTGGATGCCTGATCTGTGGAGAGCTGGGAAGGAAGCAAGGATTAATTGAGTGTCTCTTTGTGTCACCTACTTTTTCTTTACAAAGATGTTCGTGTTACAAAGGGCAAACTTCTGACTTGTGGAAAGCAGTTTACAGATTGACTGCTCGGTACAGAGACAATCTGATTTTTTTTTTTTTTAAATTATTTTATTTTTTTCAGATTTGCCTTAAGCACATCCCTGTTTCCTTGTGCTTGAATCCATTTTGCTCTGGTTTTCCCTTGGAGATGCCTGGATTCAGTTTGTTTTCAGTCTGTGAAAGCACGTGGGGTGGGATCTGCCACTTGGCCTCAGCCTGCCCTGCACTGCACGCGATATTATGGAAACCTTAGAGAGCAGCATCTATTTTAGTGGTGCCCAAAGGTGAAAATGAAGTGGTATTGACACATCAGAGGCTGCTCCCTCATCCACAGTTTTTCCAATGGCATCTTGGAAAAATAAATACTCAAGTGCCACACGCTATTTGATTTCTGAGCAAGGGGCTCGCTGAAGTTGCTGTTATCAACAAACTCAGATTGTACAAAGGGAAGTGTTTGTAATTATTTACTCTGCCGCAGCAACATCCACGAGGTGTGGGCAGGAAGGGGGCACCCTCTCTGCTTCGAGTTGTGTAAACAGAGGAAATCATACTTCTGGCTACTGGGAAGTTTTTAGCCTTAAACCCTCTTTTTTTCTTTAATCCTAAGTGTAAGCAATAATCAGCCTTTTCTCCAGCAGAGGATTTTTTCTTTTCATGAGAACTTAAATTCTTGCATTGCATCAGTCAGTTAAGTTTTAAAATATTGGATTCCTCTTTGTGGTATATGAGATAATGTGGGGCAGTATGAAAGGGTGCAAAATGAAGGGGTCAGGATTTTAAAACATCATGGGAAGATGTTGCCTAGGAAATTAATAAGGTTTCATTTTCATGGACATTGTTCAGCACATAAAAAATTAAATAATTTGTGTTATGTTGCTAACTGGACAGTGTTGGACCTCCATTGTGTGAAATGTACTCAGAGAATTATTTTATTTGTGTATTTCACTGCTCTGAAATTGCTCTTGCTCAGGTCCTAAACTTCCTTCTATTCCTGATGATCTCCAGAAGAATTTTATTTGATATCTAAGAGGAAGAGAATCATATTATAGGCTACATAGAGGAGCAGAATTTTTTTGTTTTATTTTATTTTGCTTTAAATTCTGAAGTCTACTTTTTCTGGACTTTTGACACTGCAAGTTGTAATTAATTTTTTATGAGCTATACAAAATCTTAAAGTTTTTTTCCTTTATGGATTAACTACCACTGTTATAATTTTTTCATAGATGATACTTATTTCAAAGAATACACTGATCATTATGGCTTATTTTAAAATATATAGTTAGGGTGGGTATATTATAAAAATTCTGGTATCTAGTATTTATTGTTACTGAGAAATGCTGCAGAATTTTATTTTTTAATTGTAAATCTCCCTGGGTACACTTTTCATATTGAAGTCTTAAACGCACAATGTTAAACTTCCATAATGACAGTTAATATTTCCCTTTTTTGCATATTTTTTGTTGTATTTGTATCTTTAATTTGTCCATTTGCTAAACTTTATTTGAGAGTGTGAAAGTTCAGTGCCCTATTGTTTTCCCTGTGTTTTAAAAGGAATATATCCTAAATGAGATCATGTATCATGTGGGGCGTTTTGTGTTATACTAAAAAAAAAAAAAAGGAGGACTCTTAAAATTATCAGCTACTGACAGAGAATCTGGTTCTCCAAATATTGCTTGGTTTGGATAGGGGCATGAAAACGGGAAAATACATTACAAATAATTTGTCTTTATCATATAGCACATTTATTTTAATCATTTTTACTCTTCCTTGTTGCTGTTGACTATTTGTTATATAACATCACTTTTATCATTTTCTGTCATGCTTTCCTTTATACAAACTCAGTATATTTTAGATTTGTCCCGAAAACCAAGGGGGAATAAGAAATTATCTTCAGGAATTTGTTATAATTACATTATATCCACATGAGCACCAAAAGAATTTAGCATGATTAATGCTATTATAAGGCATAGAAGGGTCAAGAACAATAGTTTGCTCTTGCTCTAAAAAGAATTAAGTGCTTGCATAAGAAGAAATCCAAGCATTCAAACCAATTTATATATATATATATATATATATATATATATATATATATATATATATTTGAGGAAATAGAAATAGTAACTGTTTTATTAACTGCTTGTGAGAAACTTAATAGAAAATACTGACAAGTATGATTTAGTTTTGTTGAGGGTGTAAGCTGATAAGTGGAATAAACACGCAGAGAATTGAAGGAAGCGTTTTCTTCTCTGTTTTTAATGTTAATTAAATTGACTCAACATTTACTCCATTTATTATATCAGAATTTTTCTATCAGCCTCCAAAAATAATGCTACTTGTGTTTCAAATAATATCTCTTTTGGTAATCTCCTGGATTTATCCTGGCTCTGGGAAGATGGAATGGAGTCCATTGCTACCCATCTTTAAAGCCTTTGTATACAAATAGAGGGATGATTAATACTAAAATGAAGTCTTGTGTTAGAAAACCCCCAAACAGCAGCAATCTTACAAAAATTATGTGTAGCAATGCCAGGCTGTGATGCGAGCCTCAGCAGCATTTAGGACAACGTGAGGAAAGCAATTATTCTTGTGAAGTTCTGGTTCTAGCCCTAATTTTTACCCCAAGAGAGGTTGCCAAGGTCAAAGCTACATTAGGCACTAGTTCTGAGTGTTCTCTTGGTGTGTTAGTCCTGATTAGGAGCAGCACATCAGGATAATTTTTTTTTGTAGGGTTTGGAGTTTGTCCCTCGGTGCACTTCTTCTGCAGCTTTGTATGAAAAAATTGAAGGAAAATAAATGTTATTCTGTGGAGGGAAATACCTTGTATCGCTTTGGTTGCCCATAGTCCATGGGCTCTGCAATTATCACTAAGATTTTGTTTGTTTGAGGTCTTTATATTTTTAATGGATAAAATGTTTAAAATAGGTATTTATTTTTCACAGTTAACATACTGAAGTGGGTTCATTCTTTCTTTCCCTGGTTGAGAGGGGCAGGTAGAGGAGTGAATTTCATTATATTTAACTATTCACTTAAGTGTGACTTCATCTAATTGCTGAGGTGATTAGTATACCTGGCTTTTATAACACCAAAAAATGAAATATTGTGACTGAGACTGTATTTTTAACTCTGGTTTATTCGCTTCACTAACAATTAGAAGCTGAGTTCTTTGCAGCTCATTTAGCTTTACTGCTCGCTAAGGAATTGAGGGGAATTTGCTTTGTAGTAGCTGTGAAACGTAGCTAGGATTATTTCCTTGTGTGATGGGAAACCTCTTTACAAGCCATTTTTAGTTAGTGGTAGTCAAACACTGTGAAAGTCATGAATTGAATTTTGCAATCATTGTGATTAAGCATAACCTTGTTTATATTTGACGCTGGTATTTCTTTTTCACTTTGTGCAACCTTGATGCTGTTTGCTGATATTTGCTTCCCCCTGTTGTCTAATAGCTCTTGTATTTATACTCGCAGCTTTCTCCATCACAATATATTGCTAAGAACTCTTTCCTTTTTAAAAAATTAAGTATTTGGCATGGACATGGCACGGTCTGGGGGGATGGGTGGGATTTGACCTAGGATTCCAGCAGGGCTTGGGGAGAAGAGAAGGGAATCTGGGACACTCTTTTGGAGCTTGGAGAGCACTCAGTCATGTTTTTAACCTGCTCCCTTGAGAAATCCAGCGGGAGAAAGTCATCTTTTGATACTCATTGCTTAGCAAATTTCCTGCATGTGTGAGCACATTTCTGGTTCTGCAGATGGAAGCCAGGCTGAATTTGTTGTATTTCTTATCAGGTGCTCCAAGAGGCTGTGCAGGGAGATTGCTGTTGGAATGGTGCAGGAGAGTGCTGCTTTTCCTACATGTGAAACTGTTTCTCAGCCCAGTGTGCTGGACTCTGAGTGAGTCATGTGAGCTGCTTTCTATTCCATGCATTTTGCATTCCCTCTGACAACACCCTTGGGTTTTGTATTTAGGCGAGGAATTTATTTCTCTACAAGTTTCATTACCTGGACATAACAATAATTTAGTAGGTGCAGTACGTGCATTAAATGAGTTTGAAAAACACTGGTTTAATACAGAAGAGCCAAATAATGATTCTTTTTTCTGCCTCTAAAATGCTGCCACAAGAGTGGCAAGTGCAAGCAGAGGAGATGAACACGTACCTGATGGTCTTTGCAAGTCAACTGCTCATTAGATAAATATTCAAAGAGACAGCTTTGTTCCCACCACAAATCTTCCATCAACTTTGCTTAGTTGTCCCTCACCCTTTAACCTGTACAATTTCTGCTTGGAGCAGAGGAGCTCCGAGTTGTCTGAGGCTGGGTGAGGGGGTTTGCTATCTGTTGCCTGCTCACCTCCAGTTTGGATGATGCATTTACCTACTGTGCTGCTGCGTGCCTAAAGCTCCTGCATATTTAAAGGCTGGGTATTCAGGGATTATCTGTCGTGCTTTTCCTTTCTGTTTTGATCACGCAACCCGAGAAGGCTGGGGCTCTCGTCCCCTTGTATTTTATATATATATATTTTTTTTTTTCTCTTCATCAAAGCTTTGTTGTTGTCTCATGTTCTGCGTTTGGGAGGAAGAGAAGTTACCAGGCTGAGTGTGCAATTTTATAAATCAGATGTCTGTGGAATATTTGCCTGTTAACATGCACAAGGAGTTGGGCTTAAAGGCACAATGTTCCTTTTCCCTCCAGGAAACTGTGAAGGCAGGCACATGAAAGTCAGAACAGTGCTGAGAACCACTGCCGGCAGCAGGCAAAGAAAAAAATTAAAACTAGAATTAACATTCAAATAAAGCCACAATTACCCAGTGACTTATGAGGCATCAGTTGATTAAAATTTCATGTTTGTGTTTGACGAAATTAAAAACTACATTTATTTTCGTGGGAAAGCTGGGGAAAATGACAGTGACACCGAGTGGTACATGGCATCACTTAATTAGTTCTTCATTGTACATTGGTTGCTCTGCTCCTTAAATTGTATTTCTAATGAAATTCAAACTCTTATATAATTAATTAAAAATGTGCTGTACCTCTGTAGTTTCATAACCATGGTAGCTCTCATCTTCTTCCCCCAGAGAATAGGAGCAGCTTCAGTGGTAGAGTAAGAGAATAAGGGATCAGCTGAATGTGTCAGGAAACAGGAATATTCTGCTACACGACTTGTGTAGCCTCAAGTTGGATTAAAAAAAAAAAGAGATTCTGCCTTCTGATGACTCTCTGGCCCTTGTTTTCAGTTGACATAACCTTAATTTTCTTTTTCAAACGAATGTAACTGAATTAAAAGAAAAAAAAATTGTCTTTGGTTTTTTTTTCTCTCCCCAGTGTGAAATCCTTAATCCCATTTTAAATACCAGCATCCTAAATGGCAGTTAATAGCATGTGTACTTTGATACAGGAAAAAACCCAGACATTTAGGGATTGGTATCACACTCGCGGTGTTCTGTGTTGAAAATTATTTGCAGATGAGGTTAATTGAGCCATCTCAGTCCACAGCTTTAATTCTGTCATGTAGGTCACAAATTGAATCATAAACCTGTGCAGCAATAATCAGCATGTAGCCTTTAAAGGATATCCCTGGTGAAACTCAGTGTGAAATAAAGGGGTGCGTTTCTCAAAGCCTGCTCTGAATTAGTGTCTACACCACGGTGTAGTTTTTAGTATTAAAAATACTATTTTAGTAGAAATACATGCATATTTTCATATATTAATGGATATGTTAATTTATAGAAAATGGGTATTATTTAATGTTTCTTTTTAGGAAAAAAAAATGTTGAATTACTATAGAATTTTCTCAGATGCAATTGCTCATTTCAAAACGATACAAAAACCAAGTTTAGAGAATTAAAAGAGGGACTTTTGCTTAATTTTCCTTGATTTACTAAAAAAAATAAAGCCATAGTAATTGCAGCAAGTGATCTGTAAAGAAATGCAAATAAATGAAGCCAATTTTGATCGTTTCCTATATGAAAATGGTTTTAATGTCACTCTCCCAGCATTGCACCCACCACGAAAATTTGAATGATGTACTTGTGGCTTGGAAAGAATGAGAAATGTGTGTCCTACAATTCAAAATAAGAAACAAAAGAAGTAGACGATAATGGAAGCTATTCATAACTCTTTCTAAATATGTTTCACTTTAGAAATACTGAGAGTCCCTCACAGTATTCAAGTTGATCTAATTTGAGCTATAAAATACTTAGTTTCTGAGATTTGAGGGGGAAAAATATATCTCCTAACACAAATTATTTCTCTTTATTGAATTATGGTGAATAGAATATAAGAAGTAGAGCTTGAATCTCATTTCACTTGTACAGCAAGAAGACACAGTACAAAGAAACATGAATTTATGATATCTATTTTACTTAATATCTGTAATAATCTCTTGTAATATCTGTTTTACTTAAAAAGGTTTTGTCAGTGCTGTGAAATCCACACAAGCATCATGATTTAAAGAAATGAAGTTTATAGACAAAATTTAAACTCTGAATATAGTTCAGATATAACAGAAATACTAAGTGCTACTTAGTGCAGCAAACATCTGTGGAGTAAATTTTAGTGTGTTTTTAATTCTGTTTTTCTTGTGGAAAACCCAAATTCTTGAATTTGCAGGGAAAAGACACAGAGTATTACCCCATTGTGGATTTTTTCAGTGCAAGATTAGAAAAATAAAAAGCAGTGGATTACACTTCTCATTATAAAAGCATGAAGCGTGTGGTTGTGTAGCACAAAAGATGTTGGCTGATCAGTTATTCCGCATCTAAAAATGGGTTTAAATGAGATTAGGAATCCAGACTGTGCAAGAGATTTCCAACTCCAGAGGTCAGAAAACATGCTAATGGGATAATAGGAAGTATTTCCAAAAGCTGATCTGCACTGGAAAGTCACTTCTCCATCCACCAAAATACCTTTGACTGTGTGGTTTTGACTGGTAATGCCCCATTATTATCAGACTACCTGATAATAAGGAAAGAAACAAAGTATCTTGAGGAAAAATATGAATGAATTGTAAATGTGTGAAGTGATTTAAATATGATATCGTTGAGATTTTTGGTGGGGATGGGTATGTTTTATTTAAGTCTAATTCCATTCTTTAGGACACAGTGTAAGGCAGAACAAGTCTGATTCCTGTAGGATCTTGGTGCAGAAATATGTGGAGAGAGAAAATTCATCTGTTAAGCATACTGAACATTTTTCTACAATATTTTTCTGGTTTTACGCCATTTCACTTGAAATTGAAAAAATATGTTTTGAAATTGCTAATTATTTCATTCCAAAGAGACAACTTAAAAACTTGAGCTGAAATTTTGAAAAAAATTTTACATGATTTTAAATCAACTTAACAATCACAGGATTTTTTTGTTTGTTTGTTTTGTGGTTTAGTTTGGGTTCCTTTGACAAGTTTATTAATAAAGTCCTGTGAAGTGTGGATTTAAATCTATAGGACGTCCTACAGTGTGTCACAAAAGCAGCTCTGATAACCATAATGAAATGAATTTCAGAGCTATGCATGTGTGGCAATACCTTTAGCAGATAGTCAGGCACTCCCAATCAAGAAGAAAGAGTCATGAATATCATAGAAGAGAAAAATGTCATTTTTTCACTTATTGGCTTTCACTTTTTCTGAAGACGAAATATTTATTTTATGTATATATCTTCAGATGTCATGTTAAAGGAATATTTTTTTTTACCAAGAAATTATTCTGTGAAAACGTCTGTTTCAGTTAGGAAGAAAATTATCTGTGAAAAACAGTTTCTACCAGTGTAGAATAAGTTTTTTTAATCAGCTTAGAGGTGTTGTGGTTCAAAATTAGACCAAACAAGAGGTCTGAGAGAACAAAATATCACATTCAGAATGAACATAGAGGGATAAATTCAGAATGGTGGTAGATCTATGAGGGAGAGTAATTACTCCAAGAAATGTGGAATTGTTGCTCATCTCATGTTATCGCACGTAATACAAAAATGGTGTTGCTGGCTTTGGTTTCCTCCAGGACAAGAAGCAGAGCCTGTCACACTCCTGGGCCCTTCTGTGGGAGTGGGTGAATCCATGGGATCTCCAAGGGCTTTTGTAGGAAGTGTTTGGGACAGCTGCCTCCATCCTCCAGCAGTGGGGGGATGTAGGGGCAACAACAAACTGAGATATTTCCCAAAGCAAACCTCCCTTCCCCCCAGCTTTGCCTTGAGAATGAGATGTCATTCACAGCCAAGTCTGCACCAATTGTGCTTTTATGAGCAATTAAATAATTAACAATGTTGACATCTAAATTATATTTGCTTGGCATCTGAGTTAACCCTTTACTGAGACCTCTGGGAGAAATTCCCCTACTTGGAGCCAATCCCTTAGACTTGGGCAGACATTTCTGCTGCAGTTCTGTGGTTTCACATCCATGTTTGCTTTCCTGCTGTTACACCTGGAGATTTAGGGGCTGATTCTGCAATGAATTTAGCACTTTGATGCAATCCAGTGAGATGCTTTAATATCAATGACACTGTTTTTGCACTTGAGGGGAAACGTGTCCTTAAGCAAAGTATTAACTGGATCGGCTTCCTCAGTGGCTTTTTGTTTCTTTCTTCCTGAGTGAAATCAAATTAAATTTTCTGCAAGAGTCAGTGTCTGAGAAATGTACTTAAGGTATTTATTTGACTCTAGTTAATACCAGAAAGTTCTGAGGTATTTGAGTTGTGGGATTTTTTGGTTTTTTGTGGTGGCTTTAATTATTTTTTTTCTATTTTTTAACCAGAAAAATGGAAGTTTGATTTATTTAATATACAGCAAGCACAGCATCTCTGTGTGTTTCAATGGCTCCTCATTCATTCAGATTTTGTAATACAAAAAACTTCAGAGCTCAGGAATCAAGTGATGGACATGTATCAGCTCACTTGCTTTTTGCATCTCTTTAACTGATGAAAGTAATGTCATCTCTGTTGTTTCGAGGCATCTTAAACATTAAAAATAATGTTGTAATCAAATCATAGTTTGCCCCTCAATAAGAGTTTAAAGAAGACAAATCTTTCCCTCAGCCTTTCCTTGGCATTTATCTCAGCAGTGCAGGCTCTAATCAGAAAATAAACTGAGATCCAATTAGCTTTATCACTTAATTAAAGATGTATTCTTGGATTTATGCTTTGCTGACCTCACTGCCATTGAAATGAAATTATTTAGCTTCTGGAAAAAATCTCTGCAAATTCACACCTCTCCATTCATCCAATAGTTCTCTTTGATGCCAGGCAACCAGTTGCTTGTTTGACTGCAGAAATAACAATATTATAACCATGCTTGGGCAGATGCTGCTTTAGTCAGCTCTAGGGATTCAGTTCTTCATTCTCTGCCTGTTTTCCTGCCTCTCAAATCCATACCTGTGGATATTTTCTCTCTTCCCTTGAATTCTAACAAATAAATATAGCTCAGAAAGCTCAAAATAGTTTGAAAAAGCTCAGGTGAAACCACAGGGACCTTTGGAGAGTCTTGCCTCTATTTGAAGACTGAATAACTATGCAATGGTGAATTTTGTTTGGGTGTTGTGGGGTTCTTCCCCCCCTCCCCCACCCCCATTGTTTTTTGTTTTTTTTTCTTTTTCCTTGTAGTTCTCAAAATGTTTTTAAGAATAACTGGGTTTTAGTTGTCAGGTTCAGTTTGTTTCTTAAGCTGATGCTGCTTGCTACAGAACCCAAACTCTAACCATGTGTTCTAAAGCCAGCTTCCCAAGAAATGCTTGTGCCCTGAGGAAACGAAGTTTGATTAGTTGCTTTCTCAGTCCCATTCTCTCTCTCTTCCCCCCTCCAAAACTATTTTGAAATTCATTCCCTTGTTTTAAATTAACTTGAAAACAAAATTGAAATCTCAAAGATTATCAAAATTCAGTAAGTTTCCCAAGAGATGTGCAGGCATAAGGGAAAATACCCCAAATTATGCTTCACTGGAAGGAGAATGGACTGAACAGAGTTCACAGGTGCTCCAAGTGTTTAATTTTAGGGAGGAGTTGTTTTTGTCATGGCTAGTGAGGCAAGAGGCCACAAAAAGGTAAAAAAAATTCAGATATAACAGCTTTGTGACTTCTGTTTGGGAAATTTAACAGCCATGTTTCAGTCCCAACCATTTTATTCTCAGGACTGCAATCAGTGTGGAAAAGCTCCTCATGCTGTGATGGGCTCCTTCCAGGAGATTTCAGGTTTTTGGAGGTTTTCATTTGTTTTCGTGTGTTGTGCTTGATGTAAAACCCTTACTGTCTGTTGGTGGGTGGGGAAAAGCAGCTTGAACACAGTGTGAGGATGATCCCTCCAGAACAGGCAGCAAAGCATTTGCATTTAAGGGGGAAAAATGCTGGGTTTTTCCACTTAAAAGGTGTTTCACTGACATCGGTCCACCAGCAGGAGATGACAGCTTATGCCTCCATGTCTTCCCTTCTCATTTAATTCCATAATTTAATTTTGTGGGGCTTTTTCCTTCCAGAATTTCTCATTCTTGCTAATTTCTATATCAATTTCCTCTTTCATTTATCTTTTATGCAGGACTTTATGACCCTGGGATTTTGACTATGTACTCACAGTATTATTTCTCCAAACACTGGTAGAAGCCTTATAGGGCGCATGCTATTTGTGTGTTGATTGGACTTCTGGGATGTCCTCTTTTTGTGTTTTGATTTGCTTGGTATTGTTTTTTTCTTTCCTCTGGCAGTACAAAAGTTCATTCAAAATCTGTTGAGCTCAATTGTTTTTTAAATCCATCTGTATAGTTATTGCCTCTCCTAGATGTGATGTTATTTTTGTTTTAGTTTGATTGTGAGGTGTTTGCTAAAGGTTGTGTTTGTGTGTCCCTCATTATTCTGGGAGGCAGAGCAAAGAAATAGAAAAAGAAATCTGTGCCCAATTCTTTGCTTAGAAAGTGCTTTTGGAACTTGCATTTATAATTAGTCTGGAATCATAGATGTACTCCAGGGTAGATTAGCATCTGCTAGTAAGAGTTTAGGAGAATTAACCTTGTCAGGATTGGTTATAGAACAGTCTCTCAAATTCAATCATGTTTGACCACCAATTTTTTATTGTTTGTTGGCGAAGCTGTGATTTTTAAGCTTGGATTGAGATCCAGCAGTGCCTGGCTGTTAATCCAGGCTGTCCTGCTCCCTGAGTTTGACCTCTTGCTCCTTCCCATTGTCCTCCTTCCCTCCTCCTTGGCACACAAGTGACACTGCTTACCTTTCCTGACGTGTGGTGCTGTGCTCGATTAGGATATGTAACCTCTCTGAAATATTTTGCTGACGGGATCTGGGGAAGCAGAGCTGCTGTTTTTTCCAGCCTTGAATCTACAAACTCTGCTGTTTAAAATCCAGGATCTTATAGCCAGCATTTAATTGAGTATTTCTTTTAAACAGCTCAGAACCTTGATTTCAATATTCTGACTGGATATTCTGTTAGGCTTTGAGTGCTACTAAGAGGGTAACTTCAAATACCTTTTATTTTGCTGAATTCAGTGGGAGAAAAGGCGTACTACATAATTTGTGTATTTTAAAGGAATATATTGTACAACAAAAGTAAGTGTTTTTCCCAGTTAAATTAAGGGCTGATGAGCATAGTGCTGTGTCAGCTTGCACTTCACTGCTGATCCACCCTCCTTTTGTATTTTTGTCACAAATACCTGAACAATTTCAGTTCTCCTCCAGCATTAGAACATGTCCATCCTTCCCCCGCAGGATATTTTATTAATTGCAGTTGAACCCTGGTTATTACAATGTATTCACTCATCGTTCAGGACTTCAAAGTGTTTCTCTGCCTTGTCCTCAGGTGTTGCAGCCAACCCTCAGAAGAGTCTACTTCATGCTGAAGAAATGGGAGCAAACTTTTTGATTTTGTGGTTGCTGGTGCTTCAGGGAAAGGTGTTGAACACAAATTCAGGGCAAAGTAGGTGTGAGAGGACTGAGGGAGGGAAGAGCAAGCTGGGGTGAATAATTCAATGAGCAATTAAGAGAATGTGAGGGCTGAAAGATGAGTCAACACTGTGAGCTGTTTTCCTTAGGCTTGGAGAGAAGCACCTGTGAGCCCTGGCGCCATTCCTGACCAGGTCATGTTTGTCCTGCTGCTGCACCATCCAGCTTGCAGTTATTTAATCCAGTTTAGAGAAAGGAAGTGAAATGTTTTAGCTGGTTTCCTAAGGAAATGAGGCTTAAGCAGTCACTCCACATGCCAAATTTGACAGAATTTTGTGGAAGTCAGCATCTGGGATCAGGAGAGAGACTAAGTTCATGTAGAAGCTGGTCAGAGCAAGGCAGTGGTCATCAGGATGCACAGAGCTGAACTGGTCACAGCACATTCCATTCCTTGCCAAGGGAGTCAACAACCCCAAAATTTTATGCAGTAGTGGAAAGAAAACTGAGTATTGAAGAGGCAAAACCAGGAGGGAAGGATCTGGGGTTATGCAATCACAGAAAAGTTGAGATGAGGCAGAAAACCATAGGGGTTAAGGCTAGGAGATATAGAAAAGGTGTAAAGGTATTATGGGGAGGGGGACAGAAGACCTGAGGAAACAGAAATCCATTGAAAACAAATTTTCTACAGCTCCCCATTCTGCAACTATGCTTTTAAATCCTGAGACAGCAGAAAGAACAGGGCAATCAATATTAGTTGATAATGTTCCTGCATTTATAGGGGAACTGAGAGGAAATTTTTTTTTCTTGGTGTTGCTAAGGCCAGTTACTTGTAGGATCATGGGTTCAAGATTCTTGAGATCTGTTTCCAAGTTACTGTGGCTGATCCAAACAACTCCTCCGTAACTGGAAGACTTAATAATCTGCAATTTTAGATTGGTCCATTTTATTTGTGAACTTGAGCTCTCTTCTCCCAAGCACCATCTGCTGCAGTGTCATACTGATGTACACATTACTGCATTTCAGAGAGATGGAGACTTTGGCATGAGGCAGTGAGAGGAGATTAAAAAAGGAATGCAGGAATGCATAGGGGGCCACATACAAGTCATGTGTGATGAAGTAACACTGCCCTGGTAAATAGAGATGGCTTAAAGAAATGAGAAGTCAGAGCTTCAAACAGCAGAAATAGTCCATGTGAGGTAGGTGAAGGAGAGATGAGGGTTTCTTGGATGGGAGAGGGAGCAAGAGAGGGAATTCTGGCAGCACAGGCAGGCTTGAGTGGGTAATTGAAATGCGTTGCTGAGCACACAGAACCAGCCAGGGGATGAGGCTGAGCTCTCTGTTGTTCTGTTTTCTTGTGAGGTGACAGAAACAAATCTATTGAAGTCAAAGAACACGTTTAAGTGCCTTTTGAATATTTTTCTGTTAATGACTCTCCTGGCAGTCCTTCAAAATCCATAAGCTTGTTGATTTAAAGAGCTTTTTTATTAACATACTCTCCTTAATCACTTTCTGTTGTTCTCCTTCATGGAGGTGGAGGGGGGGGAAGGTAAAAAGGTATGAATAAAAACCCCCTTGGTCTTTCTAAGGGGAAGAGGATTTGCTGTCTGTGCAGGTGATAGATTAATTTGAAATATGATCTCTCAGCTCTTTGGCGATGCTGAACGCCTTGATAGGATCCAACCATTTTACGTTTTCCTACTGTTACAGAAAAGTAATTCTTTTTTTTTTTTGGCTCCATGTGTACAGCTTAAGCAGCTCACCATAAAAGCAAGAAAGCCTTTTAAAAAGGGATGTATTGTTGAATAAAAAAAGAATTCATAAACTGGAGGTGATGTCCATGTGCAACCTATTAAATTATCCACGATTTAGACTGTGTTCTCAAGTTTTACACACCAAAATGTCTAACCTTAGACATGCAATGTAATCAGCAGGTCCCCAAACGTGTAATAACGTTCTTCATAGGGTTCTTCTTCTTGTTTGCACAGCTGCCAGATGGTGTGTGCCATATCCCATTTCACCACATTATTATTATTTCTGTCTCAGGGTGAGAGCTGCAGGCCGGATGGGATATTTCACACTTGGAGCTCGTCTGTGAGTTTGATCCATGTATTAACAAAGGCTGCATCTCTGCAAAGCCCCAGGCTGGGCAAGACCTTGGGCTGTGCAAAGTGTAAGCTTTTTGGGGCAGATGATCCTAATGCCCATCCTTAAACCTCCCAATAACCTTAGCCCAGAGCTTACCTCCCTCATCCTTGTGCACATCCTAAGAAACCTCTTCTAATCAAGTTTCTTCTTTTCCCAGCAGAAGTCCACCCTGCCAAAATCTGTCGTGGAATCAGAACATAGCTTGTGTTGGAAGGGATTTTTGAGGGTGGAACCGCCCTTTCAGTGAGCATCCAACAACAGTAATTTTAAACCTGATCTTGATGTATCCATATCTTCAAACTATCCACTTACTTCCTCACCTCTGAATTCCTTAATCACTTCTCTGTGTGTGCTGTCTTTAGTTCCTGCCATTCAGGTTCCCCCTAATATTCTCTCCAAACCATCCTTTCCTATGTACATCTCCAGAATTTTCCTGCCTGCCACTCCTGCAGGTTTTCTCAGTGCAGGTTTTAGGGTGGTACCTTCATCTTGGCTCCATCTATCCCCCACCCTTTCCTGCTGGAGATCACCTCTCAGTGACTGAGACATGTGGCTTGCACGTCATCTTTGCACAGAAATGGTCTCCAGACCTTGCTCCCAGGATCCTAAATCCAAGCAGTCACATCTTCCAATCTTTTCCTTGGTCTTGATTGCAGCCACTGTGCTTGGCTGGTTTGAAGTGCTAAAAATAATCCTGCATCGCATTGGTTGCATTAACTCCCTTTCTTTCTTTGTATCATTGCTTCTCCTTTCTTCAGGATTTCAGCTCGTAGCATATGGATGTTTTCTAAAACAAGTCCTTTCTCATAGCCGATGTGTGTGGAGACATACACAATAGTAAATATGCCCTGAACTAGAGGCAGAATCCATGAGGAGTTGAATGTACAATCCAGATTTCCCAGGAACAGAGAGAGAATGAATGAATGGTGTGGAAATCAGAGTATGGATGTTGTTGCCTTTCCATTCCTGTCTGTGTTGTAGCTGCTCTTTATGATCTTAGGGAATTCATTTTCCACCTCTGTGCGTGGTTTTTCTCCTGCACTATGAGTTGCTTCCACAGCCTAGTCCTAATCATAACAGAACATCCCAAAAGAGGGAATGAGCAATGTTTACAGCTTTCCAGAGATGATTTTCTCAGCCTCTCCCTGGTGTGCCTGTCTGTGCGTGTCTGTGTGTGTGTTTGCTTTCACAGTCAAAAGCATTCTTGGCAAATGTAATCTCCAAGTGAAGAGAATGCTCCAGCTGTTTATCTATTATGCCTTTTGGCACCAGGGAGCCAAAAGTTGGACTCCACAATAAAGCAATCAGTTGCACAGAATTTGGCCAGCTCTAATGGGAAAGGGAGGCAGCAGCTATTTTAAAATATCCAGTCAGTAGATTTAAAAAAACCCCAAAAGTTGTATAAAGTACATATCTTATTTTTTGCATGAGCAGGGTTTGTCCAACAGCTGAGGAAAACAGCTCCTTGAAGACCTAAAGTATCTTTATTATCTACTTCTTAGCCTAAAAAGCAAATTTTTTTCAAGTAAACAATGGGGAGGGGAAAAAAAAGGCAAAAAAAGGCTTTGGTACTGGTATGGGCTGAGGCTCATCTGAAAGTATGTAAGGCTGATTCCACCCATCATCAATTTCTTGTACAGATGCTTGTCACAGCCAGTGTTGCACTGAGAGCATCTCACTTCATCTGCTTGTTGTCATCAGATTTCAGTAATTCTTCTTTGCATCCCCTGGGACAAAAGGGCACCTGATTCCTTGCACCTTAAGTGGTAATTCTTTTAACAGCTTGGATGCTGACAGTGAAATGGGACCAATATTTAATATACCTTAGATGTAGCCTTAAAGTTTAGGTTCATTTTTCATCTCGTGCCAGTTTTGTTCTCTTCAAAGTCATTCCAGTAATTCTCACAGGATTGGCCTTTAGCTTCACAAGTGGCATCCTCTTTTGTGTTTATCCAAGTGACAGGATTGTACAGCCTAGGTCTCTTGATATGAAGGAGAATGTAATAATCATAACTGTTGCCTTTCCCTCCTTCCAGGTTATTTCAATAAGTTCTTAAACACAATGTTCTAGATAATTGGGACAAATTGTTTAAACATAGTGCCATAATCTGGTCGATAATGATAACCCTCCCAAAGGGCTAAAATTGAATAAGAAGCTCTGCATCAGTACAGAAACCTCTCTTGGCAGTTGTTCTATGAACAGGTGTATGTGTTCAGTTTCAGGCATTTTATAGTTGTAACCATCCTGGGCAAGGCTGGGGGGCAATTGAATGTGTACAATAAAAAGTGGCATTAAACAGTGGAAAAAAAAAACTGAAAGAAGCAGGGCTGAAAAAAAACTTTTCAATTCCTTTTATTTATTCCTTGGTCTCTTGTTAATGCCTAATCTTATCTTGAAATTACCACTGCAGTTGTTCAAATTGCCATGTGTTAATGAGAATTTGCAGCCAGGTGGGACTCAAGGAGACAGCTTTATATTTAGAGCTGAGGTGTAGCTGCAGGTTAAGTCTGGAAAACCAACTTCTTCCCACTGTTTCCTTGCTGATTTTCCTAATTTTGGTTCATAGGGTCACATCTAGACTGGTGTAGTGGGCATAAGTCAAAAGGTTCTGGGGAAAGACTTCTGTGAAGAGAAGCCAGGGTCTGCCCTGTGTCAGATTTGGAAACCAAGTAAGTAATATTTGGAAACCAAATAAGTAATATGAAAAATTATTGAATTACACAGGTCTGCTGTGCTGTGAATTGAAACAAAAATAAAACATGACCCCTGAGTTGTGCCAAAAAACCCTCCACAAATTAAAAGCACAAATTATCCCTAAATACTGCTTAGGCTTATCCTGTACGGCATTAGCAGTGAAATTCACAGTCAGAATAGGCACAAATTGATTCCTATTGCATTTTGGTTTTCAATAATGTTTGCATTCATTAAAGAAATATTATGATAGCTTTTAGTTACTTTGCAACAAGTCTATTCACTCTGGGTAAAGATCCAAGCTTTAACTCCAGAGCAGAGGAATTAAAGAAGTTATTTTTGATGGAGCTTTAAAGGGAATATCTGCTTGAGCCCTGCTCATGACAAAATTTATAGACATAAGAGGGTTATTGGTAATTTTTGTATCATCAAAGAACTTGGAGCTCTGGGTAGACCAAAGAGTGTGTGCAGGGCCACCTCCCTGGCTAGTTTTCCTTTACCTAAAGTTGAATTATAATCCTAACTTCAGTGTTTGTAGGTGCAGCTCTCTAGAGACAGTAACTGAACTTGAAATTACTGCTTTGTCCCTATTTATTTTGCAGTTAATATTTGTTTCTGTTAGAAAAATGCTCTGTCAATGAATCAAAATGCTCTAATGGAATGCAGAGCCCATAGCAGAAAATTTCTGCTTTCACTCTCCAGTGATTTATTTTTAAAGTAATTGACTTTTTTCTTACCATATTCAACAATAATCCAATCCTTAAGAATATCATGGTAATTTTTTTTTTTAATTACATGAAAGCTTTAAATGATTATTTACCCTTAAAATAAAAATAAATCATCTCTACCACCAGAATGTGCTTGGAAGTTGTGGGAAAGATGGCAAATGACCTTAATATGTGCAGGTATTGTATGGTTATCACTCTACCAATAAGAATGGAGGATTGAAGTTTTGGGGTTTTTTTCCTAATTGCAACTGTTTTCAGTCTCAATTTTGCCCGGAAAAAAATTGAAAATGCAACATGGACTGGTCACTTTTGCAGTAAAACAAGAAATATGAAAAAATGCTTTGAGAGGTTTTTCTAATAATTTGGTTTTATTGGCAAATCTGTTTCTGATCAGTCACTTTCACAGGCAGCTTCCAGCATGACTTGGATGAATTGAGTCTACTGATACATCAAACCAAAAGCTCTTTCCCCAACATTAATAGTTTGGTTTTGTGATCTTGGAGTAGCCTGCCCTGAAACCAAGCCTGGAACTGTAATTTCATTTTCTGAAAACACTCAAATTGTCAGTAAATCCCACCAGTTTGAAATACAGTAAAAAATTAATGTATTTTAATGTCTAAGTGACATAAATACAATTTATAACTTTTCCAGTAAAGGGTAATGCTTAATGTTTATGCCTTCAAACAGAGAAGCTGCTTTACTTAAAAACTACACCAGTGTATATCTTATTAAAGGAAAAAAAAAAAAAAAAAAGAAAATCTTGCTATTCTGAGGGAAATATATTTACTTTGAACCATTATTTGACAGGTGAAAAATCTGGGTTTTAGTATTTTTTTAATATGATTTCACCATTAGAGATATTTCTAACTGGTATAGTAAGTACAAATAGTATAATTTGTGGCAACATGGTGTCATTAAGAATTATTATAATGGAATGCAGGACTAAGCACTGAGCCCTGAATTGTTGAAAATGGTGAGAAAAATTCTGACAAAAATTTGGACTTCAAGAGCGTGTCAGTATCTATGTTTGTGCATGGGTTTGAAAATATGAGAGTCCTAGAATCTCACTGGATGAAGCATTTTTTTTTTTTTTTCCAACTGTGAAATTCTCAGAGCTTGTTTGTTGCCTCTACCTGTTATGGCAATGACATATTTCCCTTTTCAGAGATTTGTGAGCCTTGCTTTCCCCTCTTCCTTTCCCCCTTTTCCCTGCCGTAAAAACCCATTCCCAAAGAAATTGACTACAACCGAGGAAATATTTTGTAAAGCAGTCCCTTCAACAGATAATCTGCCAAAAGAGAGAAGAGGAATTTTACTGCAATTCCCTTGCTGCTGGTATGTACAGTAATCACTGACAAATTTCTTGTTTTAAGTGTTTATTCCAAGTGTTATTTTTTTATGTTGTGCAGCCTTGATAACTAAAGAGGGAAAAATCCTGGCTAGACTGAAGATGAATTTGCTCAAAAAACCACCAAAAACCTTCTCCCTTTAAAAAGCACACAAAGTCTGTAAATGCTCTCCTAAAAGTTGAAAACTGTTGATTTGATGAGAATCCATGGCACAACTGCCTGATTCACTTCCCAATTCTTCACTGACCTTTTGACTTCCTTACTGCTGCGTGACACAAATTGTGTGCTCCTGTCTGCGTGCTGTTTCTTTTTGTCATTAGCTATGATTCATCTTCTCTGTGACTTGTCAAACTTGAGTTATTTTTAATCCTTTGCTGGGCCTCCCTAAAGGCATTATATCATATCTCCTGACACTGCACATGATCTCTCAATCCCTATTGTCCTACCCTATTCAGAATCCTCGTGTTTATTTCCTACCCCTGATAGGGTCCCATTTATTATTACTCGTTTTAATAAATCTGCAGTTTTTGACAAGCTACAGCCACTTTCATTTTTCCAAACAATTTGTATGAACCCGTTAAACAAAATCAGTCACAGTAACAAATCCTTCAGGGCCTCTGCTGTTACCTTCTCATTTGGCAGGAGATTGTTCCAGGACACAACTTCATGGCAAAATATATTTCAGACAGTTTAGTTTCACCTCTCACTTCATTAGCCGGAGTAATATCTGGAAAAGTTTGCTACTCTTCTTGCTATTTTAGTTATTTCTGCCCTTTTAAAATGCAGGTTGTGCTGAGCTGAGTTTGGTTGGGTTTTTTTAAAAATTATTTAGTGACTATATTAAAGGAGATTTCCTTCTTTTCTGCTGTGCCTGCAGGAAATGGCCTTAAGAGGAGACAAGGGAAATTCAGATTGGATATTAGACAAAATCTTTTCACTGTTCAGGTGTTACAGGGCTACAGGAGCAGTGCTGGGTGGAAAATTGCACTGGGTGATCTCAAAGGTCTCTTCCAATCTTGAGGGTTCTATGATTCTCTTGATTCCCACTTGCAGTATTCAAGTGAAAGGAAAAATCAAATCTGTTTGCCTTTGTTCCAGAAGTGAAACCGGAATTAAGCTTAAGGTTTGTCTTTTGTTTTTATTGATAATGTAATTGTAAAACTTTTGCTGCTAAAAACTACAAGAATTTTGGCAATAATGCTAAAAGTACTTTTCATAAACCTCAGGAATTTAGGATACAATCTCATCTTTAAGTGAACCAAAATACGTTCAAAAACAGGAAAAGCATAGTTTAAACATCCAAGCAGTTGTAGTTCTGCTGTGTCATGACATTTCAATCCTGCTTCCATGTAAATTACTGTTCTCAGGATGTAGAAAATTATATACAAGCAGTAGAGTTGCTGACATTCTTGCGTGGGTTTCAAAAGTCTTTCAGTGGCACCTAGGATCTACTTAACTCACTTGGGAAACAGAAAATGGAACTGAAAAATAGAAGCTACTTTGCTGCTTCATTAGTATCTGCTCAGAAAAACTTTATCTTTGTTAGTGTTGTATTTGATTTATGAAATCTAAATGAGAAGGAGTAAATTACCGATTAAAATAGGAATTAGTGTTTAGACAACTGTGGAATATATGTGCTGTCCAGTGGAAGTCGTGTGGCTCTGAAGAAAGGCATACTTTCCAAGTACCCATATAAAACGACATTGAATATATTTGGATGTGGGGCTGAACCAGAGTGTTTAACTTTGGTCATAACTTTGGTCATGATAATATTTTTGTTGTTTTTCATTGTATTTCCTTGGAATCCAAATGAGACTGGATCAAATATATGCAACGACGTATTTTGACTTTGGTTTTTTGATTTCAAGAACATGAATTAAAAATTATTTGTTGTGTAATAACAGTGAAAGATAAACTCAGGAAAAATCATGCTGAGGATAAGGCAGGCTTTCAGTTTTCAAATTCATTTTGCAATGCCATGGATTATTCAGAGTTACAGAGAGCCTTCAGTTTATGCACATCTTTAAGTTAAACTGGGAATTTGATTTCTCAATTCACCCAAGATGGGGAGCTCTGAGCAGTGTTGGTGCCTGATACCCCACAGTGCCTGACAGTTCTCTTTTGACTACAAACAAAATAAGTATTCTCTCTTACAGAGATTTAAACTGATGCTGGCCACTGAGAGGGGGAGTTCATGGGGGCTGCATGGTCCCATGTCCAAACCAAGGGCTTAGTCCTCCTCAGCTGGAGATGATCAATGGGTTGTAAACTGTCAAGACTTCCAGCACCTGTGTGATCCTGTCCGAGGGTAAATATCCAGCTCTAAAAATTAGTGCTAAAATCATTTTTTTCTAAGTTGGTTTCCAATGTCAAACAATTTGACAAATGCATAAGATTCAAGGCAAATCTCTCTGCTTTTTAAGAGGAAGTTATTGTTGAGGGAAAACTTGAAAAGCTGTTTTGGAGGGCAACACTTTTGTTATTGATTGAATTGAAAACTCAGGTCTATGAGTTTCATGTGTCTTCACCCAATATCCTGCTCATTTCTCTGGTTCACCTAGTTAGTGGCTTATTTAAATATCTACAGCATCACAGAGTGAAGGAAATTATTTACTTTGTAAAACTAATGATAGCCTGGATATTAAAAAAAAAACCCAAAACCAAATGAGCAGTGATATTTACCAGCATCATAAGAAGGAGGGACAGGTAGATTGTGGTGGGTTTTATGTTATTTTTTTCAGGCTGCTGTGTGGACTTTTCCATCAGTCTCTGGATGTTTCAGGAGTGGGAGGTGATGCAAGAAAGGAAAGGCTGAGCATTTACGGGCATGGGTGTATTTACCTCTTGTTCTAAAGTAGCTGAATTGTAAGGAAATGAATATAAAAAGGCTGATGATTAAACACTTCCCAAACTCACAAAAACACTCATATAAACTTCTCGGTAGCAGCTGAATGAATTAATGAAAGGATTTCCAGCTCCCAGCCAAGCAATAGGCAGCAATAGGTTTCCTTGCTATTAATAAGAGGCTGCTGGGCAGAACATGATCTTAATTTTTTGAAGTGTTTCTTAATCATATGGATTTATAGAGGAATACATCTTAGTGTTACTGGTTCACATGCCCCATCAGGAGTGGCACATGAGTCTCAGAGCTTGATAAATATTCAGCTGATAAATATGCAACTGGCCTTATCTGATTCTTTCCTGCACTCTTTTGGAAAGCTTGTTGAATTTTATTCTGCACCTTTCCTGGTTTAGAGCTGATAAATACTCGACACTGAAATCATGTAAACAATGTCAGTGTTTTTAAGGTTTTTCAGAGCTAAAATGCCCCATCTGATCATGTTTCACCCTTTTCAGAAAATAAACAGGATGCAATAGATTTTTATTATCTTCTGTTCCAAAACTGTGTCAGATTAGCTGCAAAATAACTTTTGTTTGACAGTGTTGTATAAATACTTTTTACTTGAATGGTAGTGATACCAAAAGATTTAAACCCAAGAGCTTTGAAGTATTGTCCAATTGTCTCAGTGTATACAGCATTAAGAAATGTTTTAACTTTTGTAGCTTTGAAGGGTGTCTTAATATTAAGCAAAAGCTGGTGTGCTTCTGCACCACATGGAAATGAGGAAATATTCTAAAGCACTTTTCCTTTTTGATAGTCCTTTATTGGGTGATGCTGAGTGACCACTTCAAAGATGACCCCCGCCTGCATTTGTGTGTTTGCACAGATCTTAACTCCAGCCCGACTGGGGCCTAAGGAACTGATGCAGTACAAAAATGACTGCTGGAGGTTTTGGGGAAAAGAGCCACGTTTTAAATCACACTTTCATGAAATGGGAATCTTAGTCCCTTATTGTGAGAAATGATGGATTGTACGAGATGCTTTTTATAAAATAGCAGGAAAGATTATTTCAGAAAAAAAAAGGCAGAGAAAATTCAGAAAAGGGAAAAACCAAAATGTATCTTGATATCATTATTGAATCTGGTAGCAGAAAGAAGAAAAAAAAAGAGAAAGAAAACTAGATGTAAAAAAAAAATCCAAAAGACATCAGTAAGTCTTTGGAAAAAAAAAAGCCTGAAAGCTGTGTGAATTTGCAGCTTAAAAAGAAAATCTTTAAAATATCCTTTGAGTTAAACCCCATTGGCTGATCCCATCAGCATCAGGAGCTTTAATAAGACCATCAATTTTAGAATCCATTGGCAGTTCATCAGGTTTCCTACTGGTGTCAGTGCAGTGGTGGTGTTGCACTGTGTTGAAATTCTTGCAATATTCCATTCCAACAGTTTACATTTATTCCAGCATTTGCAGGGGTAGGGACAGTTTCAGGACAGGTCTTCAGCCCATAAAAAGCACTTCAAAGGAAAATCACTTAGATTGAACCATCCTTTTAATTTTGTCACTTTTTGCAATGGGGGAACTTTGGAAAAGAAGCCTGAGGATAAAAGCAGCAAATAAAGCTGTGATAAAAGCTTTTAGATATTCATCTGCCTTTCAATCACTGTGTGCTCTGTGGCCATTGTCTTCTTACCTCGAGATACCATTCCTCTCTGGGAATTTGTACCTCAAACCTTATGAAAATGGAACAAAAAAGTTCAAGGTTTTGAGTAATATTTGGAAATATTATTTTAAGAGAATAGTGAATTTGATAAAAAGGCTTTTTTTTTTTCTTTAGAGTAATAAAATATGATTAAATTTTTCAGAAATGGTCAGTAATAAGTGAAAAGTTCACCCTTTAAAAAGTTTATTGTATTTTCTGGTAGTCTCTCTCCTCAAAAGAAAAATAAAAAAAACTGTTGGAAACTTTTAATAGTGTGGGATAATAGATATGCTCATGATGGGTAAAATGACAAACGGAACAAGCAGGAACGAAAGTACTTTTGTGCTTAAGACTGTTGGATGAAGTTTAAAAGAAGTCATGTTATTCCTAGATTATAAGCATTCAATAACATCAAAGAATACATACTCAGCATATGGATGCATATATTCAATAGAAATATTTTTTTTTCCTCCCCCAGTTCTCAAATATTATTTTTTAAAAACTTGTTGAACTTTTATCGAATTCTATGAAGTGTTTCCTTCTTTTATTTTTCAGAAGTGCTTGTGAAATTTATGCCAAATGGAGACCTTATTTTTGATTTAATATAATTTTAGTAAAAAAAATATCTGGGCAGCACGGTAGCCAGTGCCAATGATCCAGAAGTGCTCAACTCCATTAATCTCACATTAAAGATAGAGATAATTTCCTACACAGATAAAAATGACAGGCAATATAAACTCAGAGCAGTCTTACCAGAAATAGAAACTTTGCATAGTATTTGGTTCCTCTATGCTCATTTTTGCATCCTTCTCAAATACCACATGAATTTCAGTGGTAGCAGGCTTTGTGCAAATCCACAGAAACCAGTGGAAAAAAATTCTAAAGGGAACTTTTGTTTGATTTTCTGGATGTTTATTCTGTGCAGAATTTTCTATTTCCCAGGGGCTTTTTCTTTCAAGTGAAGCTGGCTGGCTTCAGGAAGGGTACAGATTTCCTGTCCTTGGCTCTGTAGGTTTGGCATCACAACAGCCCTGGTGCTTTCAAAGAGAGAGAGAGAGAGGGTGGAAAACCCAAAGGGAATCAGCCACTGCATCCCAGCCGTGCTCCTGACCAGCTTTTTAGGGAAAAGAAGATGAAAAGAGAGGGGATCTCATGGAAGAGAGGAAGGGAGCATGAGGGGAATATCTCAGAATTATGGAGTTCCTCCCATGCCAGCCCCTGGATGCCATCAGTAGTGATGGTACCACTGTGGTAGGGTGGAAGTGCAAGACAAGATCTTTGCTCTCTGCCTGGGGCCAGGAGAGATGCCTGAAGAAATCTCTGTTCCCAAGCACTGAATTTTATTTACTTTTAATCTGATTTCCAGGCCAGCATCACCTCACATCCTGGCTGGGCTGTCCTTTTTTCTCAATGTTTTGATGAGACCCAAAGCAAAAGCTCTGTAGATAATTCTTCTATTATCTATAGATAATGATATATATACACATAAATATAGATCTCCTCTCCTATGTTATAGAAGAGGAGTATGAGAGTGCCTTTGTCAGTGTTGTGCTTTTTGGATGCTCTTCTCTTAGGTGGGCACTGTGCATAGAGACCTAATTTGGCTTCTAGCTCCTTTCTAATTTCTAACTCTCAGTTGAAATGCTGGATTTCCTGCATGACAGGTCTATCACTCTGTCCTGGATTCCTCATTTAACTTGTCTGAAACATGCCCTGTCTCCCTCTTCACTGGCTTTTGAAGTTTCACTCCTTTTTTTTTTTTAATCCCCTGAAAAAAGGGAGAACATTCCCTTTGATTTTGTTGCCTTTGGATGCTTCAAGCAGCTCTGAGTGAGAACTTTTGAAATGATGTATTGACATTTCAAATGGATCACTGGTAGCCTTTCATGATGCCAAGCTGGGGTTTGACATAGTGGCCACCACTGAGTTGCTTTGTAAAAAAACACGTTGTTGTGTGAAGCGTTCTCCTAATATTTCATATTTTAAGCTGAAATAAATGTTCAGGGAGAGGTAATTAAAGGTGATTTGTGTGCACTGAGTTCAGGAAAGGTGGGCCTGCAGGTATAGGGGGGGTGATTTGTCTGTGGAGAATGTCCTGCAGGTTTAGGGCAGCAGCTCCCTGCTCCACTCTGTGACACTCACAGGTGTCCCCAGGTTGTGTGCTCCTCTCACCCTGGGCAGGGTGGGAGCTGATTTTCAGTGTTCACCAGGTTGTGTGTCCAATGGACTGAACTGGTGATCTTGACCTGTTTCTTATCTGATGTTGGCCAGGATTAGGTGCTGCATATTTTTCCCCCTCCCTTCTACATGGAACCCAAATGTGCCACTTCCTTGGAGCTCATTCTTGGTCTCAGTCTATTTATAGTGGCAGGGATTTCAAGTCCTAACGTGAAAAGAGAGTTTTGGTATTACTGTGAAAAGTGGTGTCTGAAGACAGTTTTAAGTAGCAGAAGTCGGAAAAAAATTAAATTGTAATGCCATTGAGTGGCTTTATACAACCACTTTGCAAGTTTCCTTTTGGAGAAGATCACCCCATCATAAAATCCGGGTTTTTATATTTCTTTTTGCCATTTTTGGGCACCTGCCCATTGTACGTGACACACAGCTGACAGGGAGAAGGAAACCAAGATGGGGGGGAGCAGGTTGTGGTTCTTTTTGATATCAAATTGTTTTAGGCAATCATTTTGCATCCTCGACCCTTTTTTCTTCTCCTGGAAGCTGCAGGCCCACATCAGCCAAATCTCTTGGGAACATCAGGTCCCAAAAGGATGTGGCTCCTGTGTCACCAGGGAATGAGGAGGAGGAGGGAGGGTGGCAGGAGGGGATGGTTTCAATGGCAGGGAAAGGGAGTCCCAGGGCATTTTTTTTTATTTGTTTATTTATATTTGCATTTTGCACGGAATGACTGTTTTGGTTTTTAATGATGTGTGAGGAATGTTGCCAAAAATAGAAAGCATTCATTTGAATTTTCAATGAAGCTGATTGTACCTCTCTTCCATTTAATTTCCATGAATATTCTAAGGAATATAAAGGGAATATTCACTGGGGCAATAAATGTTATGCTAATTCTGTGGGACAAAAATGGGAAGTGAGTTTCAAAATCCAAATATTAGCAATGATAACCTATTTTATGCAGTACCCATTCAAAAAGAAGTTTAATTTGCATTGTAGTCAGAGACTTGAGGGTGTCTCTAGACTTCAGGGTATTTTTACAGCTTCTGCAGAATTGGTGCATGAACCATGAATCTAATACACATGAAGCAAAATTGTTCCTGATGAAAGCATTGCAAATTTTAGGAAAAAAAGAGAAAAATATTCAGTTGTTAAGACAGACAATGAGGTGTCCTGGTTGTGTGGAAGTTTTCGTTGGACTAATGCTGTCCTGGTTTTTGTTACTGCTTTGAATATTCTGGTGGTGCTTTAATTTTTTTTTTTTTTTTTTTTTCCCTTAAGTTCTTTTGGACAAGGGGAATTTTTTCCATAAACTTTTGGAGTCTTTGTTGATGCCTCCAAACAGAATGAGAAGTGTGGCAGAAAGTTTTGTGGGTTTAGTGCTGAGAGTTTGCCTCTTTCTGACATTTTCCTGCTACTGCTGAATTTTCAATAAAAGCCAAGATCTGTTTGCATAATTGTATTGACAAACAGTTATATTTATACTGGAGAACTGACCATTAAGCTGTTTTATAATATGCTTTTGGTTTGCTTTTTTCCTGAAGTTTTCTTTTTATAAAGAAATTTTAATAAGCAGAATTGTAATAATGCTGAATTTTGGTATATTTCCAATATTTGTTTTAGAGTTATTTTAACCCATAGTTAGGCCATTCATCAAAGCTTTTCCTCTGAGAATTTTTCTGCCTGAAAGGCCTCCTTTGGTGCCGACGAGGATTTTGACTCCATGTTAACATGTGGTGTATTTAATTTTAAACTGATATTGTCTTTTATTTCAATTTAGTTTAAGTCTCTTGCAAATGCCACAATAGAAAATGAACAGGCACCCTGAAATGTGGAATAAGTGTGCAGGGAGGATCATTTCAGAATCTGTAACACATTTCATAGTGCTGAAATTTCTTTCCTTTTGTATTTATGGGCTGCAAGATTTTATTATAGTGTCAATAAAACCTCAACGTATTATCTATATGTGAGACAAATGCTTTGAAATTTCCACACCAAACCAGATAGGTTGGCTTCTTTGCATCCCTTTCAATGAAAATGCAAATCAATAAATAGTATTTCATTATCTTGTGTCCAGAAGCTGATTTGGCAATTAACTGTATTGGATGTGAGCTCTGTGGCTAAGGGGGGGCTTACAAGGAGCAGGTGATGGATACACTCCCCTTTCACCTTTAGAGACCTCACTTTAATCCTGCCACAGGTCACACTGGGAATGAGTTTCTGTGGGCATATTTTACTCTTCAGGGCTTGCCTGTCCACATCATAAACCCATCAGGCCATGTGATGTAGTTAACAGTAAATGCCACAGAAAAGCTGCTAACTAGATGAGTAAGCAGCGTTTTGAAGGGTATTCCATGTCCCTCAGCAGAATTGTGATAGAGAACAGCCAAGCTCAGTTTGTCCTGAATTTCAGGCCCATTTGAAAAGCATTTTTTTTCCCAGAGACCTTCCTGAAATTCCTTTAAGGACCCAAGTGCTACTCAATACAATTGAGCATTTTTATATAGTCAGGAAACACCCATTTGACAACAGCTCTTGTTGATTATTTGATCTTTCGAGTTGCGGTGACAAAATAAATCAATCCATAAGAATAAAGAGATGTTCTCAGAGGTGATTTTAATTCCAGTGTTACCTGTGTTCCCCAGGCGGCCTGATCACCCCATCCCAGGTTGAGCAAGGATCCTCGAGCCGGAGCTCGGCACTGCATCCAGAGCCCCACAACAGGAGCTGTGCCTCAAGTGGAGGTGAGAGGTTTATTATTTCACACATTCTGTGTGTGCCTTCATCATGCACACCCCCTATTTCTCATAAACTCCCTGCCTGCTGAGCAGGAAAAAGGAAAAGCCGAGTGGAAAGCAGGAGGGATCTGTCTGCAAGAGGCACTTGTGCCACTCACACACGCAGGTGCACCGGCCTCGTGAGCTGCAGAACCCCTGCTTCACACCGAGCCTGCATGAATAAGCATTCCCAGATTAGCTGCTAGGCCTTTCATTTAGCATTTCAAGGTATGACTGTGTTTCTGGCGGGTGGTGTAATCACAGGGAAGAGTTTTGATGGATAGCAGAGGAGGAGAGGGAGAGAGATGCTCACTGAGACCAGCTGATGCATATAGGATCATTTATGTCTTGTCCATAAACACATGAAACACAAGAAGTGACCCCTGGGAGGCCAGTGACACTAATGGAAAAGTTAAGTGTGAGACTGTACAGCTGGACTTGATGGCTTTTATTCAGAGTTGTTATTAATTTAGACAAAGCAGTCTAAAGCTGTCGGGAGTGCAACCTCTGCATTCACTTCTGTAAATTATCATACTCTCCATCACCTCAACAACAGGAACTCAGGTGTTTGTCCTAGAGGTGAATCTCAACTTGCTCGGTTAACTTGTGATTTAGAAGGAAACAATTAACTTTCATTCTCTAAGAAGTTGTGGGGGTTTTTTAACATTGCCTTTTAAATAAGGTTTTTTTCCACTTTGGTAGTAGTTGATCTGATTGAAAGTGGTACAAAGTGAAAGTGTGAGCCCATAGCAAAAGTAACAAGTTGAATAGCAGGCATTACCCTTTCTCTGTCTAGACTGTGGAAGGCTATCAGAGGGCATTAACTCCCAAATTCCAAATATTCACAGGTATTTCTGATATTGTAAGGAAAGCTGGTGGCAGCAGTGGTGAACTTTTGTTCTCATTTCCAGTTACACTTGTGTACCAGCTGTACCATGTAATAGTTGTAACATTTTTTTCCTTCAAAGAGAGCATCCCTCACCCTGATGAGAATTGCAGCCTGAAAAGATCATTCTGATTCAGTGGTCTCAACTGTCACCTCTCTGACCCCATAAAATAGACTTTTCAGCTTTTGTGTATCACCTCTTGCTTTCCCTGTACCCACTGCATTCTCATCACCTCCTCCTTCACACTGACACTTGGTTCATTGAGCTGCATTCTGATAGAGAAATGCCACATTAACCCATCTTCTTGGGAGACTGACAAAGCCTTTGTGATTGAAAAGCTTTCTTCTGAAGTTTGAGATAGCCTAGTGTGTACCTGCCTTTTATTTTTGGTGATTCTGCACCAATGGAATCAGGCAGCCTTAGAACCAGGACGTCTGTTACATGATATTTTTTAAACTCTGGCCATGGAGGAACACGAATGATTTCATGTAATGTTAAACAACATTAGATTCTCTTTCCTTTTCCTTATCTAAGGAAACATAACTCACTTTGTGCCTGTGTTCCTAATTAGTAACACTTGCAAGCCTTGACCTTTCAGCAGAGAGTTAGCTCAGCCTCATCTGTAGAGAATTGCCCCTATGATGTAGCTGTGCATAATAATAAAAACAATTTAAAAAGCATTAAAACGTTAAAAAAACCCCACCAAAACCCAAACCACTTAAAAGCTTAGACCCAGACTTCTCCACATTTGTTCATGTTGAGCAGTAATTTGTTCTGGTAATGGTCCCAATGAGGCAGTTTTAAGATGCTGTGGACTGAAAGTAAGAGCATTGTTTAATAAATAAGCAGTTGTGTCCTTCTTTGTTCATTTATGGCTCAATGTTCTTTGTGTCCAGTTCATGATTTGTTCCCAGGACCGGCCTACTTTCAACACTTTTCACGTACATTTGCTCCTTCGTCTTATTTTGTCTGATTATTTCTCATAATCTGGAGAAAAAAAAAAAAAGGTTGTTAAAGCACCAGCTGGAGTGCAGTGATTTTGTCCAGACTGCTGTCACTGTTAGGGATGACTGAAAATGTTTATTTACTGAGTGACAGTAAGACTTTCTTCCTTTTTTAATGCCACAACCATATACTGCCAGACCTCAGTTTCTTATTCCAGATCATGGAAGAGTCCTCTGCCTGAAATAATTTTAAATTTTAACTAGCTCTTATTTATAAACATTGATTTAAAATACCTATCTGTCTAGTTGAGAAAAAAAAAAAAAAGTCAGACTCCAAAACCAATATGTTGTCTTTCAGTTGGTTGTGTGGTCTGAAGAAAAATAATGCAACATACAATTATTTTCTCTCTAGTCAGAGCACTTGTCCAGGGATTTCCACATGGGATTTTCCACCTGATTACTCTAAACTGGACTTCTGCCTTTGCATCAATCACTGAAGAAACAAATGAAGAGTGTTACAGCCTAAGAACTGCTATTGGTTGTACCTTAAATCTAACTTCTGCAGGTTCCCAGATTTCCTTATTTTCACTTCATCTCATGGAGAAAATAATGGCTTTCAGTTTTATTTAGAGAAGAAATTATGGTGAGCCCCAGTACCAGAGGGGATTACCATACATTGGATTTCTTTCTAATTAGGATGAAGCTATGTTAAAATGAATGTGTCACCTTGAAGGTTTCATACATTAGAGAAGAAAATATCTGCTTTTAACAGAAGCGGGTTTACTGTTACATCAGCAAAATTGGGAACAAATTCTGTGCCTGCTTTCCTTTTTCTTTTGTGAAACCAATAACAGTGGTTGCCTATTGTCAGACAAAATAATTTCAAAATTTGTCTGCTGTTATGTGTTTTACTGATATCTCATCTGTGCAATAGAGATGCCAAATCTATCCAGGTGATATTTCAATGCCCAACAACTTGTGAGAAATACTCCCCTGATCATGATAGGGGCTCTGTAACCAACCAACCCAATCCAGCCCTTGCTGTGTATCCCAGGGATGCTGTGTGATGGGTCCCACAAGGCATGGATTTGGAGGAATCTGTTTTTTCAAGATTAAAAGAAGGAGTAGGAACCTGATTCAATGAGTTCATTCTCTCCAAGGTTATAATGCCCATCAAATTTGACTTTTCAATGCAAGTATATATTATACACTGCAGATTATCTTTTCATAGTTTCTTTTTCCCTCCAAATGTTTCTGTTTTATAATGTTAAAAAATATGGATATTACTCTGTTTGTTCTAATAAGTAGGGATGTTTCTCTTCAGCTCCCCCCACTTAAATTCTAAAGAAAGAATGCATCCTTTTGGTAATTTATTTGCTTTCAACTGTGTAATAAGCTCTGTTAACCTCCAGTTTAGAACATTTGGGGCTTTTAAATTCAGATTGGGAGTGTCTGAAAACAGTAATGTGTCTACATTTATATTCCAGACTTCTGAAGCTGTGATGAAAACAAGATTAAAGAAGAAATTATTGGCAATGGGGTGCTTCAATAACTGAACTAGTGAATTTTTTGGTGGATATTAAGGTATTTCTAGCTGTCATTTTAGCAAAATAGGCTAAATTCTCTTCTATACTGCATTCTTAATTTCAACAGGTACATATGGAGGAAAATGATGCCCTGCTATTTAAAGTGTTCATTTTTTGGTATTTTCTATTAATGCTGGATCTTTTGGAGTTGCATATGCACCTTATGCAATTTGTAAGGACCTTTTCCTGCAGCTGCCATGCAAATAGCTGTGTATTTTAGATGGCTGAGATCATACCTAACTCATCTCCCTTAAAAGCTGCCATTTCAACTCCTCCTCCCCCTGCTACTTGACCCAGGCTCTGTCTGGGCTGCTCAGCTGTGGAAACAACTGAAAAGGAAACAGATAATGATGGTAAACTGGGGTGTCATGGTTCTCCTTGTGTATGGCCATTGTAATACAGATGCAGCAGGCCAACAATGACTCATCAGTGGCACCAAGCCTGCAATTTTGCTGTGTTTGCAATTTCAGAGAAGAAAAGCAGCTCACAATTACACGTATTAAACTTTCAGATGATGCACAAATTATGATGTACATCACTTACATTATCAGTCAAGCTCCAGGGAGAGGACATCAGATCTTTATGCGGCCCAGGTGCACATTTCTTATAATTTAATCAGCTCAAAGCACCCTCATTTCACCAGAGAACTCTTAATTCATGCCTTGAAAACTACACCATGCCCTCTGTCTCCCCCCTGCTATCGTCAGTAAATTACAGCTCACCATCCATAACCCTCACCTGCATTTAATCCAGCGCCCTCTGTAAGCAGTTCAGCCAGCTCTGCTCCACAGGCTGAAAAAGCTGGAGAGAATGCCATGAATTATCTCTTCATGGAGATTATGAATAGCAAAAGGGACTGCTCCAAAAAACCCCAACAAGCAGGTGATAATTTGGTTTAGGCAAATGCACGTGAGAAATATATTTATGCTGGTCTCTGGGAATGATGACCCTCAGCTCAGCAAGGATGCATTGGTTGTGGGAGAGGGACAGATACCTGTCTGATTTCCTCTTTTCTGTCTCTTTTCCTTTCCCCATGTTGTCACAGGGCAGGGAATAGGCTCACAGGCTGAGGAAGCAGCAATCCTGCTGGGGGAAACTCAGCTCACCTCTTGGCCAGATGGAAATGGAATTTGGAAACCCAGTTAGGTATGATCTCAGCTATCTAAAATATACAGTTATTTACATGACAGCTGCAGCAAAAAGCACTTAAAGAAGTATAAGGTGCACGTGCAACAGCAAAAGATCAAAGGTTAATAGACAAATTCAGAAAACAGAACACTTTAAGTAGCAGGGCATCATTTTCCTCTTTTATGTACCTATTGAGACTGAAAATATAGAAGAGAGGGGTGGGGTTAAAGGGATGACCTAAGTAAATGCCATGGGAAGTGGAATGCATTTCCAGAGGGTAGAAGTGTGATTCAGGGCTGGGAGGAGGTATTTTAGGGGATGTGTGTGGGTTTGTTTTGCCTACCAGGAGCTTGCTGCCAGGATGGGTATTCCTAATTGCCAGTGGTGCTGGGGGATCCTTATGAAGGTGAGGGACTCTCCATCAGAGCAGGGGGCTCAGGGAAAACCCCAGCTCTGGTTTGTGCCTCTCCCCCTCTGCTTGTCCTGTGGCTGCCCCTGAAGGGGGTCCTCATGGCCATGAGAGCTGGAATTGGCCACCTTGGTGTCCCCCAAAAAGCTTAATGAAGAAGCTGGAGCTGCTGTTTTGAAAGCTGTCCTAAGAGGATTTGGATGCTCTGCTCTCATTAAAAAACTGGTGGGAAAACAGGTGCCAAAATCCTGTTGTTGACCTCATAAATCTGCCTGCACAAAAAATCTCCAGAGAGGGTTGAGAAAGACAAATGCCTCTTCAGCTGACTGGCACTGACTGAGGTGACACCAGTTTCAAAGTATTTTTTTTTTCCTTTCTGTCTTTTTGTCTTTGCCTACTCCAAAATGAATGGTTGGGGATGGGGAGAAGAAACCCACCTAAGTATTTTTTTAAATGCTTTTCATTTTGGAATTATATTCTTCTCTTATTTAAGTTTCATTTTAGAAGGAATTAAAGAAAATCCCAGTAGTCAACCAAAAAATTAATTTTCTTACTGTTGTAGTTAAAACTATTTCTAGGTACAGAACCTGCCAGTCTTTGTAGGTATTAGCATAAACTAGGAGAAAATATTGAAAATAAAGAAATGTACTTTATTTTTTCATCACCAAACGACTATTTTTACATTCAAAGAGTGGGTGAAGAAAAGATAGTCAAAGCTTGATCTCCGCTTAAGGAAAACATTTCCATACGTTTTGCTCATACGAATAATTCACAAGAAATGAGCCACAACTGAGGAGTGAAAAAAATTCCATAGACATGAAGAAAAGCATTAGCAACAGTTACTACTTGTAACATCTTTCTTTAAAGGAGTAGTCAAAAATAAAAATGCTGTGAATGTTAGAGGGGACCAACATGCTTAATTCCTGTTAGCTGAGCTTTGTCATTTGGTAATAAGTAAGGTAAATAAGGTAAACAGTGAAGGTTTTATGGAAAGAAAATAAATTATCTTAAAAATTAATGATTCCTGCTTAACATAGCTGAATATTTATAAATTTAAAAGGTGCAGAACATCTGAAGAATCATATTGGCTCATTCAGAGTAGTGTTAAGCGTAATAATAAAAGTCCATCCACGTGACTGTAGGGAAGTTTCTGATAATCTGATGCATTTCCTATGGTGATTAAAACATTTTGCATGATGAGCTGAGACACTGGAGTATTTTTCGGATTTATCAATTTGTCAGTGTCATCACAGATAAGGATTAACAGAGCTCCCAGTGCTTGTTCTTGGAATTTAACAATGAACACTGGAATAAATTAATCCAGACAAGACCTGCTGCCCATCAGTACCATGTGTCTCAGATAAATGTAATCCTGATGGTTTTTTCTCTGATATTCTTGGTGGTGGTGAAATTAAACATCTTCCAGATATGCACAGAATGACTGAACTGTTCTTTTCTTCCCTTCATATTTTTGATAATTTTTTATTGTTAGCCTCTCCATAGTGGAAAGTCTGCTGCTGCATGAGCAGTGGTGTTCAGTATTTTGGAATTTAAACTGCAAAGTCTGAGCAGTGCAGTTTGTTGCCTTGGGGGGGGGAGGAGGGTGTGATGGAGCAACAGGTTGAGGCTGCACAATGACACGCAGTGATCAGAACATGGAGCAAAGCCCTGGAAACCCTCAAAAAAAGCTGTCAACAGATCTGAAAATAAGTCTGAATGCCTGTTATTGTGATGGTGACACACGACTCTCTGCAGACTTGAGTTATGTCAGAGCAGCTGAAGGTTGTGTGTAGTTACAGAGGTGACATCACAGAGTACTGATGTGTGCAGGTTGTGGATTCTGCCCAGTATTTATGGGACACCAAATTTGCATTGCCTGATATTCTGTGTGAGTGATGATCGCTTTAAATTTCAAGTAGCTTCAAGCCCATAAGAGTTGCCAGCACCACAGAAAGATGAAAAGTTGCTGCAAACCATTTCCCTTCAACTTTTTCACTGAAACATTTCCCCTTACTTATTTTAAAAGCACCACATATTTCTCCAGACGATTTCTTGGCTTTCCCATTCTTTTGCTGGTGCCAGGTATCAGTGCCAGGGGTTTCTCTCCTGCCTGGTGTGGTTCCAGTGTCTCTTGTGCAGGAATTGTCTGGAGGCCACAGACTGCTTTGGCTGCAGGCAGCAGCTGGGGCTGACATAGCATTGACTCCTGGTCTGTTTCAGATTATAACTATTGACCCAGGGGTGAAAGGCTCTGGATCCCATTACCAATTCCCTGAGTCATCCTGTTCCTTACAGCAGGGCTTTAAACAGCTGATGCAGGATGCTGGTACTCAATAGCATCGGCATTAAGAGCACTTACTCAGATTTATTGGCCAGCATAACTTTCAGGTTTTGTTTATTGAGCAGCAAATAGGTACTTTTATGGAGCTGCACTCATGAAAATCTCATGCATCTAAACTTTTTGCTGAAGACAGATATCTTGAATAAGAATTAAAGACAAGTCAGGCTGAAGTTATTTTAGGATCCTAGCCTACTCTTATTCACAAAAATTTACTGGATATATCATAAGCTCTGAATTCAGGAAATCCTCTGGTGTCACAATTTTCTAATTTGAATGCCGTGGCAGTCCTTTTCATTTGTGATTGGGACTTAGGACACTTTCTCATTACTGCTATCTGAAAAGCTCCACATCTTTGCATTTCAGCCCTATTGTTTAGTGTGTGTCTCTGAATGGAGGAGAACTGAGATAAAAGGGACCCAGAGTTAGGGAGAGGAATCCTTCTTGCTCTTGGATGCAGGTGAAAATCTGGACCATCACTACCCTGTCATGTTTATCAGCTGATTTTTTCTATCTTCTTTGCACATTACTCTAAACAACAGATGTTGTGTCCCATTCTGTCTGTATTATACTCTAACCAGCTTTTGGTTGCACGATACAACAAAAGTGAAGCTGCTAAGCACCAGATATTTCAATATTTTCACTACTTTCTTCTCTTTTGCATAAAAACTGTGTGGCCAGATGCATTGAGGACAATCACAGCACTACAATTTGCTAGGGAAGAACTTCAGATTTTTTGCTCCACATAATTTAGTCACTATGGTCTGATATTTTGAATTTTTTTTGCTCCTCTTACTTGCTCTTAAATACCTCCACTTAAAAGTGCTGCACCATCCAAAATCAGCATCAAATAGATTATTTGGGCTAATAGAATCAAAATTTACATGCATAAATCCCTGATAATCTTTTGCAGAGTTATTCTCGTATGAGTGTATAGAAAAGAGTTTTGTACAATAAGTGCTAAAACTTAGAGTGGTCAGTGTTGGATTCATATTGAACTTCTTTTCTCCAAACACACTTAAACTGTGAAATTGTTTTCTTGAACTTCAAGGCAGCATATTTATTTCAAAGATAAAATTTATAAGTCACTAATGTTCCTCAAGCATCCATAACTGGTAATTTCCCACACTGTCATGTGGTTGTACAGTTATTTTTTGTTGCTTTTTTTTTTTTCACTTGTGCAGTGCTAAAATTGTCATAGATTTTCAGGGCAACAAAAAAATTGTTTCTTGATATCCTCAATACATTTGGATAAGAATTAATTTTGCATTATGAACAGTGATTTTGGGGCACTGGAGAAAATATGTGAAAATAAAAAAGAAATCTTGGATATAGGAACAGTAGTGATAAATCGCTGCTTTTATATGGAAATATAGCAAAAAATAGAACAAAAGCTATCTTTTTAAGCATATCTTCTTTAAAAATATCATTAAAAATTATTTATATTATTGATTGTCCATCAAATTAAGGAAGAGATTTCTTATTTTTGAGCATTTCCGATCCTCTTGTTCTTGCAGACACCTTAAAGCCTGTAAATAGAAATGACAAAACATTTAGGAGAAAGTTTGGAAGCTCTTAGTCAAGAATGGCCAGGATTTCAAATGAGAAATGGCAAAACTTTTTTTTTTTTTTTAAAAAAAAAGAGTAATCTGAAGATTTTATAAGTTTTATTGTTATTAGCTGAAAAGAGGAGTAGTCTGGAAGGAAGTGGGCACATTAAATATAACTAAGTCTGCCGCATTTCCATCTGCTTTTATGTATCCAAACCAGAAAGGAGCCACCTGCTAATCAGAAGTGCCACATCTCATTTATGAACGTAATTAGTCTTTTTTAGTTAATTGTCTTAATTAGTTTGGAAATCTTTAAACATACGGGCAAACAGCAGAAGATCAAAAGATAACAGTGCTACAAATGGAAGTTGTAAAAATATGGTGAGTAATCAAAGGAGTTCAGGGCAAAATCATAAAAATTGCAGCATAAACAAGGTTGTGGTAAAAAATAATAATTAAAAACCCCAGCCAAACTAAACAGAACAGTATCTAAACAAAACAGTATCTAAACAAAACATACATTAAAAATGGGAGAGGGAAAAAAGCAATGAAAACTGTGTCCCCAATGCCTTGGTACCTTCCTCACCTCCAAAAATCCTATGATATAAAATGAGGAAAAGGCAAATAAAAACAGCTCAGTTCACCATATTTGAGTATTCTGCTTAAGTACACAGACCTACTTTGTCTAGGCTTCAGCTGGTTCTTTTTATACTCTTTTTGCTTCTTCAGTTATTTTCATGTGAAAAACCTACATAAGTAGGTTATTTGCATACCACATAGTGCTATTAAAGGCAACAGTAGGTGAGTTTCTAAATTTTCTCAATACTTTTTTTTTTTTTTTTTTTTTTTTTTGGTTGCTTCAGGTGTGCGCACAGCAAAATGCATCCATGGAAGCTGTACAAAAAAGGTAGTGCAGCTTTCACTGATGAGCAGAGCACCTCTGCCTTTGGAAGCAGAATTTTGGGGTTGGGTCAGTACTTGGTTAATTCCTTGGCACTGGTTTTGACTTGCCAGTTGTTAATTTTGGTTTAGTTCTGCTTTAGCCTTTGGGATAAACTCCATGCCTTGAGCAACTTCAGTGAAGTCCCTGGACAAGCACTGGTTCTTTAGGGAGGTTGCACTGCTATGATGTATCCATGTAAAAATCCTCTTCCACTCATTATTCTCTTTAATTTCCCCAGAATTTGTCTTTCATTTCACTCCTTCCTTCTGCAAATCTGAACTTCCAGGATCAAATCAACCCAGGGCCAAGAACTAGACGACATGTACCTGATATTTTGGAGCCTCCTGGAAGCATTTTTGCTGCTTGGCATCACAGGGGGCACCCCTAACTTCAGCCCTCCCCAGCTGGAATGTCCCTGCTGGAGCAGTTTCTGGCTGGATTGCTCTGAAGCGTGCTGCATCCATGCCATGCAGCAGAGCAACAGTGTCATTTTGCAGGTTGGTTGGCACAAATGTTACTGTTTAGTTGAATTCAGGAGGTGTCTGGGATGTGCAACATTGTCTTTTATGAAAGAGAGCGCCCCAGTAGCCTGCAAGACATCTGGAGTGTCAGGGAATGATTGGCTTGTAGCATGAAACAGACTTTTGGGATAAAGATGAGGAAGAGTGAGCTTTAATTAAAAATCTTCTCAACTTCTTGCTCAGGGGAATGTGATTTTTCAACCATTAAAAACAATTGGAGCATTACAGTATTTTAAAAAACTTTTTTTTCTGGAAGGAGAAATAGCTCCTAATAGAGTGAGGCTTGCACTGTGCAATTCCAAAAATTCCAATAGGCCCCATTTGCTCAGCTGTGTAGAGGATGCAGTTTCTCCACTCATATTGAACACCCATCATGCTAAACAGGGAGTCAACCATCAGCTGAATTAAACAAAACCCAGGGAATTGCAGGGAAACTTTGGAAAAAAGGCCTCAGCTTGAAAAGAAATGACAGAGCAGCGTGAAGCCTGGATGTTTGTGAGCACAAATTAACATTTCTCAATTGCCCAAAATACTGGTTCCTCCTGCTCTGTTGCTGGAATTGAGCTGCATAGGCGGGTCAAAGACTGGCAGTTATTTGCAAGTTGTCAATAAATCAATAACTGATGTAAAACCACATGAATTGAGCAGGTTTTTTCACCTATGGTGCTGCTGAACAGCAAGATCAGGCTATTGTGAGAGGCTGGAAAAATGGAAACACTGAACTGCAGAGAACTTTTTGTTCCTTTCTAATATTTGTCATGTTGCTCAGAGATATTATAGTTTCTCCGTGCCTTAAATAGTATGTGTGTTGTACTGATATTATTGTTTCTTTCCTTTGTAGTTACAAAAAAAAATTCAGGGCCCATATCAGACAGCAAATTATTTTTTTTCCTCTATGTACAATGCTTATTTTGTAATAGGTGAAAGTGAAAAAATAAGTAAATAATCCCACAACTCTCTCCTTTACTTCAATTACTAAAGAAAAGTGAATAAGAGCAAGTCTTTGAAAAACCCTGTCACATAAAGATTTCCACTTTCTTTGGAAAGCAAGAACATTGAAGGGAATCTGTGATTCCTGGTTTCCTCTAGAAACAGTAACACTGACCTTCCTCTAATCCTTTTGACCTGCTATTGTAAGGTTGCTTATAAACAGAAATAGAAACCACATGCTGTCAGTCAGGGCATCCTTAATTTCTCATCCTGAGTAAAATAAAACTAAATCCTTTGTGAAGGAGCTCATAATTCTTCTCCTTTCTTGCAGCTGAGAAGGATCATAATGGAAAGTGACACTGAAAAATCACAGGTGGGCAAGAGTTGTGGTAACACCTTTTAGAGCTGAAAAATATCCATCCACAAGAGAAAGGGATGTGGGTTTGATGGCTTTTTGCTTGTATATTTGGGGTTGGGTGGGTTGAGTTGGCTGGTTTTTTTGTGTGCGAGGGTGCTACTACAAAAAAACTCTTTATTACATATGAACTACCTTCCTTTAAAGGGGAAATTAACTGCTCCTCAGAAATTAGAAATTAGCGTAATTGTCTTTTTGAATCACCTCGGAGCCATGAGAACAGTGGGGATGTTCAGGCAGGCCAAAGGAAAACCCCTACAATGACTTCAGTGTAGATATGAGGACCTCAGAAACATTGGTTTGCACAAGAAAATTGTGAGGAGACGCTTTAGTTTTGATTCAGCCATTTTTGGTTTGTCTCAACCCTGGTTGTAAAAAATCTTTCCCTTTTAGGCAGTTCATAAAGTTGTAAAGGTAAATAGACACTAAATAAATTCCAGTTTGTAGGACTGGCTATCTTCATAAACTGCTTTTAGTTACGCATGGTGATATCAACAAAAAAAAGAGGGAAGGATTAAAGAGAAGAGCAATTTTTCGAAAAGTCCAGGCTGGTTTAGATGTCTTGAAAGACACTGTCCAAGCAGGAACAAATCAGAATTCCTCTTGTGTGTATTGATAAATAATTGATTAGAAGGGGTCATGTGCCTCTAGAAGATAACGTGATTCTAGGAAAAGATTTTTTTTTTAAATTGTAACTATTGCTTTTAAAGAGCTAATTAGTGGCTTAATTGCCACTTTATTAAAGGTTTAGTCCTTTTATCTAGTTATATCTGTTACTGTATCTTGACTCCTCATTTTTTGCTAAGGCAATTTTGATTATGTACAAGAACTGGTTGCACAAACATCTCTATGGATGAGGTCAGGTATTAATGAATCTGCTCTTGCGTAGGGGACTGCAAGAAATCACCTTTATTGATTCTGTAGGGCTCTATTTTTTAAATTTTTTTTAAATTTTTTTTTTTTTTGCATTTTTTTAAAATTCCATATCTTCCTTTAGTGAGCTATGGTAAGACAGTGTCTGGAGTGCAGTGTATCAAAGCAGCTTGGATAATGGATTGCCATCCTAAATATCAAGCAATTCAAGTGATGGATTTTCATCCCATGACAAGTCAGGACCAATTGCTCTTGAGGTCAGAATAGAACTGGTGATGCAGCCATAGTTCAGAACAGCATAGCCTTCTGTTTCCATGAAGTTCCTCATTTGCTCACAAAGTTCCTGATTTATACTAAAGAAATGTGTCTGGATATTTTCCAATATTTGAGTGTTAAAAAAAAAAAAAGAAATCAGTGAAAATCTGATATCACTGAATTATTGAATTTTTTTCCTGGGCTACTTGGAAGCACTTGGATAATGAGGTGATTGCTCCTTGCTTCTTTTTGGAGTGATAGATAACTGCAGCTCATCAGGGATCCTATTGCTTGTCAGAATTGGTTTGGTTAGGAGGAAACACATCTCAACTCCAAGATCAGGTTTCTCCAAAAAGGAAACTGTAGCCCATTGGGTGTCTCTGGTACAGATGCTGGGTATTTGAGATGTTCAAACCCCAGAGAGCAGATATTCAGGTGCAAACTTGTGTCTGTGTGTGCTGGTTCCACGGGAGACTCAGGACTGGGTCTCCCCTACCCCAAGCATAGTGTTAATGTGTGTGGTTGTTTATAAAAAATGCAAAATTATTACTAAAAATGACTGAGACATTCACTGTGACTAAGAAATGACCTAAAGAAAGTATTTTGAGAGATCCTGATTAGCAAATTTCCCCAAAAAACACCTTTCTTACAGAGGAATTACATATTAAAACCAAATTGCAAACCTTTGTGAATTTTTTAGCTTAAAATGTAATTACAATCTCTATATTGTTTTCTTCATCAGATTGTGCTTTAAAATTGTGAGATGCCATCAGTTTTGGGGAGAAATCTTTACCAAGGTCATTCTGTTTCCTGCATCAGTTGCTCACTTACATCAGGAGGACCCTGCAGTGCACAGTGGTGCCTAGAGATTCCAATTACTCTGATTTGGAATTTTGTGTACAGAAATTAAAGAGCCAGGTAGCAGCAGACATGTGTTACCCCGAGATAACATGCTCCTTGGAAGTATCACGAGGCAGGAGGTGAAGTGAGTGCCTCCAGTGACCTGGGGAACGCATTTATCTCAGCACTGCATGAGCCGGGGGGGAGGGCATTGCCACTGCACTCCAGCTATCAGCACTATCAGCTGCACTGTGATAGATTGCACCATGTCAAACATATGTTTAAAACATGTTCAGTCTTGTGCATCATGTGATAATGATGACTGACTCTGAAGGACCAATATATCAGGTGTGAGGCAATAGGAGCATGAAGTGTTTGGGTTTGGGTTTTTTGTTTTCACTGGGATATGCATGACTGGCAAAAGTTATCTTGAAAGGGACTTGAGAGTGTCACAGCTTCAACCATCCCAACATCCATAATGCAGGAGCATGCTCGCATGTAACTGGCTCAAGTGGAGCATTCAGAGCTGGTGTGTATTCTGCCTTTTTTTCACAAATGCAGGTGTGCATGAGTGTGTGCTTGCATGCCCAGAGCGATCTCCACGGTGTTTATTTTTAACCCATGACAATTTTTGCCCCCTGCCCAGTGTTGTGAGTTGTTTCATTTTTCAGGTGACTGACAGGGAGCATTTTCCCAGCAGCACAGAGCAGCCTGGCACTGTCCCTGGGATGAGGGTTGGCTGCTCAGCACAGCCCTGGCAGACAAAGGGCTTTGTGCTGCTGCTGCCCACAGCCCTGCAGCCAGGCAGCACACCACACACAGGAGAGAGGTCTACCTTTAATCTGAGCTGCTGGGGAAATCAAAGGGGGGGGAGATTAAAACGAGAGCAGTGACTGATTTCCGTAGGAGATCGCTTTCCTGTTTCATTTGATAGAATGAGCAGGAGAATCAAAGCAAGGTTAGAAGCCCCATGTACCTTTTTTTCTCCCACCAATTTCTGTGATGTCAGTTCACAAGGTATGATAATAATAGAATATGTGTGCGATAATAGTTTTAGATGATTTCCTCCTTTTTTTTAACTTAGAATAATTTACATATAGCTGCTCTGGCAAGGTGTGTGCCTTCTGAGCCATCAGGCTTGTAGTTAAACATGTTAAAGCTGATTAAATCTGCAGCTGTTTGTTTCTTTGCATCCTTTTGATTTTTGCTAAAAATAGCCCCAGTACCTTCATAAGGGCTAAATTTCAAAGCTGTGGTGGGATGTTGCTTCAACATTGCATTTGAACAGCCAATTATGAACAGCAAAAGTCTAGTTCAGAGGAAAGAGCAAGAAGAGGAAGGCAGGAGCAGTGGGAAGAGTCCCCAGGCTTGGCTGGGCTTTCAGGTGCAACCTCCTGACTCAGGAATTGTTTTGCTCACTCTCAGCCAGCAAAGGTGGGTGGGTGGGCTGTGTCTGGCAGCTCCACCTCAAGGTCTCCCATGCAGGAGAATGTGACAGAGACATTTCCTGGGCTGGCACCAATGCGGTGACACCGGGTCCCCCTCAGCTCTCACCGTGTGGGGACGCAGGGAGTGCTTTAACAAGGAGGGAAATGTTGTGTCCTTTACTGGCAATGCCTCCCCACAAGAGAATTGTGCTTCTCTTGTGAGTTTTAGACAAGCTGGTGATTTTTTTCTTCCTCTTTTTGTTTTTCTTCTGTAAAATGAGGGTAAGGTGGCAGTGCAGGATCTCAGCTTATTCTGTGTTGGCTTTCTTTGCTCTTCAGTGGAATCCACATGGGATGGTGATATCCAGCTCTGCATTACTGCTATTTCTCACTTTAATGACCCTGGTAAATCTTTAATGATTGCCATCACTGTCAGGAGGGCACAAAGGGCCCTCATCTGTCTTGATGCAACCTAAGAAAATATGCTCACAGATGTCAGTTAAAATAATGGCATTGGTGGTAGGTCACTTGGGTTTTTATGTGTACCCACCTCTTCTTGGAAAAAGCAGCACAGAAATCCCACTCTTAATCATTATAACCACTTAAAAACCTAAATGTCCATGTCTTAGGGTTTTTTTTTATTAACTAGGGCGGCACATTCCAGACAAAAATAATTGAGACAGGCACTACACAGGAATAGGCCTCCTCATTTCCGTACTCCAGAGCACCTGAGATACAAGCTCTTATTTTAAATTGGGTACTTCCAAGTGTGAGATTTTCATCCAAAACTTGCTTGTAAGTCCATGTTAGAGGAATTCATTGAACATTAGAGCAAAGCTTTTCCTACTACTTAAACATTGTTTCATCACAAATGATTTCCTTATCATAGCATAGCCTTTAAGACATAATTCTCTCAAACTATGGGGTGTGTTAGCAACCCTGAGAGTCAGAAACTGGATCACACATCTCTATTGATGACAACACATCTCCTGTTCTCATTAATAGTGCTTGCCTGCCTAATTCACTGAGCAGCACAGAGAAAATGGAGCCCCATGGGTCAATGTCAATGGATTCAATGAGGTCTTCGCCCTCTAAAAATGTCATTAGTGGGAGTAAGAGCTGGCTGTGGGTCCTGGTGTTTGCTGCAGCCCTCTGGAGAGCATAAATCTGACACAGAGGTGCTCAGGCTTGCCTGGGGAAGCTCCTCCCCATTGCTCCATCGTCTACCACTCATGTTCATTCCATTTTGCTTGTGTCACCAGCTCATCTGAGTGTAGGGACAGACACGGAGCTCTTGCCATCTATCTCCACCCTTCCCAAAATGAAATGTTCATGCTTAGCCTGCTCATGTCTTTAAATGAGTTCAGTTCCCACCAGAAGTTATCCCCAGTAGTTTTTCATGCCTGGTTCAGTTGCAAACTCAAACTGAGTTTGTAGGTTGATCTGGACAAGGAGAAGGTTTTTCTAGTCATCTCTAAAACAGGGACTTCTGCTCAGTGGTGATGGAGTGTGGGATCAGATTAATCTGTCTTCTGCAGATGGGTATTTTTCCTTATTATAATATACTCAACTACATATTAAATCTAAATTTTTCTTGATTTCCACAGAAATTTCAAGGCACTCTGTCTCTGAACCTGATCAGTAAATTTTGGGTTTATTTAAAAAGCCTCCTTCTTGGGTTTCCTTCTGTTATTCAAAACAGAAAAAACTTGAGAACTTTTCTGATGTATGAAGTAGTTAATATTTGAATCCATGTAACATCTGAGCATGAGATTAGAAAAGGGTGGATGACCTAGCAAAACACAATGTAATCTTATTAAAAAAACTAAAGAAGTATTCAAGCTCTAATACATCATTATTTTATTCATAAACCATATATTCATAGCAGATTTTTATTACACTTCTATGTTCACCTAACTTTGTAGTCTCTTTTGATTTTGTTTTTGTCTGCAGTTATTTTCCACTTCTAAGACATTTGATCTGTGTTTTCCTTTAGACTTCTGACTCTTTGTATAAATTACTAGAAAGGAGCTCAATTACAATTTTGTCTCTGATGTGGATATTTCTTTATTGAAGGTTGTATAAAGGCATCCTTCCTCAAGCTCCATTTCAAACGGGGCTTCAAGCATAAACTATAAAAAAATTAAATAAATAAATAGCTAATCTGAGCAGGCCAAGACATGCTTCATTTCAGTTTTCATGGCTGTGTGTGCTTGGTACAATGTCAATAGCAAGTGTTCACAATCTTCTGTGCTACACAATTTGAGCAGTCTCAGGCCTTTCAATATTCTATTTGAGCATTTTATGTACAGCTCCTTGGAAAAAAAAAAGAATCTTGAAGAATGTAACATAGTACTGGATCCAGCTGTAATTTGAGGATGCAGAATTCCTCTGTTAAATATGCATTTTTTTCCCTCTTGGATGTGCGATTTCCTGTCAGCATTTTGTGTTTTCCTCCTGCAAATAAACACAGCACAGAACTTTACAGTCTGTGATGAGGCAATATGAGAGTAGACTTCTGGGAATACATTTTTTACATGTGTTAATGTAAACGATGCAAGAGTTCCTCAGTTAAAATTTTCACTTAAAAGTATTTTAACCCACTTTGGCAGATACGGATTTATAGAAAGACTGTTCACCTTACACTTACAGCACTTACTGTGATTGCTGGGTGAGTTCTGTGAGAATTTATGAGCAACAATATTAACTAGCTGAGTTATACATTTTATTAGATACAATTTTCCAGCCATATAATTCTTGGAATCTGAAAGACAAAAATTGACCTACTTGGAGTTTATTCCACAGTCAAGACTAGGGACTTTTAGCCTTTCTCTGCAGGCATATTTTTAGGTCATGATGTAATTGTTTGTATCCATTTCAATGTCATGTTTTAATATTTTCTTGATGTTATTTGGTCTTCAAACATCTCTGAGATGAGAGTTCAGTTGATGTAGTTCTGCTTGTTTAGGAAGAGAGGGATGCACAGCTGAGTTTCCTCTGATGATCAGTATATAAAGACTAGATAAGGATATTTTTTGTTAAAAGAGGCTTGGATTTCAAATTGCTAAACATAAAAAATCTCGCAAGGTGTTTGAATGTTGATGGGCTTGATGTTAAGGAGATATTTCAGAGACAGCTGGTATTTGTGTTTGAAGTTATGTCCTGACTGCTCTGCAGGATACAGGACTGTTCTTCTAACCTCAGAGGAACAATCCTGCTGCTAATCTTTCCTTACTGAGATGGATGGAAAGCAAAACAAAAACGTTGTTTCTTCCCAGCCTCTGAATGGGGATGATGGGAGCTGAGCTGAGCTGCACTTGATGGGAACAGGAATTGCCACACTTTGCAGACAATGTCACCATTTTTCAGAGTACCAAATCCAGATCTGACTGGCAAACTGAACATGCTAAATGGTTGTTGGGCGTGAGGGAGAGAGGATGCTTCAACAGAATACAGATTGAAGAGGAACTAAATGTCATTTGTGAGCTGCAGGCTGAAGCTTGGACCTGCAGGTGCCCGTTGAGCCTGAAAGCCCTCACACCCTGAGACCTCCACGAGGCTCAGTAAAGGACCCAGATGCCCCAGCCTCTCTCAGCCTGCTGCCTCCCCAGCTGCCATCTCATGACCATGATTCCCCTGTAAGTTATACTTCTTCATGTATCTTAGCTGTGTAATTTGAAGTGAAGATAGTTAAGGCTATGCCCACTTGCACAGGGGATGTATTTGGCCCAGCATTTTAGTAAGCATTAGGTCTGAAGAGTGAAATTATCCTAATTACATTCTTTATTGTTTGGTTTATGAAGTTCTAAATCAAGAGATATGTTAAGTCTTTCCTGTTTTCCCCCAGGTCTTCTTAATGGCTTTTTTGCTTCCTAGAGGCAAGTTGTTGTTGTTGCTATTTTTTGTTAAAACAAGAAAATCTTTTCAGTATCTCACCTTTAAGACAGCTGGGGGAAATTTTTCCTTTTGATCTCCATTCATTTTTTTGCCCTTATGTAAACTTGAATTTATACTCCCTCTTTTACTGGCAATCTGCCATGTCCTTCTGAGTTTTCTCTTTTCCAGCTATCTTCTGGTTCCTTTCACAGTAAAACTAATAAGCTCTTGCTTACACCACAGCTCTGAATTTGATCCACTGACTAATCCAAATATGCTGCTTGTTTCTGCATGTTCTTTCTGTCTGGAGCGAATTCTGCTTTAGCACTGCAATTACCATTACAGCTGATTAGAAAATCAAATTTTTTCATTTGGAATGTTTCACAAAAAGCAAGTTTCTAAAAATGCTTCCATTGAACATTGTAGCAATGTTCCCATTTTCTCTGTGAAAGACTGCAAGCAAATGTTGGGAGTTTTTTTAGCATTTTGTTGAGACTGGCACAAATTAAAAAAAAAACTACATTAGCTGATTTTTTTTAATTACAGAAGCATATGAATGTGGTTTCATACATTAAAATACCTTGTTTGTATATGCATTTTTATGGAGCTGAAAGAAGTTACTGCAATTTAGAAGTCAGTATTATATTATATGCCATTACAGTGAGAGTAGTGTCTTGCTTACCACAGACCGATTTTGGTTTTCCTAAAGAAATCTGTCACAGAAACTCATATAAATAATGTCCTGCTCCTGTACTGCTTTTAACAGCGACTCATTGGCCTTGACAAACCTTAAATTGCACACCCTAAATAAAGAGCAATCTTTGAAAATATTGTATTTAAAAGCTGTTGTGAAGTTTGAAATGAAGAAAGGATTTTGTGGGTCTTGATCCCTGCATGTTGCTGTTTGGTTGGTGGTAACTCTAGGACCAGGCAGGCGGAGAGTTGAATGGTGAAATGAGGAGGACGGGAACAATTGGGTTGCCTGAAAAATAAGAACTTTTAATAACATGTGAAAATAACAAAGGGACAGACCTCATGCACTGGTTAGAACAACCATGAAGGACCCAACCATGCAGGGACCCCATAGCATTTATATAGGGTTTGTGTGTGGGTGAAGTTGAACACAAGAGCCCAATCGGGAACCAGGATTTAGGGATATGTAAATCAATGCAGCAAAATTCAGCTAATGGGGGAAGAAAACTTAGAACTCATTTACATAATGATTTGCAAAGAACTTGGGGAGGAACTTTGAACTAACCTAATATAATGAATGCCTCCCAAGGTTTGAGGCCAATGTCTGGTGGGTTACGGTGACTATTGGCTGATTGTGAGTCCCTGCCAGGTCTACTCCCACACCTGAAGTGGTGTCAATGGAATAATGGAAATCATCCAGTGACCTGGCAGACAGAGGGTCCTGTGCAAAAAGGAATTTGGTGTCAAACCCTGCTGGTGGTGCCAGAGCAGAATCAGGAGGAGAGGGCTCCTCATCCTTCCTGCCCACACCACACATTGCTCCGGACCACGGTGGCAAAACCAGCAGTGCTGCCGTTCCTGAGTCACCTCAGCCTGTGCACTCTGCTAATAAAGGGTTGTTATTCCCTTATTCCCTCAGCTGATGGAAGGGGAGCATTCCTCCCCTGTGCTTGTGAGTGCTCCCTGGGCCTGTGCTTGCTGAGTGCTCTGCCTGCAAGAGCACCACTGCAGGCTGTGCAGGGAGAGCTGAGGCAGAGCACATTGCACCTGAGCCTTGTCTGAGCCTGAGGGGTGAAAGCGCTGATTTGATCACGAACCAGCGCTGGCACAGACACACAGTCTGAAGGGGAAAAAACCAATCCCAGCAACCTTGTACACTCTTCCTTTCTGCCTCTGATTCAGGCACTGAAACAAGCACATTCATGTGCACATTATGCAAACTGTCCATGCAGCCTTACTGGTGCTGTTACTGAAGCTACTGTTTGCTGCTTCCATAAAATTTCATATGCGTGGGAGTCATCGTAACACAAACCCTGGCATGGTCAGCCTTCAGATGATGTTTTGTCTCTTCCTGGCCTTTGTTGCATTCAGAAAGCTGTGCAAATATCCATCAGTTCTCACAGCAGAGGGAGGAATTTCTGGCTTCTTTCACAGATGGGAAAATGAGGCAGGGTGGGAAAGGACCTGCTGGAAGGTCATGTGCCCAGCAGTGTCAGAAACTGCATCAGAGCTCATGGCTCTTACATGCCAGCTGGTTTTTGGGGTTTGGTTTGGTTTTGTTTTTCTCCTTCAAAATCAGAGCGGTTTTGGATGAGGTGGGTTGAAGTGACTGAGTTATCTTCAAAATAACTGGGCAATCTGCCAATTCATACTGGGTCATCCTTCCCCTTAATTTTTTCCAGTAGCCCAAAATTGTGTATTTAGCTTTTATGCTGCACTAGTTTATTTGTAACCAAACATTTCAGTGGACTGGCCATGTCCTATAACAGTGCAGCTCTATTTAGAGTTCTTCAATGAAAATAAGCCAGACAGGAAATGAAGAATATACTGCACAATGTAATGACAGCACCTGTCTGTGTCTCTATTTTTTCCTCACTTTTATGTTGCCCCACAGAGAATTATGAAGACTTACTTTTCCTTTATCCAGGATATTCTGGACCTCTGCTTGCATCCTACTGGTATGTGACCCTTTAATGTCGAAGTTTTGAACTAAATACCATATTTTTAATTTTTTTTTTTTTTTTTAAAATGCAATTCAGACTGGTGAAATCTGCTTCTGTAGTTCAGCAACAAAAGCAAGATCTGTCAAATTATTCAAGAATAATTAGAACAGATGGCAAAATATGGCATCTCAAACCTTCCAGAAACATTTAACATCCTGATTATATTTCACAGAATAAATGTTGACTGAGATAAGTGCAGTAAGGCACTTTTTATAAGTGCATTGACAGTTTTTATTTTCCACAGAGAATTATGGTTTAGTTACATTAATAGAGACACTGTGATGTAAATTTAAGGCAAATCTCACAAACTAAGATTATACAGATGGTAGCACCTGTATTCTTTATTTTCCAATTGTTTGCATGACCACCAAGAGAGAAGTATTCTGTCATAAGTGATTTTGCTCTTTTATGTGGTTTGGTTTGTTTATTTTTGTTTATTTTTGTGGTTTTTTGGTTGGTTGGTTGGTTGGTTGGTTGGTTTTGGGGTTTTTTTTTTTTTGGGGGGGGGGTGGGTTTTGGGTTTTTTGTTTGTTTTTCCACTGAAATTAATTTTAGTTCTTTCAGTCCAAAAACCTGACAGAAATATCTGGCCAAGTGAGTTTGCCTGTAATGAGAAGACTTGTGAGGAGGTGAATCATACCCTGCCATCTGAAGGAGCTCTTTGGACCCTTTTCAGACCTTTCCAACCTGCTGCTGCTGCAAGGTAAAAGTTGATCAGCACCTCTGAAGGGGCTCTCCATCACTGCATGGCCAGAAATGGCCTTTTTCATCCTGATTTGGAAGGTATTTCCACTTGCCAAGAGTTCAAAGCTATAGAATAGTAGGAGGAAGGGAGGAAAAAGGGGTTTTTTTCTGTCATTTTAATGGCTTTAAAGCTCACTTCTGTAACATTTTCAGGCTTACAGGGGGAGGTAGTGGTAGGAATTCCCAGGGTGAGTGGTAAGTGAAAATGAGAAAGAGGAAGATGAGGTTCTTACTTCATTGCTAACTTTTAGGAATTGCAATTTTAGGGAAAGCAAAGATCTACCACAAAGGGGGGTGGTGGTGCTGTCAGCAATAGACAGATTCCATTCGTTTCAGTACACTTTCAGTCAGGTAGTGCAGAAGAAAGCCCATTTTATTTGTGGGATAGATATAGATGAAAAGATAAATTCTGCTTACTGCTGACTCCTGTTTGTAGAGTTGAGGAAATCAGGCATCACCTCACCAGCATTTCAACTTCAGAGATGGATTTTAGTTGAGAAGTCCCAGGGGCAAAGAAGGAAAAAAAAAAAGAGAAATCAGCAGTTGAAAAATTATAAAGAAAACTTTGGTGTTTTGAAGAGATGGGCTGTAGAAAGCTGACACCATGGATGGAGCCAACAGTTACTTTCTTCTCATGATGGGAACACTGAAAGTGGAGATTACAGGGATTTTTTCTTTTTTAAAGGTTTCAGTAATCTTAAGGGTTGTTGATAAGTTGAATTTTGTCAGCTTAGTAAGTAGTTTAAATTTCTTGTTCTTCATGCAAATAGATGACATGTGCCAAAGGGCTCAGGTGAACATTATCAACCTAAAGTTCAGACCTTTAGCGATGGAAGAGGTGGCAGTGATCAAATTTATGCAGGAGCCTTGGAGAGAGGAGAGGAAAGTTTTAACTAATTTCAAGTTCTCTTATTCTGGTGGCACTTTGGCTAATTTGGTTCCTGAGGTGGTGTGCTGCTCCAGAGCTACCCTTCCCTGGAGAAAAGCCAGTTGGAAATGAAAAGCTAGCCAAAGAAATGTTGTTGCAGGAATCTGTCACTTGGGGTGATATTTTCAGCCAGAAAATTTAGTTCTTTTTTGGCCTGGAAATGAACATGGAGTGAAATGGGAGCAAGGGAGAGTTACATTTTCCATAGGGGAGTTTCAAGGCACTGCTTTGAACTCCCTGCAGCTCCCCAGGAATTGTGGGAGCTAAACACAGAAGAGTTGCTTACAGGAGTGGAACAGCGAAGCTGATTTTGGCAGGGCAGGAAGAACACATTTCCTGGGGATGTCAGAGGCCCCTGTGCTCCCAGTTTGCTCTGAATCCAGAACAGCTGGAAGCATAACCCAGATCCTCCACCTTGCAGGCAGGTGCTTTATCACCAGAAAATCAAAAGCTGCTCTGTTAGTATAAGATGACCCCTCAGTCAAATGTCAAAACTTTGAAATATTTTCTTAAGATGGCATCTTTCTTTTTCTGATATTCTAGGAGATGTAGAGGCCAAGTTGAGTTGCTTCAGGCTGATTGTTTCATTGATTGACAGTCTGTGAAGGCACCTTTGGTGTCCACCTGTACAACCACACACCTGGGAGGCAGCACAGGAGCTTTCAGAGCTCTCTGCACCCCTGGCAGCAAAACAGAGGAGTAAACGTAGAAGCCTGGTCTCAGATTGGAATACACTGAATAACTCAGGTAATGAGCTGATTTCAGAAGAAAATACTTTAATGGAGAGGATGTAATAGCACCCGAGCCTAATTTCTAAATTCTTGATTAAGGAGAGATTAGGAAATTCCTTGTGTTTTGAAGAAATGGGTCATAGGAAACTGGCACCATGGATAAAACCACAGCTACTTCTCATGATGCGAACACTGAAAGGGGAGATTATGGTAATTTAAATTTTTTTTTTGTTTAAGGTTTCAGGAGCCTTAAATGTTTTTGATAAGTTGAATTCTGTAAGCTTAATTAATAGCTGATACGGAATCTAAGGCTGGTTCTCTGAGGGACTGAGAGACCCAAAGGATCTCTCACAAATGCACACCCTCAGAGCTGCAGCAGGATGAACCTGACTGCATTTCATTTCTCTATTATTTAACTTTAGGTGGGTAAATTGATGCTGAAATCATACAATATGTGTGGCAGGAAAGCTGACACCACTAACTTCACTTAAGGTCTTCAGTGTAACAGCTTGGTTACGTTGAGCTTGGTCCCAGTGGTGAGTTTCAGCCTCTGGAGACACCATGGTTTGCTGTATACACAAAGAATGCTGTCAGGTTGGGTTATTATTGTTTTATGGTGTTTAATTACTGTGTTATCATGAAGACTGCTCAAATTGTTTCCTAGTGTGAGTCAAGACAGCTGCCAAAGTAACATCACTTTTACATTTCACCAAGTCACCATAATAAAACTGCCTCACCCTTAATACCTTAAAAGAGTGGTGAAATGAAATTTAACTGTCAGAGAAGAGAATAAGTGCAGGTTCCAAACAGGACAGGATTTTGTTCTGCTAAATGGATTATACCTCTTTGAGGGTACTGCAGATTTTACAGACTCAAATCTGAGTTTCACATATGGCCTCAGCCCTAGGCCAGGGTCCTACTTGAATTATTCCAGACTTGTACCTAGAAAGCTGTGCTCCAAACATGAATCCAATTACCAGCTGCATTCAGGCAATTGAATGGCTACAGAAAAAATAATCTGAGACACTGGGGGGTGGGAGGGGAGGGAAGCAGGGGGAGGAGTGGGGAGAGGACTATGATTTGTGTGGTAATCAAGAAGAGAAGGTCAATTGTAATAGAACAGGCTGGTTTAGAAGACAAAGCTAATGCAGGATGCCTTCCACTCTGTTGAGGGATGCTATCAATAGATCTGCTGCTTTCATTACAAAAAATGTCACTAACTGACAAGATGAATATAGGCGGGGGAAGAAGGGCTTTTGATGGATCAGGTGATTAAAACCCAGACTGCAGACGAGCAATTAGCAAACGCCAGGCTGATGACCTGTACAGGAGCTCAAGTACACGAAGGGAGGAATGGAGAAGGTGCAGCAGTGCACACACACACGGGCAGCTGGCTCTGACTGGTGACACTGAATGGGTTTTTCTGCCTGTTTTCTACTAATGTGAGGCCCTGAACAGGAGCCCCAAAATGCCTACTGTCCCCAGAAAGTACATGGGTTTGTTAACAGTTTGATTGCAGTTTAAGCAGCCAGCACTCTGCTTTTCTAGAGGCAGCAGGATCAGAAATTACCACTACCTGTGGCAGCCTCTGTATGGTGGCGGTGGCTGCTCTGTGCCTGATTTGAAGTGTCTGTGGTGTCAGTTCACCCATGCACCCATGAAACATTTCACTGCTCATTTACTGACAGCAGCCCGGGCAGCTGATGCCCCCATTCCTTGAAAATTGCTTACTTTTTTATCCTCTCTGCACCTCACAAGATGAGGGCTTTTGAAGAATCTGAGGGTATGTTTTCTGCAAGGATTGCAAAATAGCAGTTAAGCCTTCAAGTGAATTCCCCCAGCCTACAGGTCAGCCTGTAAATCAGAAGTAAAAAGGGTTTGGATATTTATGTTTGTTTTACTGCTGTTAGCATAATATTATATGTTATTCTCAAGATATGGCAAATGAGCTAATGCTTTCATCAGTTTAAAATATTGGCACTTATCAATTACAAGAAGTGATTGTCACAAAGCTTGTAGCATGTTGAATTTATGGTTGAGAGAAATGCTATGGATTTCTTCAACTCTTTCTGGGGCTTTTAACCATGTCTTTCATAATGTAAGGTGCTGAGATGCAGCTTTTAAGGAGAACGCAGAAAAACCTACAGGCTTTTTTGGAAACATCTATGATTTCATTAAAAAACAAAAAAAACAACCAACCAAAAAAAAAAGAAAACAGACAAAAAAGCCTCAACAAACCAACCCAGATTTTGAAAAATTGGGGCATCAGAAGTTATGATGAGATGTCAGGAGCTATTTATTCCATAAAAGCGTATGGTGTTAATGTATCCATCAGTGCTGATAAATCCATCATGGCTTAATCTGTTGTGCTCAGTGTGGTAACAGGACAAGGAGCAGCCATCTGCTTACCCTATTTGATTGCTGTTTCTTTGCACAAATACTGTCTTGCTTCCAGCACTTAAGAGTGATTAGCTGTAACTTATGGAGCTTGCTGTGACATTCCCACTGAGTAATTACTGGGGAAAGCAATGTGAACACGGGGGCAAATGGTTAGCAACTACATTTGTGACAAGTTTAAGGTCTAGCAAATCTCCCCCCACACGTGTGCCGTAAGGGAAAGGAAAAAGGGCAGAGCACAATCTGTAAAGGACGGGGATGTCTGCTACAGATATTTTTCCAAAGCCTACTCTGCAGAAGCTTGAAAAGCCTGATTTCCTATCCCTCCAAGCCCCCAAGGCAAAACAGTCCTTGATTAGAAAAGGGGGGGGAAAATTTAATTGCTCTTTCTCTCACATTCCTCGCTTGGTAATTTGTTTTTCCAGTAGTTGCACAGATCAGGGATGGGGGCTTTGTGCTCAGACTCCCCTCATGAGGAGGTGGTGGGGGCTGAAGCACAGGCATGACAAAAGCTTCTGTCCCCCTGATTAATGGTTTATTTCATCAATAGTTAAGAGGGGCTAGCTCTCCAAAGCCTGTCTTCAAAGTACTGGTTTGGAGAGATCTACTCCCAAAACTGAACCTTCCTGCCTCCCTACCCTGTCCTTGAACTTTACTCACCCAAATGTTTGTTTATAGAGGGGCAGATTAAATGTGCAGTGAAAGAGAGTCGATTTAGCAGCACAGTCTAAGATGTTCAGAACAACTCCAAGCCCCAGTTGTGTCCTGTTTTAAGTTCTTAAGGGGGATTTGAGGTTTTCTTAGAACTACTTATGGTATTTTGAGCAATTTTATTTTTTGATGAGCTGCAGCTATTACCCTTCTCCTTTTGTAGGATTTTATTACCTTCTTTCCCTCTGACCAAAGACCCCAACTCTTCCCTTTCCCCTCCTCCTCTCACTCTGAGGGGGAATTAAAAAGAAACTTCATATTGCCTCCACTGGGCTTTCCACCAAAAAGAAAAGGCTTGACTGTGACTTTAGATTTGCATTGGCCTGACAGAAAAATTAATTTAACTGAAATTATGTACCTTTTTGAAGCACTTTGGGATATGTGAGAAATTCTACATGTCTTACAACAAATGTGAGTGTCTTTTACCTGCCCTGATAATGGCCAGTTGTACCTCAGCATCCTGCTCTCAGCAGTAACTTACAGAGACTTCTCTTCCTGGGGCAGGAGTAACCAAACTTCAGAGCTCTTGGAGCTGCAGCTGTTTTCAAGGGGCTTTTTGGCCTTTGAAGAAGAAAAACCATTCATTGTGCAGTTCTCCCCATGCAAAGTGAACTTGAATATGGTGGTGAAGGCTTTCACTGGTGCTCTTGGGCTGTGTGCCAGAGCACCCCTTGCCAAATCTGGGTGAATGCCTGAGAAAGGAAAGATGTTTTTATGTAGCTGTGGACTAAGATTTTTTTTTTTTTTTTGCCTTTGGTAAAGAGGTGAAAATGCAAATCTTTCCTCTGAAAATTCCAGAGCATGGCCTGTGTAAAGTTCTACTTAACAACAGAAAATACTGCCCAAAGCACCTCACCATATACTGAACCCTGAACATCCCTAGTCCAAGCTGCTCCTGAGGCTTTGCCCTGAGTCGGGTGGGGACTGAGGGGTTTGGAGGCCAGGCAGCAGATCTCAGAAAGGTGTGAGGAGGGTGGCACAGACTGGGAAAAAAGGAAACATCAGTGTTACAGTGAATTTTGCTGTAAGCAAATAGATGGAGCTTTTCAAAATAGAGGAAACACTTGTGAAAGAAATGTTCCCTTCCTTCTCTTGTCTTCTTCTGGAAGGCTTTGTGATCCCTTCTGCCTTCTGGTCAGTTCTACTTCTGCCTTCTGGTCAGCTCTTTTCATTCTGAGTTGAATTGTGATGGGACAGTTTTCTTTCCTTGCCATAACTTGTTGCAGCACTAATTACATCTTTGTTTTAAGAGCTGGAGTCGCCAGTAGAGAGTGATTGGGTTGTTCTTTACCTTGAATGAGAAGTGGTGACTTTTGTTTGCTGCTGATGATGACTGGATTTGTGCCAGAGTCATACAGCAAATTAAATATTATATATTTCCCATATAACCTTGGCTAATTTAGATCCAAAGTAATTACTTTTGGAGTAATTGATTTACATCTATAGCCAATATTTCTGCATGTCTCCTGTTGTTTTAATTATCTAATGATCTGATTGTGCAAGCAATACAGGATAAAGACTTCATGTTTATTTCATTTTGCATTGCAGAAAGTCAACAATTTGAAAATCAGAGGTTTGCAGTCCCAATTGCACAGAACCTTTTAACCTGGGCATCTCTTTGACCTGCACAACTCAAGGATAATGATATTTTTACGTACAAATATTAAATGTAAGAAACATCCTGTATTGTGTTGCAAGAAAATACTTAATTCCCCCATTTTATATGTGATCATAGGATTTGCTTTTTGTCAAGGAATAAATTTGTAGCTTATTTTATTAACCAAGACTGAGAAAAGACTGCCTTGGGGTTTTTAGTTGGGTTATTTTATTTGAGATTTTTTTTCTTTTCCCAAGTAATATCATGATTTGATGTTGTTTGACTGTGCCTGCTTTTGAAGGCTGATTACAGCATTTGAGGACATAGGATGCAATCAGTCCTTAGCTAATTACTTTAGCTAGCTCATTATTAATTTGCAATGCAACCTCTTCCAATCTAGCAAGTCACTGTCTATGACATGCCAGTGACAGTGAAAAATGAAGCAGAAAGGACTTAGGCGCTCTGGAAGGATGAGAGATGATGTTACAGTTTTATTCCATCATTGCTGGCTGAGGATCTCTCTGGGGAAAGTCTCCTGCTTGCCATCCGAGGGGTCTGGAGGGTGAGAATCCAACTACAGGTCACTTCCCAGAATTTGTGTCAATCTGAAGATGAGAGGAAAAACAATTGATAATAGTTTTGTAGAAACCAGTCAGAATGAAGACCAGAAATGCACAGCATGGGGAAATAGAAGATGTGAAAGAGGAGAGTTGGGATGAGAGAAGGGTGGTGCTGATAACTAAAAACTTTTATGAAATGCATGAATGGAAAGCAAACTGCTGTGCTATCGAAAGGTTTGAAGAGAGCATGTAGCCTCAAACACCACGTCAATAACCTTACCTGAAATAATCTAAATTCTCACTGTGTCAGGATTCATTGGAATCAAACATATCTGGAAGGGATTGGCGAGGTGTTTGCTCCAGCCAATATCCTAAATAATCCTCCTTACATTGCTGCAAGGGGAGAGTGAGAATAAAATGCTGAGAATTCTGCACCATTAGAGGACATTTGAAGGAAAAATTAAGCGTGAAGTTGTCAGAGTCACTGAATTTCATCAGATTCCTTCAAACCATGTTGTTGTTAAATGAGAGAATTGATATTTCACCACTTTGTGCTCTTCTCCCTTTCTCTCACAAGTTGCAGGATTTTTCCTCTTTACACCAATACTGGACTTTTCAAAATAGCCCAGTGCAGGCTTACCAGATTTGCTCCATAACCTTGCTGCTGTTTAATTTCTTTGGCCTTTTAAGTAGGTGTAGTAGTAGGTGTAGTAGGTAGTAAAGTAACTTTTAAGTTACTTTACTACCACCAGAACTTCCTTCTTTATCCAATACGGTGCCCCTGCCTGGTGATTACAACCATATTGTCACCTATTTTATTGATGTTGGATTAACCATAGTTTTAAATTATTATTATTATTATTATTGTTGTTGTTGTTGTTGTAAACACTAAGTTTTTGTGCTGTTTTCCATTGTTCTAGATTGTTCACAATTTTTATAACCTTTCCAAACTCTGCTTCCGAGGCTGTAAAATCCATGAAATGTGGAGTTCAAAATAGAGTCATGTAGTGCTTGAAAAAAAAGTTATTCTCATTTTATAGCCATTTGTTAATCAATTTAAAGGTCTTCTATACAGCCCTTTTAACATGTAGGTGTAATTCCTATAAGCATTAATAGGATTTACATTTCCTGTTCACTGGAGACCATATTCTTTAATTTGCTTCTCTTTCTTTCTAGATACAGGTAAAAAGAATCATGTAGATAAAATACTACAGCCTATTTATAAGTATTTTCAATATTTGATGTTAACAACTTTGTCTTCAAATTTGCTTTGGTCAGAGAGGCATAAAGACATAATAGCATTGTTTTTATTGCACCTCCTTCCTGATAATACAGCAATGGTTATTTTACAGCTAATACATTTAGAGGGACATAAATCTGACACTCAGTATATATCACCTGCCCCAGAGAAAAAGACTCAGTGGATTCAAATTCTGAAGTGGGAACTCAGGGTCATCCCTGAGGGAGGTGCTGTTTGGAGCAACCACCCAGGTAAATTAGAAGGTGGCAAATTAAGAGGAGAGGGGGGCAGGTGGCATCCAGAGAATGGTGGGCAAGCAAAAAACTGCAAACTAAACTCAGACACCTGTGGGCATACTGGAAACAAAATCCCACGAGTTTCAAAAAGTAAAAATATTTAGAGCACATTCTTAAAAATCCTGGATTAAAGAGAATTCTTTTCCCCCCTCCAGCAAGTGGGCATGTTGGACATGTCTCTGCTGTCTTGCATTTGTACTGAAATTGTCCCTGACATCTGGAGGCTACTGCAATATCTAGACTTTGGAATTTAAAGGGAAAAAAAGGGCAGAGTCATGTTTTTCTGTAGTGGGAAAAATCTTTTGTGTTTGAGCTGCATAGGCAGGGGTTTCCTGAGGCAGATTGAACTTTGGCAGATATTTGTGATAATGTGTGTGGCAGTAAATGACACAGTGAGCTTAGGTGGTGTTAAAATTGTACTGAGACAATGTTCAGACTGCAGCAACTTCATCACAAATGAAATGTAACAGCTGCAGGGATTTCTACAGGCTCTTATTAGTAAAATACACTTTCAATGTTCATCAGAACCTAGAACACAAATTCACTGAAAGCTGTAATATTTGTGTAGTGTAATAATTCCACTGCTATTTTCAGACACTTTCACTTGATATCATAAATCATTATTTAAAAGTAATTTTTCTTTTGGTGCACAGCAAACCAAAAATGCCTTTTCTAGCTGGCTTTCCATCCTTGCCTCAGAGCTTGACTGATCATTTCTTTCATCAGAGGTCATCTGTGCTTCTAAAAATGAAACCTGTGTGGCCACTGTTTGTTCAGTTGTTGCATATTAGCTCCTCAGTGGTTAAAAAGATCTGAACAAATAAGAGGGCTTACCCTACATTATATTACCCTTTATTAGTAGGAAATTGAAGTCTAGAGATTATTATTAAGCCTCAGCCACTGAAGGCTACCCCTACTTGGATAAAGACCCCTCGAGCTGACCCTTGATCAAGCTGCATTAAGAGGGTTTTACCCTCGTTACTAATTAAATAAACAGTGCTGATGGTATTATTCCTCCTCGGAGGTATTCCATGACATCAGCTCTCTGTGGCACCCCGGGACAAAGGGAATCATGTTCCTTTTGGAGGCTCAGTGCTGACTTCAGGGTCTGGCACGGGCCATCCTGCCCTGGCGTGTTTCAGTGCGCCTGGATCATGTGTCAGAGGGGTCCTCCTTGAAGTTTGGGCAGGACAGGGACAAGGTTTCTATTAAAATAGAAACTTTGTGGGTTTTTGCTTTCCAGGGGGAAGAGAGGCAATTTATTTTCTGCCTTGATGTGCCAGGAAATACAGGAGGAAACAGCTTGATGAGTCTGAGAAGCACAGACGTCTAAAGAGCGGGTATTTGGGTAACTTTGGTGCCTTTCCAGTACTTAACTCAGTTTTTTTCTAAGAATGTGTCTTTACAGACACATTTCTTCACTTCAAGGTAGGAATAAGGTTAAGGTAAAGAACTATTTTAATTTTTCCAGTGTTTCATATGGAAATTGCAATTGAAGGGCAAAATCTCTCTGCCAATATCACCTAAAAGTAAATAAATTCCAAGCAGAATATTTATTATTTTCTGGGAAAACAGTCATCTCTTCTTTAAACAGATAGAGTTCACTGGAAACAAAACAGAGATGGATCTGGGGTTTATTTTGTTTTTCTGATTTTGTCTGTGTGAAGGAAGTCCTGAGGTTTACACAGAGTTGTGGTGAGATCAAAAGGTCCAACCTGGATAACAGAAATTCTTGTCACTCAGGATGACATAAAGGATCACCTCATCACTGTACTATGGACTGCACTGCCTCCCAGTACTGAGTGTGGAGAACATATGAGCAGGAGCCAGAAAAATCAAAATAAATACTCAGCTTTTCTTCCCAACATTATTGAATTTGGGGGGCTTCATCTTTAGTACAGTGTGCTCTTGGGGAAAATATATGGGCAGGGGCTTTGGTTCTCCAACTCCAGCTCCAAGAAGAAAGGCAAAGTAAAACGAAATTGCTGATGTAGCTAATTAACAAGGTGCCATTATTTCTTTTTGTTTGGTTCTTTCACAAATCAAGTGTCTTATTGCTTAAATGAATCCTGTTTGAATTAGAGTATTTTCAAACTAAAAAATTATCCAGTTCAAATGAGAAAATTTCTAACAATTAAAAAATCTGCTCCTGGTTTTTGGCAATTTTTCCCGGTTGTGAATTATCATCACCATAAAAGAATTTGTAGCAGCTTCTTTTTCCCTATCCATTAAGTTGTTTTGGTTTTGTTTCTTTTTTTTTTTTTTAAATAGGCTTCACTAATTATTTTTCTTACACTTTTTAAGTAATCAGTTGTTGGGGGTTGGGTTGATTTCTTATAGAATTTTTTCCCAGAAGTTGCTAAGAAGCTAATGGCTGGGTGCTTTTCGGTACTTATGGGTGCTCGGGAACAAACAAAGGAAGCAGCTAAAGCAGAGACATTGATTCCACTTCGCTCGGGGCAGTTTTTCTGCTCTGGGGGGGGACGGCCAGGGCTGCTCGTCTCGGCGAGGCGGAGAGCTCTCACTTTTTTCCCTTCACCTCGGACTCCGTGGGACCACCGGTCTCTTCGTGTGTCCCCCGGGATTTTGGGAACCCGTTTCCTCCCTGCCCTGCACCCACGGTTTCTTCAGTTCTGCTCGAGGTCTCCCCACGCTGTGTTTTCTACAGCCCCTGCCAGCCGGGACACTTTTCCAACAGCTCCAGCCACTGTGAACCCTCAGAATCATCTCACCCTTCTAGAGCTGCTGCTAGCCTATTTGCTTGTGACGGTACTGAGGGGGGTGGGGGGGTGTTACCAGAGGAAGAACTGTGACTGACTTGTTGTTTTAGGGGTTTTTTTTTTTTCCCTCCTCTAGTTCTGTTTGTTGTCAATATTGTAATTATTGTTAATTTACTTCGTTAGACTAACTTGTAAAGAACTGTTATTCCTACCCTCCTTATCGTTGCCTAAGGCCTCTCTTTCAATTTTAGAATTATAACAAACCCCAAGAGAAGTTTCCCTTTTCTTTGGTCCCTGTCTTTCCAAAACCAAGACATCAGTTAATGAACATCCTGATCAGCAGGAAACCATCCTGCACCAGACTCACTGGGAAATGCCAGCGTGTCCCTTCAGGTTGTCACTTAAGGATTTTGACCCAGCTGTGTCCTAGTTGTTTGTCTGCCCTGTCTTTTTCCCTTTCCCACTTCTGGGAGACCCATCCCAACATTTTCTTTGCAACAATCCATGCTGAGAGAGATGGTAGAAGCTTCCTGCCTGCTCTCTCTCTCCCAGAATCTGTGTTTTATTAGCCTTTAAATTTAAAGGACCACAAAATGTATTTTTCAAAGCAGCTGGCACTGCTTAGAAGTAGTAATGTTTCAAACTTCTCTGTGAAAGATGGATTTGTTGGAAAACTACTAACAATCTGTAAATCTTTATAAAACCAAGATCAATTCTGAAGTAACACTGTTTATTTTATTGCTCATCTGTGTCATGGTGGCTCTTGATGACACAGAAACCTGAAGTACAAGACAAATAAAAATGTTTGTCAAACCCTATAAATTCCGAGCAGTGCCTGAAAATTTTTTATTTGAAGTGCCTTCTACTAGGAAATGAAATTGTGTGAAAAGCAGCACATTTTGCAGAAAATTTAACTAAGATAGATCTCTTTTTTTTCTGCAGGAGAATGGCTAAAACCAAGCTTGAAGATTTTATAATATTTCTATAGTAGTTTTTTTCTTCCATTTTTGTTTACTGTTTTTATAGTATGTAGCTTTATTAAGGCTTAAAAATTTCATAAGGAAGTTTTAATTTCATAACAGCTAAAGTTTTATTTATTCTAAGTGGATTTTTAGTTGGGGTTTTTTGGCAATTCGTTTCATTTTCCAAGAAAAGTTTTTAAAACTGCATAAAATGCTGTATGCTGTTCTTGGAAGCCTTTATTCACTTGCACTGCTGACACCTACTCTTCCTTGGAGACAAAATGAATTCCTTTCATTTTTCATTTGATCTTTCATTTTTTTTGTTTTCTCCTTGCCCTTCTAGCGTAATGATTTCCACAGAAGAAATCAGCTTTCATCCATTGATAATGACCAAAACATGGTAACAGAGTTACAATTTTGATGATTTTTCTGAATGCAAGTTGCCCTTTGAGCAGCAACTGTCATAATTAGCAATAAAAGTGACACAAGTCAGGAAAATACCTTCTCCAGAGGCATCACACCCAAACAAGGATCAGCAGTGTCTATTTTTCCAAGCTTAAGACCAAGCCCATAGATTATATCAGACGAGGACATAAATTCTTGCTGCGTGCCGTGATGTGCCACAGAATAATGTCATGCAGTTTATACTGACATCACATAAATGTCAGACTCTGTCACAGTGCAGAAAACAAGTGGCTTTGTCCCAGGGCAGCCTGGATTTGTAATTTTTTCCCCCCCTCTTTGTTAGAGAAGCAAACACCCTGCTCTGGATGACCTTGCAGCACGAGTGGAATGTGCTTGTGGGACACATCCTGCCTTCTGGTGCTGAGAAATTTGGTGTCCTCTGTGTGAATCTCTGCCTGAAATACAGCTGCACCCTGAGCTGATGTGACTGATGAAATGTTGGGAAGCCAGAATGAACCATAACAAGGCAGTTATGAGGGATGGGAGAGCGTAAATAAATCAAAGCAGAGATATTAAAGCAATCTTTTAACAGTAGCGTTTCAGAGAAAGTGGAGGCGGTGGGGAACACTGCTGGAATGGGATTTTCTGAGTTTTCTGTGTGTCAGCTGTTAAGCTGTGCTCCAAGAAATGCTCAGGTGTTAGCATGTACTCTTTGAAAGAGCTCAGCAGTGCCATGTTCACACACTCAGAACAAAGCAACATGTGCTGTGCATCTTAGGAGTGGGAGAAATCTGTTTTCCTAGGATTTTCTCACAGGAGTGACACGTAAAGGAAAGAGGAATTAAACAGTCGTGTATAAGTAGAGAGATTTTATTTAGTGTGAATAGGTTGCTTGGGTTTGGGTCTGGATCCTTCAGTTTGGAGCATCTCTGATTCAGGAGAAATCTCACTCTTCAGAATTCTTTGATTTACAGTTTTGTGGTACTTTAGGTTAAGAACTCCTCCTGTTTAAGTGCTGTACTTGAGAAAGCACAAGGTGTGGAAAAATGGGTAAGCGCAAAACTCCACATTTATAGCAGTTACCTAAACACATTTTTTTATTTGGTTGCATTTGTTGCAAAAGCAACAATTCTCACAATATCCTGTATCCTCGTGCTGTGTTGGGTGAATAAATGTCTTACATTTCCTTTTCCTTTTTAGCTGATTTGAGAACCTATATTCAAATTTGACAATCAGACTTAAAACTATGTGACTTTGCTATAAAATCAGATGTCTGTTGGTTTATGTATAAAATATATATCTGCATATATTTCTCCGGGCTGCATGCAGTAGGTGGTTGATTTCAATATCTTCATTTATGTTTTCTCCTTCCCCTTCTGTACTGGACCTCTGTTTTTATCTGTTTTGTCCTGTAATGAGATTGACTTTTGCCATCTGTTAATTTGAGTCTGTTCCCAGCTAAATCATTTGGGGAAAGAGTTTGGGTTTCCTCACCTTAGATTGTAGGAGAAATTCAAGGAGAGAAACTGAACTAGTAGCACTGCGTTTTATTTCTCTGCAGGGATGTCCTTACAATTTCTTTCTTATAGGAAATTTTCAGTACTTATTTCAGTTCATAATTATTTCAGTACTTATCCATTATACCTTTTTAGCTCTTTGGAACAACGATGAAAAAAAAAAATTATAAATGCAAGTGAAAGACTTTCCAGAGAAGATGATTTAGGTTTCCTTTCCAAGATCAAATGTTGACTTTAGCCCAAGGGGCTTAAAAAGGCCTATGGATTTTATGTGACATTTTCAGGTGGGATGATTACCAAGATACTCAAATAACAGGAGAGAGGAAAGGCCTTGATGTATATGCACTACACAAAAACCAAGAGTGACTTTATGATCATGAGGAAACCCATATGTTTTGAGTTACTTTAGTTGCCTGTAACAGTTTGTACATTATTGGCTTCATTTTTTTTTATTGTGTTGGCCTTGGTGCATTAATACTTCATAGACCTGTAGAGTAAGTGATGATTGACAGATGTTTTAAGGCCCAGATTCAAGAACGTTTTTTGGCTCATGTTGATGCCTATTCAGGTGAAAGTCAAGTGAGTGAAAGCTCTGCCTTGGATGGAGTGAAGCATGTGTTTAAATGCCTCCATGAATCATAATCTGCATAATATTCCCTCAAGGTAAACCAAACGCATTCCTTTTTTTTTTTTTTTTTTTTTTTTAGTGAAAAATGTAGATACTCAGACCTTGTCAGTCTGGTTTTGAGTGACTTCTTTGACTTGTACCAAAAACCCCTTTCCTGCAAATTACCACCACTGGGAAGAGGACTGCGCAGGAATTTGTGAACAAAACAAGCAAGAGAATTAAAATGAATGACTTCCTAATGAAGTTGCCATGGGAATGTCAATAAGCAGGGATGCAAATTAAATGATCTTGCTGGCACTTTTTGTTTCTGTTGTTCTTTCCTCACTGGCTATGGGAAGGAATACATTCAGGATTGTCTCTGTTGCATCAGTGACTGTCACTTGGCTGTCTTATAAATGGCAATTAGATCAGTAGGTCTGCCACGGAAGGAGCAATTTTCTCCCATTCTTAAAATAAGAGATGGAGACACAGTGGTTTCCATTCAGAAGATAAACCACAGAGGGAAACAAAGCTCTCTGGGATGGCACTTTCCACCACGGTGGCAGCCAGCCTTTATTTTGGTCTGCCAGCCATGCCCAGCCTGGGGTGTTTTAATTGCTGGCAGTGGCTGCCCCTTTGTTTTTGTGTATTCCCTCTCTCAGCATGCCTCCCATTATGGGTTGTTGGCAGCTCTGAGGAAACTGGAGGCTTCCAGCAGGGATTGCTTTCACCAGAGTCATGAGAGAGTGCACCTTTAGTATCATCTACACTGAGGCTGGAACACAGGAGTTCTCCTGGGCAGAGAGCACAAAGTGATATTTTTAATGGCCACTGCTGGAATTAAAGGGAGGCTGGGACAGCTAATGAAAGGCTGGGGTGGCAAAAGCCCCACAAGAGTTTGTTGTTGACAGGCAAACACACCTGGGGGGACAGGGACAGAGCTGCTTGCAGGTCACGGTGGGAATGAGGAGCTGCTCCATGACCAGTGTGGCTTTCACAGAGTGACACCAGTCACTCCTTGCCTGTGGAGGTGCACAGGATGAGCAGCAGATTTGGAAGTGCCACCAGCAGTGGCTGGGGATTCTTTGGCTAGGAAAGAAATTTCTGCAGCTTCACGTGGGGAAAAGAGCCTCTTGCAGCTCATTCCCAGATGTTAGCAAAATCAAAAGACAAATGTGCAAATGCACAGAGCTGAAAGACAGATAAAATCAGTCTGGCATCTTGCCTTTACTGAAATAAAATATAAAAAAAATAAAATATATGTATATATATAAATATATACATATATATATAAAATCAGTCTTAGAATTCTGCTTAACTTCTTTTACGCAACTCATAGCACTTGCCACTGAATGCTAAAAGGAATTTCTGGGAAAATCTTTGTATAAAAAGCTATGGAATCACATGGATATTTTAATGAAGTTGAGTTCTAGTTCCTGTGAAGTGAGTGGGGTTTCAAGTGTTGGCCTCTGTTTGACCATGTGTGATCAAATCGAGTCTCCAGTAAAATACCTCTGCATTCAGCAGTATCTTAGGTAGCACAGTCAGATTTAAACACAGCTATTTCTACAGACATTCAATAAGATTTGATTTTGAGAAAAGTAATACAATTTCAATAATTTATTTTTAAAGGTTCTTAGCCTTCTGTATTTTTTTCAGAATTCTCAATTTTGCTTTTTTTTTCTAATGCTTGCATTTATATACAATCAGAAGTCAATGTTAAAATAACAAGAAATACAGGCAGTATTTTCTGTAACAAGCTTCCAAGGCACAGATCCAAGCTGTATCTGCAGAGGTATCTCCCAAATATTAAGAATGAAGATTAGGTGTGTTCTGGCATTTATGAATGCTAAAGCAAATACCAATCACAGTCTTCTCCAGTTTCCTGAAACCTTTTAGGAAGATGTGAGTTGAAAATTGACCTGCCTGTGAATATTTTGGTGAATGAAATGTACATAATATTGAGGATCTCCTGCTCACACTAAGAAAATAGTTTTAGGTGCACAGCTCTGGTGTTTCTCGGTGAAGTGGATTAAACAAGGTATTTGATTCAGCAGTGATGTTTTTGTTGGCATAAGGCTGGTACTTCCTTCATGGAGCTGCAGGACGAGTAGATGTTGAGCTGTTTGGGTTCTGTGAGCTCCTAAAAAAAAAAAAAAAACAAAACACTTAAAGAAAACCCATTCCTATGACATCCTAGGAATCCTGCATGGTTATGTTCACCATTGGTTTACACTTCAAATTTTAATCAACTGAAACCTCAGGAAGCCACAAAAAAAAGAGAAAAACTCATGACATACAGCTATTGCTAATTAAGATGATGGAGTTGAGACAAGGCGTGAAAGAAATCGCAGGTATGTTCTTATTTTCAAGCAACTTCATTCTTGCTAGGGAATTATTTAGGATCATGTTGTTTGTTGTGATTGAAAAGAGCTCAAATTCAGAAACCAGAAGGCCAACAAAAATGGGAAGCTGAGGCTTCAGGATAAATGTGGATTTGAGACTTGTGGATTCTTATCCTGTCTGTTCCTTTTGCTTGTGAAACTATGAGCACAGCTGGCACTTGGGGAAGGCACTGCTGAGAGTGATGATTTAAGGTTTTTTGACCCTTATGGCTGGCTTCTTTTGGAAAGGCCAGATGCTGAGACTGGGAGTCCCTGTCTGATGTTTATTTGGGGCACTGAGAGAAAATCCCTTCTTGACTTCCTTCTTGCCTGCAGAAGCATGGGAACTCAATTCAGCTTGGTCCCAGAGGGGAAAGGGGAACAGTGCCAAATTCCAGCCTAATTCCTGAGCCAACTCCCTGACTAAGGCAAAGAAATGGCAGAGGGTTCTATCCCCAGGCTACTGAAAAGGGGAAAGGGATCCCTGCCTTTGGGAGGGGAAGGCTGTGAGAGAAGTTTTAGGGATACATTTTTGGGGGAAGCAAAATGGGATGGAGGACCTAATTTTCTGTTGATGCTTGGGACAAGATGAATCAGCAAAGGCAAAAATTCACCCCAGGGCTATCACCATATCTTGAGAATTGTGACTGTAACAAAGCTTGAAAGGCATCCTCAATGAAGACAAGCTTCCTTTGCAGGGGCCTGGAAAAGATTGACATGATCCAGCACCAGGATATGTTTGAGGCTCAGGGTTTAAGTCCAGAAGCAGAGCAAAGCTCCATGGTACAAAATCTTGCCTCTGCCACACCTCAACTGTTGAATTGTTTTCAAATTTGTGACTACTTTCTAATTACTTGACATTTTTAAGAGTGAACTGCAATATTTAACTCAAGCTTAAGGTAAACATGATTCTTCCTGATGCATGCCTTGGGAATTGGGAGCTCTGTAGGGTGAGTTTCCCCAATCCACAGTGTTTCAGGAAATACTGAGGCTGAAAATCTGAATGCAGATCTTTTCACTGGTTCAAAAATGGACTTGCATTTACTGAAAAATGGCAATTTACACTGCAAATTGGCAAAGGTATGCACATGTACCCACTCTCTCTGCAGTAGCATAGCTATTCCGACTGAAATTTGTAATGGATTAGGTAAATTTCTTAAGGGTACAGAAATTCAAAGGCAATGAAAATGCTGTGAAAAGTTTGGAGATTGAAAACTCCTAGGAGATAGATTGTTCAAATTGGGCTCTGTGTAACTCACAGCACCAGAAGACATAAATTTGTTTTCAGGCAAACCAGGTAGAAGTTGCCTTCCTTTGTAATGAAAACAGAGATCCTTGCTTAGCATACATAGCAAATTGAAGGCTTGCATGCTTATTTACAGGCTGAAAACTCTTCTGTTTCTGTTCTAAGTCTATGAAGTGCTTGACATTGAAGCTGCAGTTAGCAAATAAATATCTGTGAGTAGAAGGGGAGCAAGAGAATAATTACCTGGGAAAAGTAACTCGAACCGACTCAGAGCACTTGCATTGCATTTCCTGTATTTTCCAGATGTGTGTCTTTCCTTGTGTGTGTTCACTTCTTCCTAAATCAAAAGTAATTTCATTCAGTGGGGGTGTGGGGTTTTTTTGATGACCATACCCATATTTAAAACAAGAAGAAAAAACCCACAACCCACCCTCTCTGAAAACAAAACGTTAAGTAATTCCAACTCATAAGTGAGTGGAAATATTATCTGGATTAAATCAGGCCAGCACAATAAGCTGAACTCATGGCTTCCTAGCAACATCTAGGAGCTGCAGAAACAGAGTCAATAGGAACATTCAGGAATAGGAAAAGCACCCCATGCTTCCAAAAGCTGGGGAGGACACCACGGGAGCAAGACCTTTTGATATTTGTAGGACAGGGAAGGTGTGAGGATGCTTTCTCTGTACTTCATGCACCACATTCACCCCATGTCCATCTGCAGAGCTGATCCAGGTTTCAGAAAAAGGCTGTGAGGAGGAAAGATGACCAGGGATTCAGGAAATGACACCACAGAGAGCTGGCAGCTCCCAAGGAGATCTGTGAGCTCCTGTGGGTGTCTGATTGTCTGTGAAAACAGTGGCAAAGTCTAAGCAGGCCTGTGGCAAAGGGGTGACCTGCTGGTGTAAAATGATCAGCACAAAATTAGCTGTTATAGAACAAATGTCATTGAAAATTGCCAAACAAATTTCTCCTCATTTGAGATTCCTCGGTGTCTCAGATTCATGTGGAGTTTTTCTGGAAGGAGACCCAAGGAGAATGTCAGTCACAGCCTGATTAGCATGAACTCCTTAAACTAAGGCTTCATCTTTGACAACTGTGATATAAACTTGTTCTTCCAAGAGTAACCAGAGGACAGGTACCTATAGATGTCATCCATCACCTTCAGATCTACTGACTTCCTTGCAACCTCCCTTTGTGGAATCACTTTGTATTCCTTGACCTTGGCTAGAATTGTTTTTTAGAGTTTGAACTCTGCTGGACGAGTTCTGGCCTGAATAAGAATTTTGTTCTCTTTACAGGAAGCTGTGGAGACCTTATAATTGAAATGAAAGTTTCAGCCAGATGTGTAGTTTGTGTACAGTGAAGAAAAAAAAAAAAAAAGCAATAAAAATACAATGCTGATAATTTTTTCTATGCTTTGACTAAGGTAGCAGCTTTCCATGAATTGAAGCTGAACAGAGTTAAATTGAGAATGCAAGAAGAAAAATGATTCTGAAAGCAGGGAGGTTTGTGAAATAGCAAGCTATTAACATCTCACAATGTCACTCCCTCTCTCCTTGGGACAACTAATTTCATGAAAGTTTGAAGACAGTCTCCTTCATCCATAGTCTGAGTAAATATGTGATGGTAATCTGGCCTTAGGATAGGATTTTGCTGTCATTTTTGCAGATGGGAAACATCCAGACAGTGTTGTTAAAGCCTGATTTGTGGGGTTTGCGTGATGCTCATCCACTTGGGTTTTGTTTTGGACTGTGTTTAAGTTAAGTCTTCATTTTTAAGAGCACCAGGAGCTTCTGAAGTTCTGGCAATCCTCACATGATATAATCCATTAAAATTCAGGGCACCCCAGAACAGCAAGGCTGTGGAAATTTGAGCTTGAGTGATTAATCTAAATCTCCAGATTGGGTAGGACCCAGGAACAGAATTGCAGTTCTGGGATTTCACATTTTTTCTGTTCAGGGCCTTGTTCTAACCAAAGTGATGAGTGGAAAAATTTGTGCCTCTTTTGTGGAGGGCTGAGACAAGTTGTTACAATGCTGAAAACACAACACAGCTCTCAGCACCCTGCTCTCCAAAATTTCCTGCTAGCATAACTTCTCTGGCATTAAATCCACACTCATAACATTATTCATTCTTTCAGCATTTCCACAAGTTATCATGTGACACAGAGGTGTGACAGAGGGATGCTACCAGGGTGGGGATTTTGGCTGCTTTCTGCCCCAAACCCATCCAGCAGTTGGTGTGACTGGTGCACATTGTCCAGCTGTAAGTGCTCATCTGAATGTCATAAATTCTTTATTTCATCGACAAAAGAAATGTGCAGTCAAAATTAAAATTATTTATTAACAGGGGAGCTGAAGTGCCCTGCACTAGGACCTGGTGAAATCCAAGCTCTGTCAGCTGCTCAAGTGACTGAATCCTACAGACTGTCCCTGGTGTGGAAATAGGACAGGGCAGTTTTAATTTCTTTTTTGAACAGCAAATTGCTGCCTTTGCAAATGTTTATTTCGCATGCACGCCATGTAATTCTTCCCAAGACCCCGCCCTTTTTAATTTGCTTCACCTCGCAGCCCCTCTTCTGCTTTAAACACTGCCAGAAGTAATCTGGATAGGAAAGGAAAAATTAGTTGGAAAAGGAAAACAAGCATCTGTACACAATCATATACTCCATCAGTGCGAATAAAGGCACCCGAGCCTTATACAAAGCTGTGAACATTATGTGCCAAATTTGTTGCAGATGTAGGCAGAAGCAAGAAAATATTGAAAAACGGAGAAAAGTCACTTAAAACAGGCATACCATATTTTATGAAGAAAATAATTTTTATAAACCTGTTCCTTAATATTGAATGTGACACAGCTCTTTTTTTCTATTTTCTTGCTGTCTGCTTATGAAATATTTTGCAGCCAATATTTAGGAGAAAAGTAACACAACAAGAGGTAGCTCAGATGCCTACAATGATATAGGTTTTATCCAGATGTAGTTTTAAAAAATGCATCTTTGCAGACGTGAAAAGTCCTGTGGGCTCATTTTTAGAGAAGTGTTTCTCAGCATATTCCAGCTTGCTGTGAGAAGTGAGAGTGGGCAGCTTGATTTTCTTTCTGTGGTTAATGTGAGCTTGTTGTGTTATTTTATCAAGCAACCTATGCTAGATATAATTGCTGTACCTTAAAAAATTCCTTAGAGGATCTGCTGACTTTAATGAAGAGAAGATTTAATATTAGTGCCTGCAGACTTCCCACATTACTCTTCTTTTTTAGCTTAATTGTATTTTATAATTACTTTTATGTGGACTTTAACTCAATGAAAACAAAACAGGAAAACAAAAGGTTTCCCTCCACCTTTTTTTTTTAATTAGACATTTCTTACTTTAATGAAGACATTATTAGGGAGAGTTAAGTAGCAACCAGTGGTGAGGATTAAACTATATAAGGTTCTGCTCCTCTGGTTGACTTTTTGTAGCAGATTTGGACATGGAATCTGAAGGATGCAAACTCTAGAGGAGCTTGAAATGAAACACCATTCATATGTACAGATGGCAAACAGTACTTTCAATCATTTTTATCTTTAACAGAGATATTGGCCAACACTTCCTTCTTTTAAACAAACAAAACAAAACAGTTTTGGGAGAGGAGAGAGATCTGCTTTTCCCATGAGAAAGGTTAAATATTTTGCCTAACATGGTATGGCTTGTGTCCAAAAACATGGACATTTTTTAGTGCGTGATGGAATATGTATTTTGATACTTCATGAATTCATCTTCTTCTCTGCAATTACATAGCTCAGCAAGAAGGGAGGTGATCTTGGTGCAACCTGGGGAATGCTGTCTGACTCAGAATTCCAATATTGAAGGAAAAAAGCCCTTCAGTCTCTGAATTCTCCAAATTTCCATGCCAGTGTTCACTAAACCAAGTCTGAGGACGGATGGGTTCTATCAAAATACCAACATTGGAACACGGGATCCTAATTTTAGATTTAGGATTTTTTGGGGTTGTATGGCTATAAGATAGATGAAAAAAATTATAGGATGGCAAGAATGGACTGTCTTGGCAGGCAGACTTTGCCTTTCAGTTTGGAGTTTGTAAAAATGATCAGAATAAGTTCCAGGAAGATCCATAAATATAATTAGGGATGCAATCTGTCTCAGTCGAGTCAGGTACAGTTTGAGGAACTTCACTTTTTATCTTGACAATATTCCAGTAGTCTGAAGCTTGAGATAAATCTGTGAATGGGATATCTACAGACTCATGGAATTCTCAGTCCGATCAAGGAGGTGAAAATGGGAAAGGGTGGGATTGGCTGATCTGTCCTCAATATATTTAGTGCAAAGTCCACCTAAAAATGCAGAACATGTTAACAAAATATTCCATGTTATGGAATGGAATTCCATGGCTTTGGAAGAGCAGATATTTCATATATCCTCCCTTATATCAAACTCACCAAAGTTGGAGTCAGTCCAAGTTTTGGAACCTCCAAACAGTAATTCAAATAATCATGTGAAAAATTCATTAGCGCTGGAGTTTTGGAGCTTAGAACTTTATGCAGGATGCACATCACATGTTGGAAAAGCAGCTTGCAGTGGAAGTTCAGTAATTCAGAGTATTTTCACATTAAGATAGAGAAATTCAGCACATGAAGAGTACAGAAAATAAAAATCATCTTTTGTGCAAGGTGAAGCAAGGATTTCAGTCAGTGCACTTGGTTCTCCTCCAACACCCATTATCACCTTCCCGTTTCAATTCCCTTACAATTATTGGCATTAACTCCATTAGAAATGACAAAAGTTACTAATTTATTATTTTCTTAGTTTTCAGTAGTTTTGAAATTACATCTCCAATTATTTTTTAGGGGTTTTGTTGTTGTGTTCTTTGGGGATTTGGGGTTTTTTTTTGGTTGGTTGGTTTTTCATATCTTACTTTTAAGGTTTTTTTAATACTTCTGTTGCCATGTGGGCAGCTAAGGGGGTGGTTGGGACCTTCTTTGTGAACTAAGAGGTTAGAGAGGGTGTGGCCTATTTTGGGTATTTCACTTGAGTTCTGTGACAGGAACACCACTCAGTCTTGAGTTGAGACTCAGGATTTTGGAGCTGCAGCTGGCAGCTCCATGTGAAAATAATTCAGTGTATTCATCTACATATGCAGAACATGTGTATGTACATACGTGCAAACACATATATATATATTCTCATTCATACTCATAAATGATTTAATTCAAGAACAGATACTCTTTTCTTTCTCTTCATTTCAATATTTCCACACTCAAGAGTGTCATAGTTTGGCAAAAATAATGTGATTCTCAAAGCTCTGCTGCAGTAGCAGTTTTGTATGAACCAGCTTAATGAAAACATCAGAACCCTCCGTTTCAAAGAATTTTATTGCAGTTAACAACTCAGCCAGTTGTCAAGTGTCTTGTCAGCAAGGCCCCCTCTCTCCCTGTGGATAATGACACCAGTGATTGTTGGATTTCTGGAGCATCTCAAATATATAGGCACTGTCTTACAGCTGCACAGAAGATTTTCTCTGCCGCTTTGGAAGGGATGGTAGCTATAAAAACCCCTCTGCTATTTTGTGCAAAAGCTATTTAGTGATGATAAGCTTTCACAGGCTTCAAATTAGTTTACCTACATCAATTTGCATGAAAAATATGCAAAAAGTGCTTCCTGAACATTGTCTGGATGGGGTTTTATTTTTCTAAACTAAATATGGAATTTTTAATAGTGATGAGTTCCTTCCAGGAGTCAGTTCTGGCCTTGATCTCTCCAATGCCTGTCCAATTCCTTGTGTTTGCATGGGTGTCTTACCAGGAATAACCTCCTTATTGCAAATACTTCCTTAATGTATTAGGAATTTATGGGGACTTTTATTTGCCTCATGTATAATTTTAAAATTTATAAACTCTTTTTGTGTGACATTTGTAGTGTTTCAGTTATTTCTTTTTTCCTTTTAAAAGTTGATTGCAATTTATCCACTTGTAAATCTCTGCTTGAACTGTAATGCATTTTTATTGCCCTTTTTTCAAGGATTTGCTACAGAAATGGTCTCTGTGCATCAGTTGAATGTGGAAAACGTATTCAGTAGCGTGCCAAAGTTGAGCTCTACTTTTTTTTAAAAGAAAAAAACCAGTATTTCAGGTATAAGTTCTACATCTAAAAAACCATAAAACTGGGAATTGTGACTTAAGAATAGTACAGAGAACTTTGTAACAAACTGATCCCCAAATTTTATCCTCTTACTTATGATGTTAAATAGTGTGTTGTTTCTGTGGCAATTTACTTTTAGGAAACCCAACTGGCTGTGATTCATTGTGGCTTCTGGGAAGCAGGGATACAAATGGTGAGTTTTTAAAAAATTTATTCTCATTGATAATTTTTTTTCCTTTATTTCCCCTCTGTCTCCCAAGACAAGTTCAGTGCATGGTAAAGTCTACTTTTTCAGAGAGCAGATGTTCTCTGATAATTAAGACTGGGAATAAATTTCAAAAATTCATGAAAAAATAGATGTCAAAATGGCCATGAAATGTCTACCTGTACCCTTATTCTTTTCAACCCATGATATAATATTGCTTCCTTATAAATGCATACGTAAATATCCCAAGTTTCACCCATACAGCTCTAGTATTACTTTCTACACTAACTGATCAAATTGTATGAGCAGGAAGTTTATTTTGATGTGGAAAAGAAGTGTAAATCAAGTATATTAAGTTTTTGTCGTTGCTATAGGGTTTTTGTTGCCTGTACCATAGGTAGTGCTTTAGTTAAAATTAGAAAATTAGGGCTTGAAACTCAATTTCTTAGGTGAGGAGTGATTTATGATTGCAAACATACATTCAAAATAATAAACATTTGGTAAATTTGCACATTCCTCCCTTTGCTATATGTAATTATTTCCTGTGCGTAGCATTAATGTCTTGTGAGTAAAAAACTTCTCATAACATGTCCTGCAGCATTGCTAAGCTCAACTACTGAATGCAATTTTGTGTGTGGTATTAGGAAAAAAAAAAAGAAAAAGAAAAAAAAGAAAAAGTTCTTTATCTAAAAGGCTCTGTGGTCTTTCTACTACAGGCAGGGGAGTTTACAAGTTGCCATTGTTTTTTTAGTGCAGCAAAAATATGTTGAGAATTACCAGTGTACATATGATGCATTTAACATAAACAGATCCACAAAAAGCAGCTCCCCAGCTTGCTCTTGGTGAATTAAAAATTACTTGAACATACAGTTATGCTGTTTTTAGGAGCTTTCAGAGTAGGAAGATGATGCTGAACCTTTAGACACAGAGTTCTTTCCAAGAATTTCTACTTAGCTCTTTGTGGTAATGATCAAGTTCTCTGTAGCTGATGTAAAGCAGTTGTAGTAACTCACAGAACAATACAGCACTAATGATGTGCTTTGCTTCTAGATCTAAAAAAAAATCTTTTAAAAGAATAAATAATAATAATAATAATAATAATTTTTTAAAAAAGATACTCCACTTCTGTAGGGCTCAGAATGAGCACTAGGAAAGAACTCTAGAAAAGAAAAACAGATCGTGCTCTGATGCTTTGGTGCTCTAGGAGGATTCCTAAAATCTTTATTCCTTATACTGGTGCCTTGATGAGACCAAAAGACAGGGAGATGTACAAAAAAACATTACAGGTATTAGGAGTCTCAGTTTCTGGAGGTTTAATTTTCAGAGTTTGTCATGAAAACAGTCACCAAGCAAGAGAAGAGAGATCCTAAAAGCCTGTATGAAGATAAAAAGATTACAAATAAATCAGTATTTTACAAGATGGCAAAATGTAATCGGGCACCACAGTGTTCTGTTCCAAGAACTGTCTTTTATATTAATGTGAGATTTAAAAAAACAGGATAAAAACTGAAGTGTCCAAATTTTTCAGTTACAAGAACAATTGCTTTCATATATGGAGATTAATTAAAATTCTCAACAGGGAATTGCCAAATAAAGCATTTGGGAGAAGAATTTCCCATACCTATATACTAAGGTGACCCATACCTACCCAGAGATTCAGTGGGGGTCACCTTAGTATATGAACTTTTCACTTCCCCAAATGCTCTCAAAGGGAACAAAGAATACGGGATGGTAGAATGGAGAGGAGTTGCAAGCCAGTATTCTAAAAAGGTGGATGCAAACCTGAAGTTTCTGGTTCAGGCTGTGGATAGAGAGTGGATTATGTCTTTAAATGAGAGATCACTAAGTTTAGTGCTGGTATTCCAGCTGTTCACCTCCTGATCCTCCAGGCCAGGAGTTGCTAGGGTTTCCCAGATGTTGCCTGTCCTCACAAATACCCCCAACCCCAACCAGTGTCTCTCCAATCTGGGACTGCTTTGTGCTCGTGGAGTGAACCTGGTCTCCTGCTCTATCTCTCCTCTGACCACCTACAACTCCTTTGGATTCTAATTGAAAACCACCTCAAGTTCTTTTGCCAGCAAAAATACTGAGTTCAGCTGCAGCTGCCTCAATTAGCTCCTCAAGCAGTGACACCAGTGACACTTTTTTGGGTGAATGATGGACCTACTGGTGAGTCCATAAATGCAATGATCAATCCTCCCTTTCATGTCACTGTGTTTAAACATTCTTTTACCACCATGGGCTTTGAAGGTGACAATCCCCTGCCCTTCACTCTTAAAAACACACAAATATTTTGCATCTGTCACAGCCAAGATTCACAGATGTGCAGCAGCACAGATGCTAGTTAAAAAGAAAAAGTATATATATTTATATATTTCTGTTGCTCAAAGATAATTTTGATTTTGTGGCCACTCAGGACAAGACAGGCATTGAGGTGCTGGAATGAGTCCCATGAGGAGCAGCTGAGTGAGTTGGAGTTGTCTAGCCTGGATAAAAGGAGGTTCAAGGGGCACCTCATCACTCTCTCCTTTAAGAGGAGGTTGCAGTGAGGTGGGCATCAGGCTCTTCTCTCAGGTAACAAGTGTCAGGATGAGAGGAAACATCCTCAAGCTGCACTGGTGGAGGTTAGGATGGGACATTAGGTTAAAATTTCCTCACCAAAAGAGTTGTCAAGCACTTGAACAGTCTGCCCTGTCAGGAAAACATCAGTGGAGGTATTTAAAAAGTAGTAGATGCAGTGCTTGCAGACATGGCATAGTGGTGAACTTGGAATTATGAAGCTTAGGGTCAGACTTGATGACCTTGAAGGTCCATTCCAACCTAAAACATTCTCTGATCCTGTGTAATGGGTATCTTGTGCTCACTGAATTTAACTGTGTTGTTGTTATCCTTGCTCCAGATAATGTTTCTCATCCTGCATCAAGTATGTGAGCTCTCTTAGAAGAGTTCTCATCATTCTCCCAGGATATGGGCAGGACCTGATTTTTATTTGGAGTAGTTTGCTGTTAATGCCTTAGAAAATGTCAAAATCTGCTCAGCTGAACAGTCTGTTATTCTGAAAGTTGAGGTGCATTTTTGATTTCAGGGTTTAAGACTCCTGCTAATTTGCAATTTACTCAGACCAGGCTTGTCTTTCTGCCGAGATAAACGAGTTTTAACCCTCAATATGTCTTTAGAAGGATGAAATCCTCCACCTGTGTTGATGGGTTTTTTGTTTAGTTTGGGTTTTGGTTTTTATAAAGCAAAATACAGATCTACTAGGATATGCTTGGTAAAAGACTTTTAAATTAATAGTCTCTTTTAAGCAAACTATTAAAGCTACTTGAACTCTTCCAGCAAAAATTAGGATTTCATTCAGATGAAGAAGCAGTTCAAGGAGCAGTTGAGGATAACTCTGCTGAGAGGGACTCAAGGACTGGGGGATTACTGGGATGATGGGGAGCACACCCATCAGCGAGATGAAGAAAAATGGACCTCTGGAGCCCAGAGAAATGGGAGTCATTTCAAGGACTGTGCAGATGGATTAGAGCTGCAGCAGCAGCAAACACCAAAGGTTTATTACCGACCTCATGGGCCACTCACCGGGGCAGGGCTGACAAGTGGAAAGCAGTACCTGCTTTCAGTGGCTTCCAGGGGTTTGGTGTGGGCTCTTTTTCAGGTTTACAATTAGATGAAGCAAAACTTTTCTTTTTTTTTTTTTTTTTTTCCTCCAGCTCTGGGAGACAGAAGAGTGCACATCAGGTATCTACTTTGTCTCACTGATTTCAGGAAATAATTTGTGATGGAAGAAGTGCACACCTTAAGTCCTGCTCAGCTTGACTCAAAAACCAGGTTTTTAGTTCAGATCACTTTTGTGCAGAACTGGTACTTGACTCTTTCATTAAAAGTAACCATATGCAGCACTACCTGCTGCAGGAGTTGCAAACTCCTTTGGTTTATTTTATTTTATTTTCAGGGGTAGGAACAGGCCCTCAAAGTACCTAAATGCAGAGGAATGGTGCTTGCCAGTGTGTGTGTGTATGTAACCAACTTGCCTCTCCATATGTTTAGAAATCATAATAGGAAATATATCTGAAATGGAAACACCAGGGAATTATTTGTGATCCTGCAGTGACACAGCTCTATCAGTGTCATGGAGATGGTGCTGATTTATACCAGTGTGGAGTCAGAGAGCAGAGCCTTTCAGCACCCAGAGCAGCAGGGATGGTAAAAAGTCAGCCTGAGGCTTTTCTCCTTTGCTGCTTTGCTGTTTCAGGTCTCTGCCATGGATTACTTCTCCCTCCCCTTCCAGCAGGACATGGATGTGGCAGCTACTGAGGCTTTGCATAAGTGGGAAGGGTGAGCAGCTCTGTGGAGTGCCTGTGCTGACAGAAAACACATCTAATGGAACACAGGTCAGGATGGATCCCTTCCCACAATGTCCCTTCTCTCATGAAACTTGACAGAACAGCACAACAGGGGCAGCTGGGCTTGCTGCTAATCTCTTGCCTTTCACCTGGGTTTGTGCTTCCTCTGTCCTAATGTCTCCTGTCAGCTTTTGCTGTGTCCATCCTTCCTTTTTTTGCTGAGCTTCTACCATCAGGCAGAAGAGGGGATCTAATTTAGGGGACAGCCATCAACAGACTATAAATTTGGCAGCATGTCACGAGCATACTTCAATATGCTGTGTAATTTATGAGGCAATGCATCCATTTTTGAAGCCAGCCCTGGATGCCAGTATATCAAAAAGAAGAAGAATAGACTGCTGCTGCCACTTATAATAATATGTCCAGAAATACATTGTGTGAGAGGCCTTGTATCTATCAATAAAAGTGTTTTAACTCTCCTTTTAGTGGCTATGTACCATGTATTTAGTAGAAGTTATGGCTAGGATGACTTCATTGATAAAGCTCTATTTCATATAGCCCGAAGGGAGAACAAAAAATGCAATAATCTCTGGTGTATTGTGTGGATTCCCATTGTGTGGCATTGACTTCAGGGGACTGAAATTTCTCTAATTAGGGCTTTTTCTCTGTCCTGAGTTCCTGGCAAAATCAGAGTTCAAAACTCAAAAGTACAGCCTGATGTGGGTTGAACACGTTTGATGAAATTGAAGGGATAGAAAAGTTCTAGAGACAGATTTAAAATGCACCCATTTTTTTCACTGATATTTTATAGGGGAGATTCTTCACTCTGGGCAGAGAAAAACCATCCTGTGGCCCTGCCTGTTCATCCCAACCCACATGGCACCTGGATAAGCTCACCCTTTCCTCTGTGAGGGAGGTGGGCAGGGATTTTCTCTCTGGCCATGGGGAGGGGAAGGAAGGTGACCTGTGCATTTCCATTCCTTTACTGTTCTAGTCTGATGGCAAGCACTGAAGGGCAGGGCATGAGATGAATCCAATTGCTATAAAAAACCTTGGTTTTGTTTGTTTATTTATTGATTGTTTATCTGTCCATTGTTTATCTAGTTATTTATTTGATATTCTAAACTGAGGAAGTAGCAGGACTGCATTACCTGATGGGCTTGATCTTGAAGCCAAGCATATTTTTTGTCTGGCTATTCGTAACCTGAGTAGAGAAAAAACAGTTTAAAACAAGACAAAGCATGCATTGTGGAGAATCACAAAAAAAAAACCCCAAAAAAACCCCAAACCCTAAGAATGTGAAATACAGAGCAGAATAACTGAAATTATAAGAAAAGACAGGAGATGACTCCTCTCTCTCTGTGCCAGGTTGCCTGCAGAGGAATGTCAGATTAGTGCAGAAGCCAACACAGACATGAAAATTGCCATAATGCAGCAGAGATTAAAAACCAAATCAGTGTTGAGGGGCATCTGAGCCACCTCATTCACTGCAAAGCAGGTGGCAGAAACCTGCCATCTCCAGAAGCCACAGGAAGGGATTTCAGGGCAGGAACTAAGCATGCCTTGGTGCCAGACCTGGGACCTGCATGCCAGGCTGGAGGACAGTGTCAAGGTCAGCTCAAAGCTGCTGTCCTGGTGGGCTGGTATTGGAGTTTGGGCCTTGGCACCAGTAAACTGCATGGAAACCAGAAAAATCTCCATGTATTCTAGATGTTATTGTCTAGGAGCTTTACCCTGAACTGGCCTTGCTTGCTCAGACAATGCCAGGGAAGATTTTCCATAAGGAAGGATTTAATGAACTCCAGGGTCCTGTCAGCCTCCTCAGAACCAGCACACTGATGTGAGCCCTGATGCACAGCTGCAAGGAAGGACCACTTGTGGTGTGCTCACCCTCTTTTGCAGCAGCTCTTAGGGACCTTTGGGAAGGCAGGGCTCTGTCTCCAGGGGGTGAATAAGTCAGGTACAGAGTCTGAGGGCACTGGCTTCCTCACTCTGTGTTGTCCATGATCCTATCCTATTGGATTGCTGCAGAGGCAGACAGTCCAGGGCCAGTGAGGGATGGAGAAGTATCTGGTAGACAATGATTCCTTTGGGATTGTACTGTCTAGAAGATGGAAGTGGGCAAGGAAAGATCAAAGGCACAGAGTCTGCTAAAAACCAGTGATTACAGCTGTGTGCATGTATGGTCGTGGGGGGTATTCTTTTTTCTGTTTTGATTTAATTATTAATCTGTTAGGAAATATCATTTCAGTTCAATTTCAAAGCAGATTTTCTTTTTTTTTTTTTTTTGTGAATTAAAATAATGTTGTGGATTTTTTTTTTTCCCCAGAAATGAATGTGTGCATGTATATAGTTGCAGCTTCACAGGCTGTCATTTCATTGTAAAGGTAAGCTCAGTTTCTTATGCAGTTACATTATAAAATTGTGTGTAAAACTGAAATGGTTCACTGAAAAGGAAACCATAAAATTGTATAAAGATTCATGATCCCTTACTGGTCTTATTTTAACAAGAAACTATAAAAGGAAACATTTATTTTCCATGCTAAAAGTAAAGGTCACTCAGTAGCTCTCAGTTTTCTTTCCTTCTTTCCTCTTTCTTGGCACTTGTGTCGGTTTCTGAAAATATTTCATCCTTTTTTCTTTCATTTCTCCCCTTTCAAGCTCACCATCTTTCACTCTAACAGCTTCTTTCTTCTCTGTCGTTATTTCCCAGCAAACCAATATCCTTAGGGGTTCTCCTGCCTTTTATTACTAAGACTTCAACTCATCCAACCCTGTGAACTGCAGGGCAGATAAGGAACTATTTTCAGCACTTAAATGTTCTAGAGGTAGTCTGCAAACCACTTCAGAAAGACTCATTCTTTAGTCATTCTTAAACTTTCTTTTCCACAAAGCCTCTGTGGCATCTCAGAACAGTGGTGGTCATTTGTAAAAAGTGGCAAGGAAACATTAAGAAGTGTGTGCCAGACTCCAAACACAGAAGTTACTGACATTTCACTCTTGTGTGGAGATACAGGGTCAGGCAATTCTTATTTTAAGAAGTCAGATATTTTGACTATTGAATATTCAGAGACTTTATGGGCTAAACTGTAATCTTTCTTATTCCTTGGGTGTCTCCTGGGTCTAAACACTCCAGCAGTGTTTATAGCATAAAGTGTTCACATTCAAAGAGTGATTTCAGTCTCCCTGAAATAAAATTATATTCATAATAAATTATATCCAGACAGATCCTGGATTTACCAAACAATTTTGCCTTTGAATAAACTGAGTATCTGGTGAATATAGGTCATAGCACCTGCAGGGCCCTTCCATGGACTTTATTGCAGAAGTCTGTCCAAAGCCCTGGATATTTTCAACATATCCCGTGCCATTCAGTAGCACAGAACTTCTCATTTGCATTTCACCACTAAGATTTTTACTTTTCCAAGGGCTTAAGAACTTCAGTGAACTACTGACTAATTAGGCATTACAAAAATCATGAAACTCTACCAGTAGCACAAGATTTAATTTCCTTCCTCTCTCAAGGTATACTTCCTTTTAGCTGGTTCTTTCTATTTATTGATCCTAAATAACCTCTATAAATAAAAAAGTCTTTCTTATGTTTCCCAGTCTGGTAACTTTTTTTCCCCCTCTTTATTATTTTGGCAAGAAATCTTTATTTTAAGGCAACAACATATTGACTTTTCTAATTTTCCTTCCCTGCTCTAGTAACTCTAGCTGAATTTTAGTGGTAGCTACTTAGAAACCAGTCTTGTGACAGCTTCATAGATTTTACTCAGTAATTTATGTTGTGCTTTGTAAAACTGCAGACCACTGGAGCTACTGCAGGTGCGTGTTCTTTTCTTCTTTCTCCATTTGGAATTGAAAAGCTCGTCCTTATTTTTAGTTCATTTTTCTTAATTTTATTCAAGCTTCCTCTAGTTAATATTCTCATCATCTCTTTCTTTTTGTAAGTACCCAAGAATAAAAAAAAAAAAGAAAATCCTCTATTTATTCCACTATTGGCTTTTCTTTAATCACTTACTTCTATAGGAGAAATGTTTGGCTGGTAATATAGAAAAAAAAAAAAAAAAAGTCTTTTTTTTCCCCCCTGAAAGGACTATTACAAATTTCAGGGTTATTTTAAAATTAGATATTTCAACCATCTTTAGAAAACCTTGAAATGGTGTAAATTTTCCCCTTTAATTAGCTTAAATGTTATGTTTAAAAATGTGACATGAGATAGAAATGAAATTCTAGCTGAATTCTATCTAGGGCAAAGTAGCAGCTGATAAATCTGAATTTCCAGGCAGATTTTCTCCAGAGTGCTTGCAAAGCAGTTGTTGGGTGTTCTTCAGTGGGAGCTGTGTGTCACCAGTGTGGGACTGGGACATTCGAAAATGTGTTTTACCTGTGGAAGGTGATGTGCAGGGTTTGGCAGGGCACAGGGCCCTCCCCTCCTGCCCAGCCCATTCTCCCTCTCCCAGACACATTCCAGAGGATGCTCTGGGAGGAGTAACCTTGGCACTGGCAGGGTGCTGGGGCTGCCCTTTGGAGTACAAAAGGGGAATGTCATGGCTGGGACACATTGCTGCTGCTGGGGGATGTCAGTAGCTTGGGCCTGGCTTCTGTTCTGAACAGAAAATTGCATCTGTTCCCAGATCTCATTAGGTGGTTAGGGTAATGTGTGCACTCTGAAGGGACACTCCATTGAATTGTTACTCTTGATTAATAGAATTGTTATAAACGAAAAGTTGTCTCAGAGCAATCATCCCATCATTTGTTGGATGGGAAAGCCTGTTTTAGGCACGTAACTCCAAATAATGTAGGGGTGAGATCTGAATCTAAGGCTAAGTGTACAGGAAAGGATGAGCACCTGCATGGCAATGGGTGAGATTTTTTTTTCTCTCCAGGTGGGAAGTGTGGGTCGCTCCAGGAGGAAGGCCAGGCTCCCATACTCTTTTCCTGCTGCACTTTCTGCTTCTCCTGCCCTGGATGGGGCATTGATGTGATCTGTTGCATGTAAACCATTCCTCAAAGGCTCTAATCTTAGGTTCAAGAGTAGTTAAACATTTGCAAAAGTTATGAAAGACTGGGCTTACTATAACATAGCTTAGTGCAGAGTTCTAAATACATTGCTTTTTATAGATCATACCTTTATAACTCTTCCAAAGAGGCCCAGTAGAAATCTAAGATATGAGCAATAGCAGCACAAGGAATATGCTCCTCAGTACTTGTAGGGAGTAAATCCAGGAGAGTTGCAGCTCCAAACACTTGAGGAAATTGGGTAGGTGTGCTGAAGCAGAAAGCACTGACAATTTTGGCAACTCCTAAAATGCCACTGAGTGCAGCAGAAGAGCTCACAGCAGCTTTCTTTCCAGCCAGCATGTCTTCTGTCTCTTTCTTTCTCAGAGCTGCCTTTGTCTACTGTCTATGCAAATACCTACACTACATGCCTCATGAGTTTTCTGGCCTTTTGTGTTCTTCCCAGATACCTCATTATTCCAGGGAGGTGGTGGAAGTGTTTGTGTCTGTTTGTGTGCACAGTGAGCAATGCCATGGACTATTCACTGGAGTGATAAATGGTGCTCACTCCGATGTCAGGTACCTCTCATTGACTTCAGTTTCTTTCCTATTGGATGTGTCTTAGATTAACCAGGCATTAGACATTAATCAAGGAGGTATCTGCAAATAAATTTTTCATCATAATGAGCTGTGCAGCTGAATTAATAGTATTTGCACTCTCATTATTTGTCATGATGTGTGGGTGTGGAAGCAGTGCAGTGCACCCAGCTTGGCTGTTGGTGTTGCTGTGATCTCAACATATAACTCAGCAACAAATGAAATGCTCATGTAATTATAGGTCAGGACATTTTTTCTGCCTGCAGAGTGTGTTTTAGACACTGCATTAGGATTTTCTTATAGTAGATAAATACTTTTTAGTTAATTTCTTGTCTAACATTGATAATAAAATGGTAGGTCAAGACACCAGTGGAACAAAAATTGGGTTTTGAAGCTTTTAATGATATAGATCTTGCAAAACATCTCTTAGCAATAAGTGCAGGTGTTGCATTACACATATACAGATTAAAAGTTTCACTGAAATCTGACTTTGCAAATTCTAATTCTAACTAGGAATAAAAAACCCTTTGTTTGGTTGTTTTTGTTGTTTGTTTTTGATGCAATTTAGTTTTAAAACTTAGAGTGTCTTTCTAGAGTAACTGGTTCAAGACATTTTCGTTTGTATTTTTTCTGCCTTAGAACACGTAAGAGAACTGTTCTTCCTATGATGACTAATGTCTTTTGCAGGAAAATGTAATTTCCCTAATGACTGTCTGAATCTGGAAAAGAAGGATTTGTGTAAAAAACTGGCAAATACAGCCTATAAGATAATTTTGGTGTGTATAGAAGCATTTTATATATGTTTAAATTAATTTTAAGAATATGTACACTACCATTGAAAACATAATTGTTGCAAAAATTAACCTGGATATTTACATCTGTTTGCTCTCAGCATGTTGTCATAGATGTACTAGGAATTTTTATTATTTTTCATATTATTTTCATTGAAGCCTTCTAGGTAATAAAAGGTAAACTCTGAAAAGGGATGTTCATTGAATCCTGGAACGGTTTGGTTTGGAAGGCACCTTTAAAGGTAATCTAGTTCCAAACCCTCTGCAATGAGCAGGGACACCTTCCACTAGACTGGGTTGTTCAAAAAAAACAGAATGTGTCTGGCAAAGTTTATTCTGTCAGCATGGAGAGTGGAGACATTTGGAAAAGTAAATTCTAATTTCAGCCATGCAACCTGTTCCAGTTACCTCTTAAATAATGAATAATGAATGATAGCATATGACAAAACTGTCCTGTTTGTAAAAATAAAGGAAAGACAAAACCAAAAGCACCAAAGCAATGCCCAAGCAACCATGGAGAACTCTCCTATGTGCAGAAACGGGGAGGAAAAGGTAAAATTGCAGAACAGATTAACTGCAACCCCTTTTCCCAGTCTTTGTGTTGCATTATTGGATGCAGGGCAAAAACTGTGGCTCTCTGTTCCTATGTTGTGTGGCCTCACAACCCATTTCAGAGTTTAAATGTTTGCAGCAGCCTGACAACACCGACCATCTTCATCCTCCTCAGAAATCACATTTATCCCAGCACAGTCAGCATGGATGTCTTTGTGGACATAAAAAAGAGCAATGTGATTGAGGAGAGCTCATCCTGGGCCACATTCATGACAGGAATTCAGTCCCATTGTGGCAGTGGACGATCACTCAGCTGTTGCAGATGAGGCAGGAATTCCTAGCGTGAGGCATGGCCATTTGAGGTGTTCTTTGAAAATTATCTGGGCTCTGGATGCATTCAGCAGAACCTGACGCTGACCTGTGGCACAGGAGGAGATTAGTTTGCATTTCTAATTAGTTTCTGCATATCCTGAAGCAGCTGGTCTTCCCAGAGCAGTGTATAGGCTTTGCAGGATATCACCAAGTTGAAATTCTCTCTATGGATATATAAAGATTAAATGCACAGAAAAGTGCTGTGTGATCAAGTTAGCTCAGCAAACACAGCTAAATACTTTGAGATGTAAATTAATCTCAACTTTCAGAGAGAATAATAAGGCCCCTTAAAATTCACTGAATTAATTACCTGACAAATCTTTAACTAAACACACAGAATGTACTATGCAGATCAGAGATCCTCCTTTCTCCTTGATTACAGCTCAAAGTGGGAATGCCCTGTATGTGATGTCTGTGATTCTTCTGAGACTCATAGCTGGTAATTTTTTTATTTTTTTTTTTGGTAGCACTTGGCAATTGATGGCACTGGAAGTGTTGAAACCTCACTGCCTATGGTGTGTTTTCATTCTGTGTGTGCTTGGGCTCTTTTCCTGATGCACTGCAGCTCCCGTGCTCTCCTGCAGCAGAAGTCCCAAATTTGCCCTGCCCGATCTGCTGAAAGTGGAGTGTGGAGCTCTGGAACAGCAGGTATGTTTCTGGAATTCTGCTTACAGCAGTAAAAGCTACAGTTCAGCAGAAGGAATAATAGTCACAATTGTCCCTGAAGTGTTTTGACACTTGTTTGTAAAGCTCCTTCAGAACATACACAGAGTGAATCATTTATTTTAATGAAATTCTGTCTAACACAGGCTATTACTCACTCTCCCTCCTCTAATTTCTGTGAAGTGCCAGCTCAGAGGATGCTCTTAATGATGAGCCTGAAGAGGCTTCCTGGGATTTGCAGCTATAAGCTTCTCCCAGCATGTTTATGTTTTGAGAGAGATTACTGAAGTGGCAGAAAACTTGGAGTATGGAAGTTCACCAGCAGAGTGAAGCTCTCCCAAGGACATCCTTGTATTTTGGGGTTTTTTTCCAGGGAAGAACTGTAAAAGAGAGGTTTATCTAATATGTGCATCAAATATGGGTGGGAGACAGAATGTGGAGAAGTCATTCTGCAACCTTTGAATCCCCTTGGCTTTGGGGACAGAGCAGTGCCTGTATTTCTGTGTTGTAGTTCAGCTCTGAGCTGCAGTGTGTGAGCAGGTCTTAATATGATAAATACTTTTATGGCTCAGTCACCACAGCAGCCTGCAGACTTTTATCCACACGAGAACTCCTGCCCTAACAAAAACAGTGTGCTGTGGTCATTTGCACCAAGCAATCCATCTTCTCTGGTACTATGGATAATAAACATTTGGCTATGCTGGAAAAACCCTGTGTGCAAAAAGTGTGTCCTCCCTCTTTTGCCAGGGCATCTGGTTCCCCCCTCATAAAAGTCACCTTGCTGAACTGCATTTAAATCAAAATGAAGTTTAGATTCCAGCTCTGATTCAGATATTTATAAACCAGTCATCTGCATTTCTGTGCAAGGAATGGGTTGACTAATAGCCAAATTGCTCCAGGAAATGCAGGGGAAGACCATTTGGAGGTCAGATAATATTTAATCAGGAAACTTTTCAGCACATCTTTGATGTTCCTATTAATTTTATCTTTTCCCTGATTCATAAATAATATCCATCTGGAGAAACTTAGATGCATTTAGTTATGTTTTATTAAGCAGGAAGTAATCCACTGGTCACACATTTTTAGGAAACCATGTTTGGCTTTATCTTCTCTTTCTGTAGAGAGTAGTATACACATATGGTTAAATCTCCTCCCAGCAATGTCTCTGCTACAACCACAGGTTTTTCTTGTATTTCTCTCTTGTTGGATCACCCGAGAATAAACCCAAGCATCAACAAAATTTTCTGTTTACCCTGGAAGTCTTGAAATACCACGACTCTCAGGAATTACTTTGTTGTTTTATTTAAAGGGTATGTACCACAATTGATTCCAGCGCATCTTGACATTTACAAAAGTGCTTTTTTGCAAGAAGGCTACTAATCTAGGTGAGGAAAGAAAGCATCCAGAATTTAAGGTGATTCTTGCTGTTCTGCAGGAAATTTGTGTGTGTCAAGGCAGGAAGATCTGGAAAGCACAGGGGAGAGGCAGAGCAGACAGCCCAGGGTGGGTGCACAGTCAAGTTCATGACCTCCTTGGGACAGATGGGCACACAGGTCCCAGAGGTGACCCAGAGCCACCCAATCCAAGGGGATGATTTAGGCCAAAGCTGTTTCTCACCTGTGTTCCCCCCATGAGGTCATGCCTGCAACATGCATGGTGGGAGGGCTCTGGACAGCCTCCAGAGTGCTGCTTTGTGTGGGCAATGGCATGTGTGACTTTGAGGTATTCTGCCACATGCTATGGGATGTCATTGTCACAGGGAACTAACATTTTTCTTCCCTCACTGAAGTTCCTGTGGGAAATGATGCTGTGATGTCTCATCATAGCTGAATTTATGAATTATTCTGGCCTCTGTAGCTGTTCGTTGCATACTTTGCTAAGATATTAAAACCAAAAAAGGTAGGAAGTAAATGAAGAGAAGCTGTGAAAATTCTCAAAATAAATCTGAATAGGGGTTTTGTGCTTTGGTCTGACATCTAATGCAAGGCATTCTCCTCTTTCTGGCTGGTAGCAGAGGGAAGAGAGAAGAGAGTTTTTAGCTTTTACATAAATGCCACTCAGAGATCCATAGCCTGAGGCTGAACTGAACTACTTTTGAAACAAGAATGATCTTCTGAATCAAATAATCTGAAGTTTTCTTTTTCTGTCTTTACAGTTTAACTATTGTAAATGAAAGACAAATTTCAGATAGGTTTCTAAAGTCTTTTGCCATCCCCAGGCATACTTTTTACTTTGTACAATTACAAATTCTGTTGCAATTTCAAACCAGTAGGCCTTTAAAAATTCCTAAAAAATTCTGTGCAATTATATCAGGATACTTACACCATGATTTTTAAAAATAACATTCTCATTGTGTAGGTCATGACCTGTACAGTCCTTCCCTGCTGAAGACTTGTAAAAATACCTGCCCTTTTTTATATTGCTTTGTTAAAGCAGAAGGATTTATCTACGTTGAATTTGTGATCCTCTTCTTCCTTTTGCCCTCCCCTACCTAAAATCTACAACAGCTCTGACCAGGTTTTGGTCTGATATTACCAGAGGTGTATCCAGGAGATTATGTTTATTTCTGGGAGAAGCAGCTGAGCAAAGAGAGAGATCCTACTAATGTCCCAGGAAGCAGCGTGAGCTCAACCTTTACAAATTCCACAAAGGAGTTCACAGTGAGAACTGCAGGTACTGTAACAACACAGAAAAACATAATTATTTAGACAAATTGCAATTATGTTGGAATGGTACATCTCTACATTAAATATAAGGCATTTGTGGAATTAGGGGCAATGTATGCTGTGAGTGAACAGAGTGCTTTAAATTTACTGATGAATAGAAAACACTGTTCTTTTGGAAAAACTGCTCTGTAAAATTGAAATTTGAATGATAGGGATTTTTTTTTTTTTTCACCAAAGTACATTTTTCAATTTTTTTTTTTAATTTATTTTTTTAATTTTTTTTTCTTATTTATTTTTTTCTTTTTTTTCTTTTTTTTCTTTTTTTTTTTTTTTTTTTAGTGGTAGGTGGTTTGTCTGTATTCCTTTCCAGCTTTTCCAGATGATAATTCCCTGCTTCCACCTGGCTCTAGGAGTCATTAGTGGATGACAGCTCTCTGAGGCATCCATAGAGCTCCTCTGCCTTGCCTGTTTGAACTGCCATGTTTCAGATGTGTTATCAAGACATTGCTATTGTGCAGATACAGATTAGTTCTTGAGACTGATTTTTCTGCTTCACCAGTTCTTTTGTAGCTGCCAGAACTAATTGCTTACATTACATTACCAGTCTGGGCCTCTATCACTCCCAGGATGATGCCATGCGTTGGAATACAGCTGCATACTTAAATGCACTTTTTAACTATATTTTACCATTTGTGCCCATGTTTACAACTGACAGAATTATCCCTGATTTTTTTCCTCTGACCCTCACTACGTGCCAGAAATTGTATAACAGCTGAGCTGATTCACTTGCTTTTTCTACCTCCATAATTTCCAGATTTTTTTGATTTAATGGGAGTCTAACAAAGCTATGTATAAATTCTCTGTGCAAATAATCTTTGTTTTCTGAGACTGGGTAAAGTTGCTCAGAAGCAACATTATAGTGACTGTATCTATAGATACTTAGAAAACTTAAAGCTTCAGAAAAGCAGAATGAAAATCTGGAAATGCATGAAAGCATCTTCTTACATAATAAAAGGGGCTTTTTATTGTCCAGCTGTATTGCATCTTCATTCCAAGACATAAAAACCTCTATGTCCACTAACTGTGTTGTGCTATGACACCAACACTGGCTGTCAATATAAATTCCTGGATGATGCCTGCACATTCAAATACTTATGTTAATTTTAGTTAAGAGTTTTCTTATAACTCAAGAGATATATTTTGTGCAACACTTACTATTCCTTCCTAAGGTGCATTTAGAAAGAGAATTGTAGTCTGACTGAGCATGGGTAAATGAATGTGTGTGTGTGTACATATGCATTTGAAAAAACAAATCCAAGATTTTAATATATTTTTTAGATTTACAGGGTGAAGAAATTAATTTTTATCTGTTCTTTTTATCACTGTTGCTTACATTTTGAAGATTATTATTAATATTATTAATAATAATAGTTCTAATGAACTTTGACACCATGTGAAGAAAACAAAGATTTATAAATGGCATAAGAATAAGATCATGTTGTGTTTGGTAACTGGAGTTTTAAACCTTTCACATTCAAAACCAAAATAAGGAGGTGTAACTGATGGGAAGATTCTCTCGATATTTCAGGCATTAAATTTTTTGATGCCAAGCAGAACAATATTTTTTCCCATGATAATTGATATGCAATAGCTTTTAAATGTTGAATACGACATTTCTTAATAAGCCCAGGTTTTGTCATTGCAGGTTATGTGGATACCAGCTGACCTTTAATTTTGAAGAGAGAACATCACTGTTCTACATACAACCCAATACTTGTTAAGCAACCTCAAAAGGCACTCAGGGTGATTTGCTCTAGCACTGGTGTCCTTCAGACACACGATGCAGACCAGTTAGTGACTGGGGACGTTTCACTGGTGTATTTGCTCTGTGTGTGAATTATCAGACTAGATAGCACGTATCTGTCACATGGAACTGAATTTGCACTTGAGTAAGGACTGAGTCCAAAGTGACAATTTTGGGTAAGCCACTTTTGTTCATGATATATTCAGTTCCCAAGGCTTTCAGCTTTCTTCATCACTCCTTCAGCTTCTTCTCACCTGCTCCTTTCCTTATTTTGATTTGTTATTTGCTATTAAATGAAACCTGATGCTTTTCCTAAATAGCATTTCACTTCTCCAAGCTGAAAAGCTTTTTCAGAGCCGTGAGGTGAGGCACACCCTAAACTTCACAGAATGTTTTGCTGCCTGGTTCTACATCTCAGCTCACAGGAGGAGTGTTCCCAGACCTGCATGCATGTAAGCACAACCTTCAGAGTGGGATGTTGTAAACAGGGGAGATTGGAAGTTTTATCCCTGCCACAGAGAATATGGGACAAAGGCATGGGAGGAGAGGGGCTGAGCTGCAGGAAAGCTGCCAAAGTCATGAACCAAAATAAGCATCACAAACAAGTTGTACTGTGATTTCCTGCAGACTGTATCTCCTCTCAGATCATTGCAGCTATTTCCTTATGGGAGGGGGGCAGCAGAATTTATTCCAGTGGTTTCAGAATTTGATTTCTCAAAGGGAGAAAGGAGTGGGGAGGAACACAAACCACTGTGGCTGTATCGGATGCTGATTTAATTTACATTTGTGGTGATTGGATTGCAGTAATTTCCCTGGAGAGCAGCTTCTGAGATAATAATTTCCAAAGACTAGCTTAGCCATGGCGAGCTGACGACTTCCTGAAACAGGATGGCCTACTGAGAAAAATGTCTTTTTAAACTCATGTAGGTTTAACCAAATTTAATAGGAATTCAAAGGATGGGAAAGGATGAAGAGACTGTCTTGCAAGCACAGCAAGTTCATTTGTGGAAAGATTCTGTGTTGGTAAAATTGTTTGCTATAGAATGATCTTTCAGGGAATTGCATTCAGTATTCTTAGAAAAAAATTGTGGGGAGTTTGGGAGAGAGTAATAAAGAGCCTGGTATATTTTCAGTTCTCCATGCCAAGTATTCCAAAATCTGCACACCCATAAAATCCATAGAGCACAAGAGTGGACAGGGTTTAGCCATAATCACATGGTGTGATAGGAGAAGAATCTCAGAAGAATTCTGACTGGTTTTGGTTTCTGTCCCACTTTTGTGCCAATGTAGTCACCTGTCTCCCTACAGAGAAGGAGTTTCAGTTCTCTTCTTTACCTGGAGGGCTTCAGTCTGGTCCACCATGGTCCATCTCAAGAGGTATTAGTCATTTTTTATGAGTAAAAAGAGAGAAAGAATGAAAACAATGAGTTCTGATTGTATGCTAGGATAAACAAAGAGTGAAGCCAAAACAAAACAAGAAAACCTTTCATTGCCTGTCTCAGAGCACTGTAAGTTAGAGCATTTATGGGCCAGGTTTGGGGTATATTTGGGCTGCTTTTTCTGGTTGCTGAACAAAAGAGAGCTGCAGAATCTTCCTGATCTGAAGGCCCAGCATAGTGGGGATTCTGGCTCTGTTGCAAAATCACCTTTGGTGTCTCTATTAATTAGGCAGCAGGGCTGTCATGCTGCCTTAGCTATGATCCATTTGTTAAACTCACTTTGATGCTAAAAATAGTCCCCTCTTGTTAGCTCTGGCTTCCATAGGACAGCTCTTGCTTGATTTGTGATGCTGTGTGAACAGGCAGAAAGGAGATACTGGACAGTCTGGTAAAAAATCAAGCCTGAAGTACTTGTAGCTAGGAAGGTGGGGGTAATTTGTGTCACACAAGAGAAAACCCTCAGGGAGACCTTGCTTCACCCTTTCCAAGCTGTTTGCTTCTCCTACATCCACTGCAGAATGATTGCTATCAGCACACATCACCACTTGTCATACCCTTAACCATCAAAAGATACCTCTAATTCACTCTGTGCAAAAAGCATTTTCGATGCTGTACACAAATAAACAGTTTCATTTCAACGATGTCTGTTTTAAAATTGCACCCTTGAAATGATAGCCACCAGAAGAAATCCATTCTATTTGCATTCTTCCAGAACTTTTTTTAAACAAAGAGTTACTAAAAACCCAATGAACCTATAAAATATTTTTGTGCTGTTGAATCCATTCTTCTCAAACTCATACTCCAAAGCAAAACAAATGAAAGCCTTCATATATAAAATTTCCCATAACATTGTGGGTGAGACCTCATGAGTTCACAGGGTCATGGTGCAGAAAAGTGAGCATCCAGGAAAGATTGTTAGACCAGCCATCATCCAGAAACTGGGCTTTCTTCTGACCTTTGTTGTAAGCCTTTAAAACCCAAGCTGATTTTTCCTTAATGAAAATAAGGAAGAATTGGTGTGAAAATTCTGGAAAGGTTGGAAGTGTTGCAGCAGATGTAACTGAAGCCTGGAGAACAGATTCATCCCTTTTGGTTTGCTTGCAGGATCCATGAGCAAATCAATTTGGAGAGATCACAGCAATGACATTTTCAGTGGTACTTTTCTGATGGCTGGGGAAAATACTGACACTGGGATGAAAGAAAAGACAGGCAAAAAAAGGGATGAAAAGTGTTAGCATTAAGAAGTGATACAATCACTGTTCCACTTCAGTGTAAATTTCTCAGATTTTTTTCCAACCCTAATTCTAACTTTTGGGAAGGGTTCTCTTTCTGGCTGCTCTAAGGAATTTTTACCACAAAAAACCCACAATTTTGCTTTAACTAACCTCTGTTTTGTCAACACATTTGTTATGAGGTGTTTGCTGGCCTCAGCATACATAGCATGGAAATGATCTATTTAATTGAAAGGATTTATTTCATCAAAGCTTCATACATCTTATTTATGTAGGTGCACCTAGACTGCCTGGTCTGTCTAGGTTGTTGAGAGCGATGCTTAACAATTTAAAGAACCTGGTTATAAAGAAGAAAAAACCGCATGCAATCAATCTCTCTTTGCCATCCTGCTGTCTTTTATGCTCTTGCTGTCATTTAAAAATCGTAAGATGGAGGTGTGACCCTTACTAATACATTCCCATACGTGTCTAACACTTCTTCTTAACAGCCCCAGACTTCCTCACGCTCAGCCGTTCCCTGGAAGTGTGGATTTATTCTTTTATGAAATCTTAGGAAAAGGTGCAAACTGAAGTGTAAATAACATTCATCTCACCAAATCAATTGGAATGAGACTGCTGCTTTTAAGGTGGATTAGAGCCTGAGGGAAAGTTAAAATTTTCTCACTAATGTTATGTAAGGGAATGCTAAAGTACATGGGCCCCATGTTAGCAGAGACCGATTTGTCTCAGCTTTTTCTGGTGTGTGATGAATATTATTTGAAATACTTGGCTGTGTGCAGGAATATTTTGCATTATAGATGCAAAGTGTGCTACTTTTATGACCCTGTTGCTTTTTGTTACTAATCAATTGTCATACACACAAAAGGAAAGCCATTTGGTGAGAGATGGGCTAGAAACACAAACACTAAAATGAGAAACCCACTCTGACAGCTGAGAGATAATTTCCTGACATGGCAGAGAATGAAGCAATGGTATCTCTTTGCCACAGTGGCCTATCAGACTTTGAATTTATTTTCAGATGGTTTCAGAGCATCTCTTTAGCTGTCAACACATCAAGCCTGTTCCAGAGCCCATTGATGTCAATATGAGCCTTTCCATTCACTCCTCTCAGCTTTGATCATACCCTTGAGAAGTTCAAACCTCCAAAGTGCATTTGGGAGCTTTTTGTGTGGGGCTGGATCACTTCTTCTTCCATGTTTATTAGTGCTGGGCCACGGAGATCTATCTAGAAATACGTATCTTATTATGGGGGGAGGGGGTTAGATATAAAAATATTTGGTATCCATTGAAGCTTAGGCTCAGCCCACCCAGAGTTGTTGAAGTTTTTGCCAGAATTTATGACATAGTCCTAAATATCTCCCTGTAATTTGTCACTCCAGAATGATGTGCCACTGACTAAAAATGAACTCGGTGTAAAAATCTGTTGATTGGCAATTTCCAATAGGAAATCTGAAACCCCTGTGACACTGTCTGAATGATCTGCTGTGGAGAGATGCATCCCACGCTGCAGACATGTTCAGCTGAATGGGAAATAGGCCAGTATTTATAGAAACTAAACCTTCCTTTATGGCACTGAAAGTCTGCCTTTTCTTCCGCATGAAGACGCTTTGCCATTTCGTTTTCGAAAATGGAATTTCCAAGCTGTTGAATAGCAGAGACCCAGGCAATTACAAGTAAATCTGGGGAAAATTCAGAAGTCCAAAGCAATTTCAGATAAAAGTTAGAACACAATAATTGGCCTTCAGACAGTTCTAAAAAAAAAAAAAAAAAAAAAAAAGGGGGTGTGGGTGGGGAGGAAATCATCTGTATAGCAAATCAGGTTATCTTCACAAGCAAGATGCATTCTTTAATTTTATTCCTGAGCTGTGGGACACATTTTTGCTCGACTTTCTGCCCTCCTGGACCTTATTTGACAAATATAGAAACCTGAAATGTGTGCAAACATTGTTTCATCCTAGTTACACTCTTTGCTGACTACTCCAACCTGGAGTCATAACCTCACCCTGTTAATGAGGTTGATAATTGAAATCATTGTCAGCAACTTAGTTTTAAGTCAGTTAATTATTCCACTCTGAACAGAGACCTTTTCATTAAAAAATCCAAATCCCCTCATTCAGTACTTAATGAGGGTAACTTAGAGGTAGGTCCCCATATATATTGGCATTCACTTGCTCTAAAAAATTAATAAATTAATTCTTCTGATGAAAAAATACGGTTAAGGAGTTTGTTTAGAAAGATACAACATATTTAGTGGGTTTGGCCTTTCTGACAGGCATTTCTTCAAGCCCTTAGAGCAGAAACATCTTTGACTGTGGACAGCATAAATGTATTATTTAAAGTTGTAACAGTAGCAAAGCCAGGTCATTCTAAGATTAGAAAGCATAGTAATAAAATCCCTGTGTGGATTTAAATCAAGGTTTTAATTAGACTTCGTCAGCTGGTGACAAGAAGGGAAAGATACCCAAAGTGTTTTGGCTGATCTGGTCATATGGAGAATGACAGAGCTGCAGAATGGAGCTGCAAAATTCCAAGGACAAATCATGTGGTTTTCATAATGTTCAGGATACGTAAGTGCAATTGTAGAAAATATAGGAAAATACAGAAAGAAATCAGAATACAAATAGTTCTAGTCATGCTTTCTGAAGAACAAAAAATGAAAGGAGAAAAGATACAGAACAAAACTTCCTGGGATGATGAAATGAATGGATTGTCTCTCTTATGAAAAGAGAACTTGGTTATGAAAATAGCCAGAGGAAAGCTGAGTGAACAGATGTTGGTAAAAGCGTCTTGGGCTGCGGGATTATTATCACTAAGGTGGAAGAGACAGTTAAAAATTAACTATTTATCACAGAGTACTGAATAAATTTAGACTCAAAATTAGAAGAGAGCTAATAATCAGAAGGAAGTTTCTGTTAAGAAGAATAAGAGCCATTTTGAGCTGGAGTTCTTGAGTCTGGGAGAAGTTGGGCTTGCTCTTTGCATGCTGTTTGTTTAATAATGTCTCATCTTCCAAGGTTTCCATCAGTTTCCTCCCTCATTGCTTCTCCATTCCTCCCATCCTTGGAACATTTCTCCCCCTATTCCCCTCTGATCCCCTGGAAAAGGTTACAGGGAGATGATAAAAGGATGGAGCTTCCCAGTACTCCCAAACCCCTAACATTTCATGCACTGACTGTTATTTTTCACCCAGTTCACACCACAGAACTGTCAAATTTGGGGCTGGAGAAGAGTTCTTCCTTCAGACTAGTAGTATTTAGATTTTGCTCATTTTTAGCTTCTTTCTGTGGTATGGACACAGTAGCCTGCTTAGATTTAGCTGGGGCTTTTATTGATTTTTTCCCTGCTATGTCAGGAAAGTGGCTTATTCGTTTCTTGGCAATAATTCTAGTTTTGGAGATTTTATTGTGGTTTTTAAATTTGTTATGGAAGTTAGGAAAGTTTTATGGCTTCTGTCAAGTGAAATAGATGTTATAAAGTGTTCTACAACTAAACATCTATGGCTTAGTAGCCAAGGACAGAAATGAGACTAGATTTTTTCTGCTTAAATTAATTGGATTGGAGGATTTGAGAGAAATCATAAAAAAACCCTTTTATTTTCATCCAGACCACCTAATATCTCCCTCTTTCACTATTCCTTTTATCTGTAGAGCTCTGAGCTGGACTGCTTTCAGCTTTCTTTGTATTATTCTGTCAGATACAAAGATTTTCTACATGGCCCCATTCCAATCTCCAGTACACATCTGAAAAACTGGTTTGAAGATCTACATTTGGTGAAAAGGTCACAAACCAAAAAAAAGATATAGTGAGAGGTAAGAATTTTTTAGTTTTGTTTTGTTATGACAACCTTTGTTTCCTATTCTCTGGGGCACTTGTGATACTTGTTAAGGACAGTGAAATTTCTTGTTGCCAAAAGTTTATTTTTACTAATAGATGCAAGAAATCTAGAAACAGAAAGAAGGCAATCAGGCCAAAGCATAAAGATTTCTGTGGTTAACAACTCTCTCAGTATTTCCTGAGGATATGATGTGAGATTTTCCATCAGTTATTAAGATGGGAAGGCAGGTGCAAGACTCAATTTTGGGTGGAAGCAGAGGAGGTCTCAGGGCAGGAGATTCACACATTTGTGCTGCCTAGAAAGCTGCCTATAAAACTCGTGAACAGAATTCCTGGAATGTTAACAATTTTCTTTTGGAAAACACCAAAATTTTTAACCTGTCACTTCTACAGTGGGATTTTTCTCTGCTTCACTTGAAGGACAAGGAAGCAGAATATCTTGAACTGAAAAGATTACTTTTCATTCCAGGAAGCAGAACACAGACTGGGGCTACCAGGAATAACAAAACAGCCTCTTCCTTTGATGTTATTCTTGTTGATTTTTATGGGAAAGTAGTTTGAGAGTTTGGGGCTGATGTCAAGCAAAATAAATGAATTTTCAGTCTGAAGCCAATGAAAGTGGTAGGCCCTGTGCTCGATCCTACAGAGTAACCTTAAATTCTTTTTCAGGAAAACAAGCTGTATGCTTTGGTGTGTGCTAGCTCAGAGTGGGGATGCAGGAAAAACCAGAAAGCACTTCTGAAACACATGTGTTACATTAAGGCAGTTCAGCCAGGAGGTAACTGTACCACAAATTACCAAGGTGAGATCATCAGCCTGGCTATTTGAGTTGTGTTAGTAAAGCACCACCATGAAGTGTTTCTCTTGAAAAATTTCACCAGAAAGAGTCCAACAGCTGAGCTGACCAACAGTGAATACTGCCTCTGTTCTGGCTGCATTCAGCTGCCAGCTCCTCCTCACCAAGGATTTGGTCTGTATTTGTGGTTACATTTGTTGGGTGCATTGATATTTTCTGACAGATTACCACACCTAAGTGGCTCAAGGAAATAAAATAGATCTTTCCTTCTTCCAGATCAGTATTAAAGTGGGGAGAGCTGCATCTTTTGAGGAAGAAAGTACATTTTTCTCCATTCTGTGAGACAGCAGCAAATTGTGCTCGGCAGAGTGTTGGAGAAGTCCAGGAGAAGAGCAAAGCACAGCTCTTCATTATCACAAAGAACACTTCCTTTTCAAATCCATATCCTGGTCTAAATCCAGATTGGGCCTACCCAGAAGGTTACCAATTAGATGTATTTGTCAATATTTTCTGCGGGTTTCCTTCAGGAAAGAGATTTTGGATATTGAAGCAGTGTTTGGCTGGGACTGCTGCATCCAGGCCAGGCTTTCAGGTCCAGCCAGAGCAGCCTGCATTTAGAAGATGAAAGGAAAAATCCTTCTGCCAATGCAGATCTGGCACTTACTATTTGTCATTTTTTACAAGCAAGAGAGACTTTCACAAGTCTAAGGACTCCATTAAAATAACTGAAACTTCTTGCTGAGTGAATATACCAAATTTTTGAATGCAAGATTCATCTTGACCTACCGAATTTATTCATTTTATTGACCATTTTTTCCTTCTCCTTATTTTTGAAATTTCTGTTTTGGGAATATTTAGCTGCTGCTTTTAATAACAATACAATTTTAATGACATTTATTTCAGCAGTTATATTTATTTCTGTTTGAAGATATCTGCTTTTATTCAAAAACAAACTTTCAGTGCATGCTGCGTACTTTGGGGGAAAAAAAAGTTATACATATAAAGTTGCTTGGAAAATTATTGATTGTTCAGAAAAACAATTGATATTTTAGTATTTTGGGGAAATTTCATAGTGTAGGTTTCCAGAATTTGATTTTTTAAAAGCTTTAAAGGGGTTGTCTTTCTAACCTTCAGCTAGATCCTGCTCACTTTAGAGGTTGCTGACAGGGAAACTAAAATCATATAATGTTACTTGAGAGGTTAAAAATCTTATTTCTTAAATGATCAGCTAGTTAAAAACATTGTATCATTAATATCACAGAAAGGTGTCTCCTCAAGATATTTGGCAGACAGTGAGAGTGTAATCAGCTTTGATTTAGGTTTGGATTTTTTTGTTAAAAAGACACAATAGAAACAGTAATGATCAAATCAACAACTTGATGTCCTGGACAGCTTGTACTGTGATTGATCCATGACAGTAGAACAAAACCTGGTGTTGCATTGTTCATCTGTACTGTGGTTACATTTACATTTCTCAATAAAGAAATTAATTGAGCTAAAATCAGCCATTATCTGCTCAGTCCTCAATGTGTGTGGTTAAACCATAAAATCTCGACAGCATTTTCTTGGACAGGAGACCACAAACTCATTGCAGCCAAACCTCTCAATTGCTGAAGAAACAGATTCCCACCCCCATGGCCTGGGTAGTGTGTGAACAGCCAAAATTGATGAGCAGCCTATGAAACATTTCTGTGTCTCTCCCTTGATGCACTCAGCAACTGCCCGAAAACAGTGTTTTTAAAGAAGAAAAGAGGTGCAAGGAAGACAAAATAGTTGTGTCTCCACAAAATGAACCCTAACTGTCCACCTCAGGAATAATCAGGCTTTTTACTCAGACTAGGGTTTCTCCCCCCCCCCCCCCCCCCCCCCCCCCCCAGTTGGAGATATTAATTTATTTTATTAATATGTGTAAACAAGGATTAATTTCGCAGAACATGGCTGGAACAAAGACTGACAGAGACAACACCCAGTCAGGATAGGTTTGCTTTGGAGAAGCTCTAATTAATAGTCTCATTACTTTTCAGTCTGGGCTTCTCTGCCTCTTGGAGGGGGAGCAGTGAAGGAGGAAAGGTCTCAGATAGTACAATGACAAAAAAAAATGCTGAAAAGGAGAGGTTTGGCTGTCGTGTGTGTTAGTGATGCATCAGTGTGCCTGGAAATTGATGTTGATGTAGCTAGGAACAGAACCAAAGCCTGGTGCCAGAGGTGGCATATTTATAATGAGACTAAATGAAGGGGCTCATTAGTCTCACAAATGGTGAAGAGCTGCCTGTTCCCTCTCTGATTATCTCTCCTCCATCTCCATTAGGAGGGTGTGCATGCAAAGGGGCGGGGAAGAAAAGCAAACCTTCTCAGGTTCAGGCTGAACTGATCTGCAAAGCCCTACTGGGAAACTGATGAACATCCTGGGAACTCCTTCTCCAGGCTCCCACCCCTGATAAACACTGAATTCCATTCCAAACCGAATGGAAACAAAATATTATGAATTAAGCCTTTATATTTGCCTCTGATTAGGAAGAAAAAAAAGAGGGAAAACCCCTCCAAATATGCAAGTACTCTGTGGGAAAAAAGAAAAGAAATAAAAGGCACTATGGAGTTTGTGCTATTTAATTCAAATGTTTGATTATCTGTGGATGTGGGGCAGGTCATAACAGGCAACAAAGCCATCCTGGGTGTGATTTACCAAAGCAGAAATGAGTTTTGACCCAGAGTGACTGGAAGACTGTGCAAATGACCTTTGGATATGTCAGGATGGCACTCAATAAGTAATTGCAAACATTTTTTTTTTCTTTTACAGTTTTTGTTCGGAGACAAGTCAGGCAAATATTCCATCCTAATCCCAGCACTGAACAAATAGTAAAAGCAGCCTTTGCTGCTGCTGCTGGGAGAAAACATTCAATTAAGTTGCTGCAGTGGCTTAGTGACAGCAGCCTTTCACCTTTGGAAAACCCAGCCTCTGGTTATCTGTCTCGGGTCACTAAAGAAAATGAGTTGATGTTCTCAGGCTAAGCCCCAGGGCACATTTTGCTCAGAATCACCAAACCACAGGATAATTTGGAGCTTTTGTCTGTGTGTACTTAGGAAAGGTCTAGGCCTGGAAAAAAAAAGCTGAAATTCAAGATTAGAATGTGTTGAGAAGCAAGCAGCTTCCCAGAAAATTAAAATGTTGACATTCCCAGCAGTTTAATTGACATTAGATTAACTAACATGTCAAAGCCTAAAGAAAGCTACAGGCAACACAGTGATGTATGAATTTGAAACCCAGATGCTGGGAGCAGAGGGAAGGTTCATAAATGGTGGAAAAATCAGGTGGACAGGGATTTTAAGTAGCTAGAGAAGCAAAGTTTGACTGTCCTCAGGACCAGAGTGGGGATGTTTGCAGCACCTACAGAGGTTCTGGAACATCTACATCAGCCTGTATGATACAGGGACACACCTTAATCATCCAGTTATTCCTGCCTGAGTGGAGAAAAGTGTCAAATGCAGGACTGGGAAGGACAGAAGAGTTATATCCATCAGCCATCACCATCGTGCATCATCCCAATGCCTCAGCCCCTTCCACACTGACACAAGGGATGGATGGCATCCCCAGGCTGCCACTGCTCACAGGGAGCAGCTGGGACTGCTGATGCAAACATCCAGTGTGGTTTGAGAAGTGTTTATGATTCCCTGAAGTCCTTGTGGGAGTCTTTCCTTCAAAGTGAGCTCATTGAGAGTGCTCAGTAACTTTCCAGCTTTAAAGTCATATTTAGAGCAAACAAACAGGGAACAGGGAAACCTTGTTCAAAGGGCAGGAGCTCGGAGATGCTGGGGTGAGGCAGAGCCAGCTGGAGAGCAAATATTCCCAAATTCCTGGGACATTTCTTCCCTCCACACTTACTTTCTGCCTCAGCAGCTTTCAGCATCTTTCTGAGCTGCACAAGCACATGCACTAACCCTGTGGGTCTCTGCAAATGCCACCTTGTTTTGTCACCTCTGATACTTGGCTCTCAGCCTGCTCCCTTCCAGGCACCAGTTCTTGCCAGGCTCTCCCAATTTTGTTGCAGCTGGCCCCAGTACCCTACACCTGCCAGAAACATCAGCAGGTGTTACATTTAAAGGGAGGTAAGGAGGAAAATCCCTTTTTTTTTCTCCATGGGGTTGCACCTAATCCACACAGCAGCCAGACCTTTTCCAGCTTGGAGCCTTTGCTTCTCCTGCCTGTTTCTTCATATACCAGTAAGTGCTCAGTGGGGAGGGGAAGTAGCTGACTATGGCTTTGTCTGGATCCAAAGAGTCCCATTATGTGTTTAATTGTTTCTCCTATCATTTTAGACCCAGATTGTTCTCATTTTCTAGACTGATAAGATGCAGAGAGGCAGCCAGGTAGAGCCACTAGACTCTTAAAATGACAGGATTGTGTCCCTTTTCTCAATTTACTTACAGAATTGAAATTTAGCAAGTTTTTCTCACTTTAGAATGTCCTTCAAGAGCCTCTGCTTCATTTATTTGATTTTCCAATAGTAGAAGAAAAATCAGTTTATATGTTGGTATATTACAGTGTGCTGGAAAGCAATATGAAACAATCTTGGGATTGCTTTTTATGACATTAGGATTCCCAAATCTTTGTAATTCAATTTTTTTCCCCATGATGCCTGAAAATGTTCTGGTGTTTCCCTTTCCTTGGGGAGCCCAGCTCTTCCTCCCCGTGCTATATTCTGAATGCTTTTATTGAAATTAGAGGCCACAGCAGCTTATTACTCTTAGGGGTGAATTTGAGTGGAATTTTGAAATGAGACACCAATGTTTTCCAGCCACTCTAATGGCTGAATTTACCCTTTCCTCAGAAAGTGAGGTGTGGGAGAAACAGGCTATTAATGCAATTCCTCATTAAGCAATTGTAATGGCAAGCTTTTAAAACTTGCCAGCTACACTCACATCCCACCCCACTTCCCAATGACCTGATTTTGATGTACAGTAATTTGTGCAGAGGAAGCACTTTGGCAGAACCTGGAGCTGTAGGAAGGAGGGGACCTGACTTGAGCATGATTATCATCTTCCCTTACGTTTTGACCACAGGCTGTCAGCAAATAGCCTTTAGAGTTTAATTATATGATGGAGTTTGCCGAGAAGTGTGAAAGACAAAAGAACAAATAAGTGATGGAAAGCAATTTCTCCCCCCACCCCCACCCCTGCTTTACTCTGGGGCTGCCATAATTAAACTTAAAGTGCTGCTGCTTTGCTGGAAACGAAGTTAGGGAGGTGAATTGTAATTGCAAACGCTGTTTGCTCAGTCACTCTTGGCAACAGCACCACGTTAACTCTGCCTTTGTGTCTCCTGTGAGTCCCCCAGATTGACAAAAACATCTTTTCTTATCCAATTTGTTATCACTGACTTCAGAAAGTCATTAAAGAATATCAGTGAAGCAGATTGGGATCTGGATTAAGAAATCAATTATTGCCAGGAAGTACCTTTGCAGACACTAATTATGCCTTGACTGACATTTACGGGATTCCTTTAATGGGACGTGTGGTCAGTTTTTAAAGGCACAGGGCAGACATCAGTGCTATGTGTGACAGCCACTGGTTTCTGCTGTCTGTCTGCCACCCCATGCTAGAACACGTGTGTGCTGCCATAACCATAAAATATGAAATATCTACACACTGTGCATTTTCATGTATGTACCAATGATCATTGGCTTGTTGGTTTAGCCAGGAATTAGATGTTATCCTGGCTCCAGATAGCCAGGACAGGTTGCATTTAGCAGGATGGCTCTCATGGCTGTTGTGCAGATTGCCAGTGACAGATAGATTAGGTCTCTCCCCAGGAAGGAGCTGATAGAAATCCGACAGGTGTATATGGGTTTAGACACCTGTGAAAGAGAGAAAGGCCACAGGGTAAGTAATCCTGCTCTGAAAGATGGGAGCTGCTTCACAGATCTGTGACAGAAGCAGCCTAGACAAGGATAATTTAATAGGGGGAACACAGAAATGGGGCAGTGTCAGGGGACTGTCTCAGGCAAGGTGGGCACGGGGCTTGTTGGCACTTCTTGCTTCATCTCTGATTGCAAAACACTGTCAGTGTGATTGTCCATGGAGACAAACACTGGAGCTTTCTGCTTTATGTGGCCTCAGCTGGGGACATTATTAAAGCTTAAGTTAAACTGCATCCCATTTCCAACACCCCACCCTGTGTCAAATCTTGCTCAGGTAAATATTGATGGGTGTATTTTGTTTTATGAGCTCTTCCCACTCTCAAAATGCATAATAACTTAATAACTGCCCTAACTGTAGGAAATAACTGTTTGAAGAGGATCCTTGGCAGCTCACCTGCCTCATGCAACCTCCCCCCCCAAAAAAAAGTCCACAAAAAACCCCAAAACAACAAAAAAACACTCCAAACCAACAAAACACCCAAAGCAAATATTATGAAATAATGGTAAAAAATATGTAAGAAACTGGAGAGGAAATCTCAGTAAAGAAAGAAATTAAGGAATTGTGGATTATGTCAGGGTAGATGCAATCAGTATAATTTGTGTAAGAACTAAGGAATTCCAGCTCTCCTTTATGTGGCCAACATCAAAATTACCTACAATAATTGTTTGGGAGACTTGTACAGAAAAAATTAAGCCAATAATTTCTAAATCTTTAGGACTCAAATCTCAAGTTTCTTTCATTTGCTTTAGTTGCAGTGCTGGTAGTTAACTGTAAAATCATTTATGGCATAAATCACAGACAGATCTGTATTTCTTATGGTACCATGTAAAACATCCTGAAAGTCATATGTTTTATTTATTTGACCCAATTTCTAACACTGTGCACTGAAATGCACTTTTAGTTGTCAATGACTAAAAAATCAGGCTCTCAAGTAATCAACATAGAGACAGAAATGCTGCTTAGAGCAGTTTAGAATATTGAATTTAAGGTCTATCTCTATTAATAAGATATGGAACTGAAATTTAACTATCTGGAGATAGATTATCCATCATATAAATGCCAAATAAAAGGAAAAAGACTTCTTTTCAGTTCTGTAGAAAATTGAAATGAATAGAACATCTGTGAATAGTTTCCTCTATATAGTGACTCCCCTAAGCAAGCATGGTGAGTGCTGCTTAATGAAAATTCCCAACTTTCTCAGCCTGTCTTTGTAAGGAAGTTCCATGTCCATGCTTTCCAGCAATGATTCAAGATTTAACTTGAATCATTGGAGGGGAGGGGCTCTTCAATCTGTAGATTGAAGATACACCTCTGTATCTCCAGCAAGTTGTGATCAGTTTTACACATCTTTCAATACAGGTAAATATTCCTCCTGGATTTGTAAGTGAAAATTATCCGCAAGTTTTGAATGAAATCAAATTAACCCTTGAATGTTTCTAATCTATCAGCATAAATTGTATTCTTCCCCAAACCAGAGGAAAAAAAAATCAGGGATGCAGGACCACTCTTCATCAATTCTCAACCTCAAGAAATCCAGCATCTTGCCTTTGGGGTAAATTTTTAGATTAGTGCCTGCCCTTGATTGTGTGATTCTGAGACCTGTAAAATATGGATGGAGCACAATTCCTCAGAAATGTGCTGCAAAACTCACAGTGCAAATCCATGCAGATACAAATGTACTTTTACAAAAATATAAGGAAAAAAAAAAAAGAAAAAAAAAAAGAGAGAATTGTGAAGTCAAAAGGAGAAAATAAGTTCTAGTCTATGTGTCCAACTCAGAGCAGTAGAAAAAACTGAAATTGCCAGAATTATAAGATGCAAGTTTAAAACAGGGTTTGTTTCTCAGCATCTAATGATCTAATTGAAAAGGAGTCACATGGATTAATAAAGTTAAAACTTCTGGAAAAAGGTGGGAATATGAATAGGTTTTTTTTCTCTCCAGGGTGTTTTTAGACTATCTTGTCACATCTTGCAGAATGTTTGGTGGTGCAAAGGCACAGCTTTGCCAGGCATCAGCACCTCAGATATTGCAAGGGAGCAAGCAGAAGACAAACATTTGAGACTTTCAGCAGCAAAGCCCACGTCACAGCCATGTCTCAAAACATGAGAAATTTCTGTAGAAGATGTGATGAGGGGAGAGGACAAATATCCTTTTGCCTGGGAGGGGAATGTTACAGCTGTAATTGCTTTCCAAATGTAACCATAGAAGGTAACAACTGGGATTAAGTGGTTGTGGCAGAGCAGATGAGCAGAGTGATTCAGGATGTTTCTGAGCTCTGCAGGGATGTCAAGCAGCTGAGATGGATCCAGGTTCCTTCCTGTGCCAGCAGAGAGGTGAATGAAGGGAATACCTGCAGCTTCATGAGCTCCAATAGGTTCCATCTCTTGAGGGATGTTTTTCATGGATTAAAAAAAAAAAAAGTTTGGGGCTCTGCTACACTTTGAACAGGATTTTTCAAGAGAAACCAACAAAGACAAGCAGTTCTAAAGAGGTATAGTATTTCCATTGCCTTCACAAGTACTTGAGAATAGCAGGTATAGCAAATTCCAGTGTTAGGAAAATCCACTAACACCAGAGCTTTATGTCCAAAAAGGAGACAGAGAAGTCCTGCAACTTTATTGGAATAAAGGGGCAGAGTCGACCAGGGCACAAACCTGGCTGAGATCTGCAACAAACCTGCTGCTTGAAGTTAGTAGAGACACAAAGACACATTTCAAAAGTATTAAGTCCAAACCTTTGGGGCTTTGAGAACCTTGACCCAAGTGTGATGGGTCCAGCTGTCCTGGCTGCTGTCCCTGCAGTCCTGGCTGGATGTTATGGACAGCAAAGTCCCAAAGCAGATCTGTGCTTACTGGGCTTCCTGCTCAAGTGAGCCCAAATGAACTCAAAGAACCAAGGACCAAGTAATAAAGATTTGAATGACCTAAAGTAACACTGATCAGGGCCTGAAATGACCTTGATTGACCCCTATGACCTGAAGTAACCCCAATCATGAACTCAAATGACCCCAAAGAGGCTCTCAAATGACCTAAAGTAACCCCTGGAAAAATCAAAAAATTCTCAAATGACCTAAAGTAACCTCTGTGTCCTCAAATGACCCCTATGACCTGAAGTAACCCCAATCATGAACTCAAATGACCCCAAAGAGGCTCTCAAATGACCTAAAGTAACCCCTGGAAAAATCGAAAAATGCTTAAATTACCTAAAGTAACCCCCGTGACCTCAAATGACCCCTATGACCTGAAATAACCCAATCATGACCTCAAATGACCCCAAATGTCCTCAAATAACCCCTAAATGACCTCAAATGACCTTAAATAACCTGTACTAGTTTGAAACTAACCCAACATGTCTGGCTCAGCTCCCCCATTCCCGAAATGTCTCATGGACAGGAATCACACTGACAAGCTGAGACAAGTCTTACTTAGGTTTTTATTTTGTTTTAATTAGGGACATTTAAAAAAAAAATTAAAAATGAAAGAAAAAGCCCTTTGACCTTGTTGAGATGTTCTACAGCATATTTCCATTATGATGAAGAACTACTGCTGCTGCACTGTTGCTGTGGTGGCTGGTTCCTGTTGTTCTTCAGCTCCCAGCAGTCCCACAGCAGAGGGGCCCTCTGAGGGCACTCAGCTCTTTGATGTCTTCTGTCTCTACAGCAGCCATCCCCAAAGCCCCAGGGTGTCCTTTCGGGTCTGAGGCAGCCTGTGCTGAGGATGCAGGGGCCTCTGGGTCAGTCACGGTGGGCTGTGGGTGCCACTCATTCCCAGACAAATTCAATTCAGTTGCTGGGATCCTCCTGTCACCCAAGAAATAGAAATAGATTCTGTCCCCACATACCTGGGTGTCATCAGGGTACAGTGAGCACCGGTGCCACCAAGGCTGTAAAATCTCTGTGGGTCACACGTACCAGGCCATGGGGTCCACACAGTCCAACAGACCCTTTCCTCCCCCTGGCCATGGTACATGTTGCTCTCCTCCTGTAAATTAGTTCCTGAGTATCATTCCTATACCATCCGGACTTCTGTCCATGAAAGAGTGGAGCAGCGTTGGCCCTGGATGAGCTTCTTGTGGTAGATATTCCTCTTTTCAGTTGATGTCCTTGGGCTGCTAAAGAGGAGGTGGATTTTCCACCCCATGTTTCTGAAGGAAAAACCAAAGATTACCTTGTGGAGTGTTTCCTCTCTCCTTGGCTGGGGGACATCTGCTAATGGCAGAGACTTGTTGATTCTGGCAAGATGTGGTAAATTCCTTCCTTAAGCTCCTTTCTCAGTTTCTGGTGGCATTCTTCAATTTCCTCTTCAATCAAGCTCTGGGCATGCTCAGCCAGCTTTGCTTCCATGGATGAGATGTGGGTGCATAACAGGGCAGTGACAGTGTCCTTGTAAATTCTTACTTATCTTGTTCAGCAGTGCTCCCACCCTGTCATCTCCTTCTCTCCACTGCAGTGTCTCGAGGTACAGGAGGATATCTCTAGTCCAAGCCATGCAAATCTAAAACACATCTGATATGCACTGGACACCACCTAGGCTCTTAGGGAAAAGCAATCTCCAGCACAGTTCCCTCAGCCTTGTTCCCTTGTGCTCCATTTCCCTTGGTGCACCTGGAGGTCCTCTTTACAAAGGTATCCATCCCTTCTGTGGAAGCATTGACTGCACTTTTGGTTCCTTTTCTCCTCGTGGCAGGTTGTGTAGTTATGGTGCCAGCTGACTTGCTGCTTCTTTCCTCCCTCTCCTCGAGAAGCCTCTGTGCCACACCGAGCACCGTTCTGTTCTCCAGCATGGTGTACACTGTACAGGCTGTACAGAAAAGACAAAGTAGAAATGACAATAAGACATCTTTGACATCCAGAGTGAACTCAATACTTTCAAAAACTGCTGTGTCAGGTCTGAAAGGCTGGAAGAAACCATTCTCTTCTCTTCCCTCCAGGGGCTGAGTGTGATTGTTGAGGAGGCCCCAGATGCAGCAGCCCAGACTAGGACAAGCAAACAAAACTGAGTATATATTCCAAATTATATTCACTGCCTTGGAGGTTATCATGGAATAGACATAATAAACCAATAAAGCAATTTTCATACTGTTCCCTGGTCTCAACAGGAGCATTACAGCTGCTGGTAGTTCCCCATGTGCAGAAAAATATAGAGAGCAAGGTACAAGACCCAGGTAAGCATGTTGAGCATCATGGTGAATAGGTATGTTTTTGTAATATAGAATTGTAATTCTGACTTCTCTCAGGACCGGCCCCATGCTGGGTGCCAAAATATATACTAGTCTGAAAATAAACCAGTTGGAGATTCCAAGTCAGAACTACAATTTAATAGGAAAATTAAAATAAATGCAGTAATACAGAAACACTGACAGAGTCAGATACAACCTGACACAACTTGTGGGTCAGGGTGGTGGCAGCAGGTCCATTAAATGGTGGCTGCAGTCCTCTTGGAGTGATGCAGGTGGTTCTCTTGAAGCAGTGATCCCTGTAGAAGGTTCTGGTCTGCCTCTGAAGGTCCCGTGGTGATTATAGAGCTCTTCTCCTCTGGGAATCCAGTAGGCAGGAGTGTCCCAAGTCTCAGTTTATACCCGGCAGGACTGCTTGGTTCCTCCCCCTGGGCGGAGCATCTCCCTGTGGGATGATGTAATGTGTGCAGGGAGACCTGGTGGCCGCTAACAGGGAGACATCCCTTGGAGAGAGTTACCAGAGATGAGTCCTGGAAGAGAGAAGGGACACTGCCTCACCTGGGTTAACAGCTTAGGAAGACAGTGACAGAATTCAGGATTTGGGTTACATCTTACATTGTAACCCAGGACACAGCCCTGCCCAGAGTGTTCCTCAAAAAACCCCTACCAGGCACGGAAAGGACCTTGAGAAACCCCAAATAACCTTGAGAAACCCCTACCAGGGACTGCAAGGACCTTGAGAAACCCCAAATGACCTCAAGAGACCCCTACCAGGGACTGCAAGGACCTCAAGGAACCCCAAATGACCTCAAGAAACCCCTGTGTCCTCCAGCAGCCCCTGAGGTTCTGCACCCCCAGCTCCCTGGCAGGAGCAGCCTGCAGCACCCCACACCACATCAGAACCTGCAGGGGCAGGGATGTGAAGCATACTCACTCTCCCACAGGTTCCTTCCTTCATCTTCTTGAGAAACTGGATCCTCAGCAGCGGGATCTGAGCAAGCCAGGGACCTCATCTGGCTCACGGTGGCCCTTCAATTTTGCTGCACACAGTCAGCACAGAGTCTTAAACTGGGTTAAAATTCCAAAAAGTGATGAATATTGTTCCACAGAGAAATGTATAAAACAACTCAGTGGACACAGGCCAGCTGACTGTTCATGTCTCATTTTTCCTGGCCTCTCCCAACCCTGTGCAATGTGTTTGAAGGGAATGGGCAGCTATGGATATAACACACACAGTGGCAATTCCCATCCACACACATTCACCAACAGTGCTGGAATCAGATGCACCTGCTCCTCTTTCCCACTTAGCAAAAGAACATCTGAACAATTGTTCCCCCTTTGGCATAAAATTCAAATCAGACAGAGATGTTCCCATGTCTACCAGGAAACACTTGATCCAGCCAGGGCTCCGGTGTGATGAGCCACCGGTACAACAGCAGACCCTTAACAATCCATTTCTAATGTTCTGTTTCACAAATGGCACATTGACTCCTTCCTCTCCCAGCACCACGAGTTCTGTAAAGCACCAAGTCCCTCCACCCTGGCTCCATGATGTCCCGGGGAGGGGTGTAGGGACAATACCTCCCCGTTCTCCCTCTCCTGGAAGCCGGCAATACAAAAGACTTGCACTTGGCCCTCTCTCAGACAGCAGTGGGCGGCGGTGTGATAAGGAAAGGGCGGTGAGGACTGGGAAGTTCTCTGCCTTATCTTCAAAATCTGCAATTTGCCTTAACCAGATTTCTCCACGCTGCCCTTGGACCTACCCTTCCCCAGACCAACACCTTCCTGCCCGCTCTGGCCGCGGCGTGTTCCCGGAGCCTCTTATTGCCCCCTCTGGGTACCATCGGCTGAGATACGGGGGAGGGACAGCCTGCCCGAAACGCCTACCTTGAATAATTCCCCCTTGAACCTACTATTTCACGCCAAAGCTCGGCAGTTCAGCTTCGTGCAGACACACTTATCTGTTTCAGGAGCCAGGCTGGCTGGGCTCCGCAGCAAATCTGCTGCTTGGCGCTGGTAGAGACACTAAGAAGCTTTTCAAAGGCGTTCACACCCTTACCTCCTCCCGTGGAATTGTTTGTGAGGACATGAACTTTTCCTCTCACCAGCAAGCAGCTCCTGGAGTTTGTTGTGGAACTCATTTATTTGTGAGCTTATTACAATGTGCGAGGTCTGGAAAGTCAAATGGCAATCACTCCTGCAATCGCATACATCTGTCTGCATGACACGAGTCTCCTTATCCTTTTGTTTTTATTTATATTTGTTTTGTGTATTTAATGCTTCTCCAAGGCCCCAAGTGCAGAGCTGGGGCTGAGGCCGTTCCCGGCAGAGCAGGAATGCTCCCTGGCGTGCTGCATGTCCCTACAGAACACACGAGAGGTGCCCCGCACAAAGGGGGCACCCCCTGAGAGAGCACTCCCTCAATTACCCTGCTGCTTCCCGTGCCATTCATCCCCCGGCCGGGAGCAGGACAAGGAGGCAATGACAGATGGGCGAGCACAAAAGCTGTGAAAAGTCAGCGATGCTCAGAGGTTTTGCAAGTGTGATAATGACCTGGAGATGATCTGATTTTTGTAAAGAGAGGCTCGTTCTGCAATTGTCATCATCATAGTCTCCCATCAGAAAAGGCTTCTTTTTATTTGTGCATCTCCTCTGCCTTTCTTGTGTTCTGCCAGTCACTTTTCCCATACTTCTAAACAACACAGAGTACAAACACTAATTCTAATTCCCAATGTGTCCCACAATCAGACTAGGATGAGTTTAGAACAAGTTTTAGTCCAGACTTTTCTGCTGACTGTGTGAAATCTAATTTCTATCTTTTTCTTCTGTAAAACAGGAAAGATTCATCATTGCAGATTGTTTTTAAATGAATGGTGATGTACAGGTTGGCAAGTGAAATAATATTTGTTTATCATGAAGGTTGAAATTTGTTTGTTCTTTGAAGTTTTGCCTTTTAATGTGAATGCCATGATTTTGTGTGCTCAGAAAGCTGTCAAAATCCTTTTTACACACAAATTTATTTAATACATCTGAGTCAGTGCAGAATATCTTTAAGAAAGCTTTTACTCTTCCAGTTTGATTTTTTTTTGTCTGAAAATAATTTAAAAACTACTATTAGCTTGCATTTTGTGTTCATTTCATTTGAAAACAAGCTTTAAACAAATACATGAACTAAATAATCAGTTCAAGTAACTGAATTAGCCACTAACAACCCTTTTAAAATCTGCTGCCAGTTTTGGTTGTTTATTTAGCAATTGAGATGAACATGGAGGAAATATTTGGTGTAAGGAATTACCTGCGGTTTGACTTAGGTACAGCCTCTACTGCATTTCAGACTGAGCTCCTTTTCTTTATCCCAGACACATTAAATCAGGGTCCTAAACATTTTCTTGCTGGGGTCCACATTAATTTTGTGCTGTTTTATTTCCCAGCTTACTACCTGCAATTTCACTCAAAGACTAAAAAATTCATCTGAAGCTGAAGAAATATCTTAGAAACCATTTTAGGCTTTCATTTTTTTCCATCATACTGATTTATGGGTACTGAATAGAGTTCAGAATATGAAATACTCATATCAATAGAGTAGTAGTGAGAAAGATAAGTAAAAAGGAAAAAGAAAAAGCACACCTGTGTTCTGAAGCAAAGATTTGCAGTTTTCGAGATACATCAGTAAATCACCTTCGTTGAATAATTTAAGCCTTATCTCCCAACATATTATAGTTAGTGTTGGTGAACACAGCACCCTTGTCATCTGCTCTAGGAGGGATTTTTTCATGGCACTGTCAGCATTAGAGCAGTGGAGATCACAGAATCCCAGAGTGGATCAGGTTGGAAGGGTTCACAGTGGGTCATCTGCTCCAGCAAGGTCATACCAGAGCACAGGGCATAGGATTGTGTCCAGAAAGTTCAGGAATATCTCCAGTGAAGGAGAAGCTTCACCTCTCTGGGCAACCTGTCCCAGTACTCAGTCACTGCACAGGAAATTCCTTCCTCATGCTCAGGTGGAACCTCCTGTGCATCAGTTTCTGCCTTTTCCTCTTGTCCTTGCTTGGCTCCTGGCACCCTCCCTTCTGACCCTGATGGGCACTGAAGAGGTCCCCTCTCAGTCACTTTGATGTCCTGAGCCCTGAGCAGAACTTTCAGTCCTAACTGGTTGCATCACCCCACCAGGATGTATGCCCTACACATTAGGGAATAATCCAACACACTGTGTGTAAAAGCACATGGTCTTGGCCACTGTCACTGGCCTTAGGGTTATGCTGTCATTTCATACAGAAGGTTGGAAATGGTATTTAGCAGCCAGAGCTTCCAAAAATCATTAAAATTTAATTTGCTTTTGGGGAGGGAGGCATAAAGCACAGGAGATTATGTTCAGTTTATGAGCCCTGACCTTTCCTGCTTAGCCATTTCTCCAGTTTAATTTTGGTTCATGAAGTGCATATTTCATATGGCTCTGGTTATTATTACCTACTTCTTATTTTATTATTACTTGAATGTATATGGGAGGCTATCATTTCCTTTATTGCTGTGGGAGACAGCATCCTGTATCAGGCAGGAAGTGCACAGGGGAAACAGTTAAATGTTCTCCGTGCTGAGACTGCAGCCAGCTTCAGGAGAGCAAGCTGAACAGATGCTCTGCACCTTCGGATGTGTTCCTGCCATCAGTGCTGAGAGGACATCAAGGTTTTTAATAGCAAAATGTCTGGGCTCCCTCAAGCCCTGCTGATTTCCCAACCATCTGAGCGGATGTTCAGCTGCCACAGGACCAGTCACTTAAAGACTCCGTTGCAGCTGAGTGATGTTTCCCTTTTTCCCAGTGCTTTTGTAGCTGCTCAGTAATGATCATCATGGGTCACTGTTTATTATCTCAGCTTCACAGCAATGTTATTTTTCACAGCCCCCCACATGACTGTTTTCATTCCATTCTCTCTTTCCTTTTTGGCTTTGAACCCTTCTTAATCCAGGACAGAGAGAAAAGTGCCAAACAATCAAAAAATGCAACTGTCCCCAGCCAAAATGGCATGCCTGGCTAGTAGTCAGATCCCTAAAACTGAGTGGAAAGATATAGGCCTATCTCTTAATGTATCCAATTTCTTCCAAACTCTCTCCTCCAGCTGCCCCTAACCAGAATTGAGCAAGGAGACAAAGATAAACCACCTGCTTAAAGGAGCTTTAAGCTACGAAGTCCTTGTACCTGCATCCATGGTCAAATCTCCCAAGATAAAAAGAGCCAGAGAGGGGACAAGACTAATCAGCAGGTCTAAAACATGCAGCTGAAAGAACACTGAGTAAATATATCGTGGTGATGAATAATATGTAGATAGTGCCACGACTACTCTCCTCATTGTGCACAGTGTGTGCATGTGTGGGAGGGCCTCCTTTAAGCAGAAAAGTAGAGAGGAAGGGTATCAGAACAAGCAGTGCTTGCAACAACATCTGTTCTTTAGACAACAGGCTTCTATCGCTCCATTTAGCATTTTCCAGCAAATTAACGAAGGGGGAAAAGGTGAAAGGAACTCGGTAAATAAGACTGAAATCAACTCTCACAGTGCCTTATGAAGCTGCAGGCAGGTGATTAAAGGCCTCCTTTCATCAATATCTGATTTACACCAGGGTTCTTAATTTTAAGTAATTTCTCCCTGTGTCTTGACAAGTGGGTTGGCTGCACAGCAGCTATCAGCACACAACCCTTCAGTGCTGGAATTGTGATTGGCAAACTGCATCCCTGCACACAGATTTATGCTGGGTTTGACCACCTTAACTCACAACAGAACAAAGCCCTTCAAAACAGCAGCACCTATAGAGGTGCAGGTATTTGGAGTTACAACAGGAAAAACTGCACCAAAATCCCTTGGAAAACATGCTTCTTTGGGAGCTGCTCTCATGATGTTCTAAGATCAGCCAAAATCCATTTTGAGTATATTTCTGTGTGCCTGAACTAGCCAAGGATGGTGAGAGTACAGAGGTTAGATAGCTTAGTTGAAAGGATTTTAGGACACACAACAGAAGACAGGACAAGTTGGTGCCCTGAGAGCTCTGCAGCCTCTTGGATCCAAATTTCTTTTTCTTAAAATCTCCCTATTTCAAATGTGTCAGGAGTTCATTCTCACTCAGGGGAAAAAAAAAAAAAAAAAAAAAAAAAAAAAGTGCTGTGTAAAATAGGAGTGGTTTATAGCTCATAAGCAAATGTCTGAACTGGGAGCTGACAGCGGAAAATTTGTAAGGGCTAGAAGGCTTTGCTTTTCTAATCTAGTTAGTGAATTCCATGTCACATTAGAACAAATGTTTCTGGACATTTTATTGATATCTAGCTGCTGTGCAGGGCTTGTGATGATGAAGCTTGAAGCAGCAAGAGTCTTATTAACAGAAGCTTTTTTTGAGAAATTCAGAAATTGGGGAGCTACACAGGACTTCAAATTAGCCACCGATCACCATTTATTTGTGAGAACACCACAGGTGAACTCTAAGGATGATTATTTCCCACTGCTTTTGGCTGAGGCTGTCTTGGAGTAGGAGTAGAGCATGAACTTGTTTAATTCACTCACTGTTGTTTGGTTTAAGCTGAGAGACTCTGTGAGTCGGGGCACAGGACAGAGAACAAAGCATTCCTCTTCCCGTGACACTGAGAATGTGCTGCTTCCCTCTGCAGCCAAGTTCAACTTCAGCACAGATGTCCTCTGTAAATATAACCAAGTGTCCTTCTGCCTCTCGCTCCCTGAGCATCTCTGTCAACTGTGCTCACCATTTCTGATGTAGGAATCTCTTTGTTTATGCAAGCAGTAGAAATAAGTGTCTAGGAAGTTAGCAGAGTCCCCATCAGTGAAATTCAAACAAACTTCTGTGAGGAATGGCACAGCTCAGTCTGATTTTGCAGATTTCTCTGATTTCACAGAAAGGATTCTTTGAACCAGTGGAACTGAGCGAACAGGCAGTGTCAAACTTGTGATTGCTATAACAATCAGGGTGTGAACAACCCAGCTATTCAGGATTTAAAACTGCCCTTAACTAACTGCAGTAGCGTTGACACAGCAATGCAACACTTCTAAAAGCAAGCAAATAAACAAAGGAGTGCTACCTGGAAATTGTCCTCATTTAAACTAAATTTTTAAGATTGCTTTTCAAAGTTTTTCTCACCCTCCACTGCCAGTGTGCTGTGCAGCTTCAGAGACTCGGTCAATGAAGGGGACATTGTATATCTTCAAAAGAGATTAATTGCAATCCCCTAAAGACTGGGCTGCATTACCATTACAGAAGATCACTAATCAGCAGCAACTTGCTATCCTGCGTTGGACATGTGTAACTGCATTGGCCCTTCTTTCAAAAATCCCACCAATCTCCAGCTACCTAAGAGGAGGATTGAATCAGATTATGTTTTTACCCTGCTGAACCTGGGGTAAAGTGTGACTCAGACACTGGGGGATGCTGGAGTCTGAAATAAGCAGGAATTTTTCTCTTTTTTCCTTCATTTTGCAAGGGAAATAGCAGTCGTGAGAACTAAACCAGCTATTATTAGATGCAGAAATTTGAGTGATAAAATGTATCCACATTCAAGGTGTTCTTCATATTAATATTAGACAATATTTTCAGGCAGCAGGCTACTATAACTACTATGTACCTCTTTGACTTTTAGTTATTAGATGCCCACTTGCAGTGATGTTTTGCTGCCTGCTTGCTAAATATATTTACATTCTATACTTCTTTAAACAAGAGGAGAGAAAAACGGGAGGAGTACAAAGCACATTGACTTTTCAAGATCGCTGGGTTTAAAACACAAACTTCATTAATCAGATGATTTGTTGCCGTCACCATAGGGACAACTGCACTTCCAGCTCACCCTAGCATCCTCAGGAATAAATAACCCCCAGAATCCATCTCCCCTCTACTGACTCACACTCTGTTCCCACCACGCACACGCTGGGCTTCCCTGTGATTTATCACAGCTGCCTTAGCAGCACCAGGCTCATTGTCTCCAGCCCTAGAAACAATATTCATGATAAGTACTAAATTACCTCCATGAGGTAAAACCTGGATGTAGAAGGGAACCACCAAGAAGCAGAAACAATTCCAACCAAGGAATGGTCTGTATCCATGCCAGCTTCGTTCCCCCTCAAGTTTGCCACTCCTTTTTAGTTTTTTCTTATCTCTTGTCCTTGTAGTTTGCCTTCTTGGTCAGGCTGCCTCTGCAAAAAACTGCTGCCTGCATCCACCTGGAGAGCCCACGAGATTTAACCCACCCCCTTTCCATAGCCTCCCTACCCCCTCTGAGACAGCTTTTAATTAATCTAGGGAGCCTTTCCATCCCTGAGCTACCACTCTGAAAAAACAGGGAAACCCTGGAAGCACGTTTCCCTAACAGCAGCATGGAAACAAGATCCCCTACTACCAGACCACATATTCATAAAATAGTTGCACAGCAATACTGCACTGAGCCCTGGATCAATAATGTTTCTCTTAGCAGACTCCTTGATCAAAAGAATAAATTGTTTCAGGTACAGCACTGACTCAAAATTCTATTTTCATCTATGCACTTGGATATGTGTATTGTACTCTACAGTGGATGAATGCAGTGTTGAACTGCTGGGACCAGCAGAAATATTGTTTGTCTATCATGATGATGATACCAGCAGATATTAAGTGGTTAGCAGTATGCAAAGTCCATAAGTACTAATCTGTCATCTTGCAGCTAATGTGGCCTCAATAACATATGTAAAGATTGTATTATAATAATTTCCTCAGTTTTCCCAGGTGTATGAGTAATTTTAATACCACTTGTTCTGAAAGTAAGAGAATTTGCTAATAAAAAGTAATCTTCATGAATTTATTCATAAGTCAGATATGGCACAGAAACTTAAGTTCTATAGGAAAAAAGTGCTTCTAGAAAAAGATAATAATGAGGGAAAGAAACCCACAGTTATATAATTTTCTCAGTGAGGAAGGTGTGTTTTAAAGTCGAAAGCTTGCTTCTGCAAGTTGGAAAATGATGCCAATTCTCTTCCTACCTCCATTGCCCTTAGGCTGTGGAAAATCTTACCCTGCTTAAAGCAGACAATTTTGAAAAAAGATTTGGTCAGCCTCCTTATGACCCAGTTGATCTTCTGGGCTGAAGTTTATGGGTTAAGGAATGGATGTAGCAATCTTTTAGACAAAGTGTTCTGTCTCAGGTAGACTGTATTTTTATTTTTTAATTTTATTTTAAGTAGAGAATCCTTTTTTAAACTCAGACTGTAAGATAACTTTGATAAAGTAAAGGTTCCAGGTTTTTTTCATGCTGCCCTAGTAGCCACTGCTCATTGCACAGAGAACTTCCTGCAGCGCACAGCTGGGAACTGTGTCCTGTTTCTTGATTCTGTCTCACTTTACTCTGTCTTGTTGAAATGAGGGGTTTGTATTTTGTTACTACGTATGGAAGATAAAAATTCTAATTGATTTGCAATTAGAATGGGAATAGGGAAGCTATAAGTATATTAATGTCCACCAATTAATTTTACACACATGTCCCAACATCCCACATATCACAGGCACACAGCTGTACTGCTGTTTTCACTGCTGTTAAAAAACAAGCCTGTGCTGTACCTGATGTGGCTAGAGCAGGTTTGGTGTGCAGTGTCTGGACAAATGGAAGGCCCAAAGCAGACATAAAACAGGTTTAAAGCTCAGTAACATCTGAACACTGTTTCCTGCCTCTAGTTCTCATTTTTAGATTTGGCATAAGCTGCCATGACCTCTGCCTGCTGCTATCCTTCAACGGGATAACTTTACAGCAGTGAGGCTGATTTGGCCTCAGATGTCTCAAACTTCTACTGAATTCCACTTGCACCATATGTGCCTGTAACTGTGCATGTTGATTTAATGCTGTGGGCTCTAATCCCACTCTCTCCACCTTCCCATCCCAAAAGAGCTCACAGAGTTGACTTGCACCACTTAATTAAAGACTTTATTACACATAGCTGGCTGTAACCAGGGTTGTTAGAGCCTCTCTCCCTTCCCCCGCACTCTGATTTTTCTACCAGTAAATGTCCAGAAGTTTCTGTTGCAAGTGCCTAGAATAATTAATCCTAGTTTGAGCATTCCAGACTAAAGGAATGTATATTTTAAAATCAGATATGTAGCTTTAGAGACATGTGAAGTTACCCTAGTAGCAAGTCACTTGAGAATGCAATCATGTTTTAATGGGCTTAGTACACAGAAGTGCCTTTTCCCACTGAAAAATTATTAGGGATCTATAAGTTTTAAAACTTGAAAGCCCCTGAATTAAAGGCAGATTCCACAAGAAGAGTAAAAGGAAATATTTTGTTCCTCTATTTTTTTATTTGAGATGACAATAGACCTCTTCTTCCCCACTTCACTCCCACACTTCTGTAAACATAGAGCCTGACTATTAAAAATGTAATTTTAAAACAAATACTTTTGTCAGGGAAAAAAAAAAAAAAATCATTGCTCATCTTCATATTTCACTTGTTTGATGTGCACACAAATATTCTCTTTCCTTGTAGTGAAGAAGAAAATGTTACTTCTACATTTGGTATTCTGGCACCTTCAAAACACACTCATCAGAATTAGCTCTGTGTAATTACCAGTTACATTTTAAGATCTAGAAATGTCTTGTCACCACAAATTCTACAACACAAAATTTATTGTATGTATTATTCATTTTGTCAAGGAACGGTTGGAGTTCAGCTTTCTGTACCAAAAAAAAAAAAAAGATCAACCAGTTGTCCATAAAAACTCTGTTTATTTCTTTGTTCTTTCATTATTAATTGCTCATTGCCTCTTTTGCTGCCTTAACCATCAATCCATTTGTGAACTTCCACTGATAGAAGCATCGTTTATGTTGAGACATAATAACCAGTGAGGTTATTTCCCTGAAACAAAAAAAGGAATGGCATTCAGTCAACAAGCATCAGCTTTGTATTGATCCTTTGCCACAAATGAAAATAAAAGAAAATATTTTAAACATTGGCTGTGCTGAATCTTTCAGTTGTGTACATATTCAGTTGTTGACATGCTCTTGAGGTACGTCATCAATCATGGCTTTCTATATTAAAAAGGTGGGATAGTGACATTTTCTGTAGCTAAACACCTTCAGCAAATGAAGAGGGGAGTCTATAGAGAAAGTGTCTGCTGGTATATCAAAGAAAGGGTTAAACATGGAGAAATTTGGTTTATTCTCTAATGCTACATATGTGGTCTTTGAAAATCAAAGCATGAAGCATCATGGAGCTTGGAAAATGATGAAACCACAAGTCATTTTTAACTAATTCCTCTATGTCCTGTCACTGAATTTTACAAGATACAGCAGAAAAAACCCACCATGTGGTTTCATTTAGACATGTGTTGGCTCTCCTAGGGGAGCCCCATGAAGCAAATGAGTGCAAAGAAGACAGGATTTGGAGTCTTACTTGGTGCTGATGTATCCCATGTCCCTTTCTGTGCTGTAACCCAAAATCTAGTAGTTCAGTGTGACACACAGAGACTGCAGGGAAATGGAAATATAATTCCATGCCAATAAAAATATGGAGGAGGAATTGGTGTTCTCTTCACTTTCTTGCTCCTATGGCTACCTCTGGCTGCTGTCAAGACCTAGATCTAGGTTAGAAAGTACCTTGGAGGTCTTGGTTAATTTTTTTTTTTTTCTCAATTAAAGGAAAGAAACCTGTCTGCCTTGCCACACTTCTGTTTCATATCTCTGACAAAAATATGAACTTGTTCAGAGCGCTTATCACATAGACAAGCAGGTAATTTATATCAAGATCAAGACAGCTTCTGAAGGTGTTTGCTTACAGAGCCTTTTGCAGGGGAGGTCCTCATTTCTGGGTGGGCCTTTATGTGTGGTAATGATTTTGAAAGCTGTGAGGGAGGACGTACAGCTGACCTCATGAGTGGTTCCAAGCATCACTGACCTCTTGTTCCTCTGAAAAATCTTTTATACCATTCATCCTACACACATGGCACCTGTATGACTCCTTCACCCTTCTGTGATTGGTCCATACCCCTCAGCATTCCAGGTCTCCTTCCTTTCAGCACTGCTCACCTGTCTTGCACAACTGTGGCCTTTTAGGAATAAGGCTCAGACACAGCCCCATTCCCAACCATCACAAACTGTGTGCTTACAGTTCCCCCGTTTATTCTTTTTAAATAAATGCCATGTCTACCATCCTTCTACAGGGCCCTTGCAGAAGAAATAGTAAACATGGTACTAATATTATTTTCTGTAGATTCCACTAGCTCTGGAATGCGTCTGTGTACTGACCATGATTCATTCTCTAAACTTATATCACATATCATCAACATTTTTATACTCATACCTATGGAATTATCCTACAACTCCCCCTTTCTTTCTAAATTATAAAATTGCAGCATTTCTATAAAGACATGTTTAGGTAAATAGATATTACAGTCACATATTTCACATAGGACTAACAGGTAGAGCAACATACATAGGTTTTATTAAGAAAGAAACACATTGTACTGATTATTTAGCTCTCAATATTTCTGTTTCTATGCTATTAATACCAGAGCTAGGCTGTTATTTTTTCTGATTTGGCTTTAAGCACTTGATCTTGTTTAATCTGAGTCTGTTCTTGTTCTCCTCCTTCTAGCTAGTTGATCAGCCTGTTCTTTTAGACATTTATTTTTTTCCTCAGGCTTCTTCATGCAATACAAAAGCTGTCCGTAATTCCCTTTGGAGGCACTCTGTGGATTTCTTTTCTGTTACAGCTCTTGCTTTTTGGGATTTGGAATAATCTAGATTTGCAGGTTTTGCCAGTGGCTCTTCTACTGTTTTAATTTGCTTCTGGATTTCCCATTCTGTTGCTTCTCTCAGTTTAGTTTTTCTAGAGTAATCAGTCTCCAATAGTTGAAAAGCAGTGACTTTTACTTCCAAATTCCCTTCAAGGGAATAAATTTCTGAACCAACCTCTCTCAATTCCCATTCAGTCCCATTTTCTTCCTTAAGCTCTTTGCCTGACACCACAGGTTTATTCATCCCAGCCTTCTCACGCAGCATACACAGCTCTGCCACAAGATTTTTGTTTTCTTCACTGAAGTGTTCTACCTCCTTTTTCATCTTTATTAGTTCCAAATTGGACTTTTCCAAAGAGCTGAGGAGTTCCTCTTTTTCACTCCTCATGTGTTCAAATGCTGTTTTGTAATGGTAGGTTTCTCCCTGACTTTGTATAATAATTCTTTCTCCTGACCAAGTTTCTCTTTTAAATCCATAAGTGAACATCTCAGTGCTTCTATTTCCTCATTCTTTTTTGCAACCTCTTACTTAGCTTCAGCTCTTGACCTCTGTAGTTCCTCTTGGCTCATCTTGTAATTCTCTTCACCTTTTTTAATAAGTGCTTTTTTCCCAGTATTCACATGTTCAAGCACTGCCTTTATTTCTACAGTTTTAGTCTGGTGTGCTTTCAGCTTGTTCTGTAGGTGCTTTATGACTTCTAACAAACTGCCTTGATATTGCTCCTCTTGTCTCAGAAACTTTAAACCAATCGTTCCTTCTTTATCATCACTGAATTCGACTAATATTTTTCTCAACTCTTTCTTAACATCTGTTTCCTCCTGAAGTTTCTCATAATCACTTCTTAGTTCTTTTAGCTCGGTGTCCTCACTTGGCACTAAGGTGATTATGTTTTCTGACTTTCAAGGATGCAACTTGAATTTTGTTTTATGTTCTTGCTTGAGTTGCTCAAGGTAGGTTTTTTTGTTCATCAAAATCTGTTGCCAGTTTTATGTGCTCTTCACTTTCTTGCTTGAATTTTTTCATATCTTCTTTAATGACCAAAAACTTCCTCTGTAAAGCTTCTTCTCCTTTCTGTAATTGATTTATGGCATTAACATCATTGTTGGGATTCAGAAACTCATTCCTGCCTCCAGCACTTGAATTAGGCTCTCCTAAACTACATTTTTTCAACAGTTTTTACTTCTTTTTAAGTTTAGACTTTACCTGTTCAAGAATTGAGAGCAACTGAGAATACTACTCTTGATATGCCCTTGCCCTTTTGTCAAGCACAGGTTGCAGATGAGCAAGCATACAGTCCTCCTCTCCTAAAGATTTTAGGTTCTGCTCACAAACATTTTGTTTTTCAGCTATAGCATCATTCAATTCTGCAATATTGTGCTGAAGGTCCTCTAAATAGGATACTCTTGAAGACAAGGGTTTGGTTAGATCACTTACTACAGCATCTTTTTCCACAAATTGTTTCCAACTTTCCAAGATGTGGCTCAAAATCATTACTTTATCCTTCAATTAGTTTCAGTTTGTCTGTTAACTCATTAACTTGCTTCAACAACTCCTCTGCTTTTTCTGTTCTTTTTCTATTTCTTCCTGTCCACTCTTTTCTGCTTTCCCAACTCTGCATTAGATCACTTTTTACAATCAATGCCACTTGAAGCATCTTTTTTAGATTCCCTTTTCCCTTGCCCATTTTTTCAAGCTTGCACTTCATCTCCTTTTTCATTCATTAAATCATTAAACTCAGTTTCTCTACTGCTTAACATAACCTGGTTATGTTCCAGTTCTTTCTTACAATCCCCAAGTTCCTGCAATACGTGGTTTAGCTCTGCCACTTAACTATTATGAACAGCTTCAAAGTCTTGAAGTTTGGTATTTAATGTACTCCTCTCTTTAGAAAAATTTAGCATTTCATTAGACAACAACTCTGACCTGGCTAATAGAAGAGTCTTTTTCATTCATTTGTTAGCTTAGACCAGAAATTAAATCCTTCTGCTGATTGACCTGGGACATTCAGTTTTTGATGAGGTTAACTTTTTCTCCCATTTCTTTAAGGAGACCTGTTACTTTCTTACCTTCAAATTTTCTTGACTAGTTAGTCATCTTATCTTAAAAAATTCCACCTGCTTATTTATTTCTGCCAAAGACTCCTCCCTTTCTTTCAAGGGACACTCTTGTTTGCCTAATGTTAAACAACCCTGCAGCTATCTTATCCCCCAATGTGGGTGCATCCCACAGCATATGTCCTGCTTCTCCCCATGTTTCAGCAAAGGTGGCAGTCCATGAACTCATTCTCTCTCAATTTCATCCACACCAAACAAACAAAATAGGTAATGCCCACTCCTCACATTTAATACCTTTTCTTTGCAATATGCACAGCAGGGTGCCCAGTATGAACACTTCTGACAATATTTAAACCCTGATTCCTAAGCTCCCAGCCACTCACCTGGGGATGGTGTGTCTATTGAGAAGTCATCTGGTGATTCAAGCTCTTGGTCCATCTGCTTTGTTCCTCATGTCCTTGGTCTGCCCACTCTATTCTAAAAACTTTTCTCCACCTGGCTCCTTTCTTACAGGCACTCTCTGACTTCATTCTGCAGGCACTTCTTCTCCTGACTCTGCTCTGCAGGCTCTCTGCCTGGCTTCATCCTTCATCACATCAGCATCTCGTTCCACAGGCCTTTCTCTACCTGGCTTTATTCTCAGATCACATTGGGGCTACCAGACAAAGAAGAACATACAACTGACCTCATGAAACGTTCCAAGTACCACTAAATTCTTGTTCTTCTGAACAACCTTTTACAGCATTCATCCTACATGCATTACACCTGTGTGCCCTCTCCACCCTTCTGTGATTGATCCATACCCCTCAGCATCCCAGGTCTCTTTCCCTTCCGCTCTGCTCCCCTGTCCTACACAGCTGTAGTCCATTAGGGACAAGGCTCGGCCTCAGCTGCATTCCCAATCACCACAAACTGTGTGCCTACAAGCTGGAGCACAAATCTGAATTATTTTTTTGTTTGTTTTCATGGTTGTTAGGGGTTTTTTTGTTTTTTTAGTGGTGTATGTCCATTTTAGTTTGACTGGCTCTGGAACTATTCAGGATTTGAATCTTTTTTTCACTTACTTGTCCAACATTTTGCTAGTATAAACTTTGAGTAAATAAGATATTTAACCTTCTAAATTTCTGAGGAAAAAGGTTTGATAGCAGGCAACACTTTAATGTTTGAATAAAAATAGAGCTGAGATAGATATGAATTAGAAATTACTATTTTCCATAATATATTTAATCCTATTACTTTTTATGCCATTATTTTTTTTCCAAGAAATTAACACAACAATCTAAGAACAGTTATGAGGAATTAAGTAAGAATCTATGTTCTTGACAATGATGCAAATGTTAATGACAGCAATAAAGTGCTTCATTGGTTCTTAAAGATCAGTAATGACATTTTCCTTCTGCCTGTGCTAAATTACCTTGCAGAATCATGGCATGGGCTGAGGAAAAAAAATATTTCCTTTTTAAAATTTCAAAGAAAGTATCACTGAAGTTAGTTAAAAATTCTGAAACAAGAATTCGGGCAGTTAGTCCTCTTCTAGAAAAATTGTTTCAGTTGTCTCTGTAGGACTCTGGTACAGGCATTTCCAAGTACATTCAGTCCCATTCAGTCCGAAAATATTTCAATATTCATTTAGAAATAATGCAATTGCCTTTTTGTCACCAACATTTGTAAGATCTTTACACTGAAATATTTTCAAAGGGGAATTTTTAACAAAACTTCATTTGTTACTTTGAAGATTTAGTGATTTAAGTCTTTTTTCTACCCTTAAAATAGCACAAAATATGAATATCTTTGTCAGTATGAATAGTTCTGAATGTAACAAACCAGACTTAACAGAACAGCAAAAGCCACTTGCAGCCTTCCCTGTCATGAACGAGATTCTTTCCTTTCCATATTTTGCTCAGCTCCAGTTTAAATGATGTGGGACTGATGCACTCCGAACACCCTCTCACAGCAAGAATTAAACTATCGTAGAGCAAGTCTGTCAGGGCAAAAAAGGATGGAGCACACCCTGATAAATGCATGCCCTGGTTTATTTCCAGTAATTCCAGGGGCTGATGGATTCTATTGCCAAGGGATTTCACTATGTAAATCTCCCTGCCTAAAGCTTTGCTGAATTTTATAAGAACAGAGCGTTGGCTTTGTGTTGCTAAACACAATAGTTAGTGGTTCTGGTGACCTTACTCTCCAGGCATTGAGTCTTCAAAAAAAAGAAAAACAAAACACAACCACACCACGATGAAGAAAAGCTCCACAATGCACTCTGGAGCATAAATAACGCCCTAGAGATTCCCTAAACCAACCTAGGAGTTCACAATAAAACTTTGCAAGTGCAAGGGGAATTCTGACAGGGCGTGAATAGCTGCTGGCTGGCTGTGGGTATAAAAGGAGCAGGGTTTGCTGGTGAAGGTCCCATTCATGGGACAGGCTGCTGGAGGTGACAGTTCAGCAGCGACATGCTGTCCTACCAGCAGAGTGCCTGGCCCTTCACAGAGGAGTCAGGGCAGGGCAGGGGACAGCAAGAGCTGGGGGCTTAAAGGAGTTAATGCACCAAATGGGTGAGGTCACCCAGGCATGCTGTAGGGCAATTTCTAAAGCAAGACACAGAATGAATCACCAATTTCTTTGTGTGGCTCTTCCTCCCCACCTCATAGCTGGAGCTCCTTCATTCCCGAACCAATGTCGTGGGTTTGGTGGAGATTAATGTCCCTGTGGCTGCTCAATCACTGGCCATGGCTCCTCCTTTGGGTTTCCCTTTTTGACAGCAGCAAGTTTAAATCTTGGTGGTTGCAGAGACCAAATCTATGAAGATAAAATATTTAAAAATATGCAATTACTATAAGCTAAAATCTCAGCTATTTCTTATTTAACTTGGAAAAACTTGCATTGCCTTGCAGAATAATTAAAGCTTGCCTATCTTTTTTATTTTTTTTTTCTCTCTTTTCCCCTTTCCAGCTAGAGGAATGTGGGAGATTGGCAGAGCTGGTGAACTCTGTGACAGCAGAAGGGAAAGTTCTAGACAGAGGTAGAATAATCTGTTTGCTGTAGAATCTATTTGCACACAATTTTTAACTCACAGTTTGAGAGGTCTCTGCTTGTGTTAATTCCTGTCTCAGTTCTTAGAAGTGCTGATTTTAAAAGGCTGGAAAACAGCAATTTTTCCCTATAGGACAGAAGAAGCAGTGACATAAACTCCTGCCCAGGCAAGAATTACTTTCAAGTCAGTATTAGGTTAAATATAAATCAAATTATTCTCAAATAGCACACATTTGCATACAACAAATGTAAATTCTCTGAAAGTGTTGCAAAATCTAATGGATTTAGGGTTTTTGCTTCTTTTGCTCTCAAAAGTCTGTCATTGGCTGAGTATAGGTAGAAGGAAGGGATTTTTCAGTCCAGAAGGTTGTCTCCCAAATAACCGTATGAAAAGAGATGAAAAATTGCTTTACAATTTTGTTCCTGTAAAGAATGATAAAAGCAGCAGCTCAAATGTTCCACAAAAAAAATAATAAAAAGCCTTATAAAAAAAATCTCTAAAACAGAACCAACCCCTTTTCTTTGTTTTCTTTTTCTTTGCATTTGTTTCACTCATGGAAAAAACATACAGGAATATTGTGTAAGATGGTTTGTATGGTAATTTCAAAAAAGCTGAAGAGAGATTTTGAATTCATAGGGACATTCAACTCATCCTGGGTCTCCTCAGCCCATTTTTTTTCTGAAGGTTCAGCCCCTTTTTCTGACGTCTTCAGCTAAATGCACAGAACTGATTTGCCTTTTATTTTTATTCCCATTTATAGCAATGTTTGCTGAAGAGGCATTAGTATTTATCATGACAGGTTCAGTCATCAGAGCAAATATCTGCTGTCTGCCTCATTCTGGTTTTGACTTGATTTATGATGTTGTGGAAACACTAATATTAGTCCTTTAAAGATTAAAACAATGCTTAGACAGAATGGACAGTAATCACTTTTGAAAAGGTTGAATACTGTGATTTATAGGATTCCTTGAATATAAAGATTTAATCCTTGAATGTTTTTATCCAGATGCCATGTCTTACGAATAGACAAAATTAAGTTGACAATATTAGCATATGACTGGCATTACAAAGAAATTAAATATATTACATATAGAGATACATTAAGCTGTCTTGCATGTGAATATATTATAGGAACAGGTTTATTCTTCACAGCACCTCTTTAATTTTATTCATCAAAGGTATTGTACACTGAGTCCTTCTTTTCCTTTACTGCAGTGTGAATTTAGCATTCAAGAGTCTTGCCAGATTAACAGAAAAATAGCTTCTCACTGCCCATTCTGAAAAGTTCTGCATAATTTGTTGCAGAAGGAACCAATATGGCAATATATACATTTATCAATGAATTTTTTCTATAGGTTTTATGAACCAATATGTATAATTCAGTACTTCTCAGTGCTGGAATTAAGATAATTGCCAATCTTTTTCTTGAGAGGGCCCACACCTAGGCCAGGGAGTCCTTCTGAAATTGGACAATAAATTTCTGCCTGAAGTTACTGTAATAATTAATCTGTGGTTGGTGTCCCCCATGATGTGCCAACCCCTGCCAGTTGTCATGGTGCCTTTGATGGGACAGGCGAATTTGGCCAGATCCCTTTGGCTGCTCATAGCCTGAACAAAACCAAAAATGTTCATGGTTCAGTACAGCTTTGCTCTCACAGTTGTGGCTTTCCAGGCTGGTGATTATGAATTGGGATTATGAATTTTTTTAGTAGCCTGATAAAACTCTGTCAGAAGGTAACAATTTTCAGCCTTGCATTTGTAATGGCCTTAGCTTTACTTTTTGATTCTACAACTACTGTTTAAACTGACATTTTGTGAAGAATTTCTCTGTGGTGTGAAAGCTTTCATCTGTTGTCCCTGTCCTATTCCTGTATTAGTTACTTGTTTGTACTGGAACAGTTATTTCTACTATTAATTATCTGTATCACAATGGTATCTGAAGACCCTGGTGAGGACTGAGCCTGTGCTGCACTAAATGCAGTGCAAATGTATGCAAGGTCTCTACCCTTGCCCTGGAGATAATAGCTCTAATTTATTTCTGTATCTGAGATGTTATCACCCCGTTATCTGAACAAATGTTTATCTCTCTGCACCTCTGTGAAGCGGTGGGATATAATCCCCAAGTCAGAGATAAGAAACTGAAAGATTGTGACTTGTCCAAGGTCACATGAAAAAAATCTGTGGCAGAGCTAAGAGCAAGTAAATGTCTGATCCTGGCTCTTGTGTTAAGCACATGGCTTCTTTCTGGTTTCAGTAAGAAACAGATTATCTCATATTGGCTTTAAATTAGGAAATCTTTAAATTGCAGAGCAGTGAATAAAGTGACCTGGGCATTTGTCTATTACAATTAGCTACTAATTTCTACTTTTCATGGATGCCTGAATCCTTTCCCTTGTCTTGACAGCTACTCTCCTTCCCATCGCATTTTTAGCTGGTTTCAATTAGTGTAACTCCACCCATCTCAGGATCTTCATTTAAACTTTCATTTTTCTTAGCCCTCAGAAGCCCCCCAAAGTTTACCAAATCCACTCACCTTGAATTGTGACTCACTGTACCTCCAGTGTCTCACTTTTATTATATGTATGTGGGCCAGATATTCTTGGAAGAATTCAACATTGTTAATTTTATTGAGTTTTTGTTTGTTGTTATTGTTTTTTTTTAATACAGAATGTTTGTTTTCATTAGAGATAATGCAGAGTACTTTTTTTTTTTAATTAATTGAACTGTTTTTGTGTCACTCTTTTTTTAATCCTGTTTTGACTACTCAAAAAAAAAAAAAATTAAAAAACATGCAGCAGTCCTGGCAACATTTTTCAACTGAGTTTTTTCAAGCAGTAGCAAGACTTGATGAGCACAGAATGCTGGCACACACAGAGCAATGTGGGGCACACTATGTCATTGACAGAATTATATTCTCTCAGAATAAGAACTTCCATGGAAAGCCACGAGTTTCAGCTGAAGTGAAGCACAAAGGTGCACATGGACATATCTGAGAGAAAGGTGCAGAAAGCTCTGCCTTTGAGGCAGTGAAGTGTGGGAGGGAGAGAGTGAGGTTAAAGGCTCAAAGAGCAGGATGCTATTCCTGCTGCTGTGCCCGACCTGGACTGTGACTTTAGAGAAGGCACTTCTCTTTGCACCTGTTCAGCTTTGATGTCTTCTGTGTTCATCTGAAACTTTTGGGCAACATAACCCACATTCATACCATGATAAATTTCTTGATCATCCTCTAGGCAATTGGACAGGAAGTCCACCAGACTGAAGCACAAAAAACCCCCAAAAACCCATCAGTTTTCAATTTAACAGCGAATAAGCCCAACAAATTCTTGCTCACTTTTAGTAGAAACAACCTTTGCTGCAATTATAGACTGTAGAGAAAGGATCATACTGTGGAAAAAACAATTTCTTTTGTCACTTCAAGCATATATTTGCAAATTATTTTGGCTAATATTTGTCTCTAGGGACAGGCCTGCTAGGAACAGCATCATTCTTACCTTGTCTTTTTTCAACATCTGTCCCCCAAACAACATTTCCAATATATAAATATATATTTTATGGGATTAACTTTAACCCAGGACTATTGGATTTTCCTGCAGATTATTATGTTCTACTGTTTTGTGTTTTTCCTGCAAAATACTACAGTCCCTCTGTAAACCATAATATTTCTGCTGTGGAAATTTTTTTCTTTTTCAGAAAAATACTTCAAATATTAATCTGAATTCAAGTGGTAGTTTGAGGAAACAGGATCATCTCAAAGTAAGAATTGCACATATGTAATTTTATGTTGTTTGCCTCAACTGCTAATGTATTCAAGCTACCCATCTCCTCTGGAACTTCTCCACTTCAGCCGTGTTGCACTTGGTAGCAATTATATTAGTTTTTTCTAGTTTTTTCTTAATTTTTCTACTTGTGCCACAAACACAGCAGTCATCTTTTCCAATACTCATTTGCTCTTTGCCCCACAGCCATTAGAAAGTTCTTGTAAGCCACAGGCAGAGTTTTTGGGATTGGCTTTATAAAAATATAAATATTCTTCCCTGATTTTTTTTGTTTTTTGGTTTTTTTTGGGTTTTTTGGGGGGTTTTTTTGTTTTTTTGTTTTGGGTAATAAGTACTTCTTGCAACTTTCTACTTAGATTTGGGGTTTGTAGCTTTAATACAAATTTTCTCGCAGCAGTAAACCCCGACTTGCATCCTTTTACCTTTGAATTCTTCAAAATTAATAGCATTGTCTTGCTTTCTCACATCAAACAGCATGAAAGATATGCTGCAGCACACCCCACTTCTCCCAGATATTCCTCTGGGCTGATTCTGCTGCTCTCATTCTCTCTGTTTTCCTTTGCAAGCTCTTCCAAAGTATTGTTGTTATTGTAATTCTTACATCTTATTCAAAGTGTTGGAATTGGCTTGGTTTCCAGTGATTCCTGTGACATTGGCTGTTCCCTGTAATATAACTTATTCTTTCAAACTTGGGCCATCACAGATTTTATTTCAAAAAAAAAAAAAAAAAACACCTCAATTCTTTCTGGGAATAATTAAAGTTCTCTGTCACATCACAGTGCTAGGGTAGCACAAGGAGCAATGTTCTTTGTTTAGATAAATCAATATGAATATGTTGAAAAAAATTTTTTCTCTTTCAACAGACTTTGAGTGTTTTGTCTGTGTCTCTAAATCCTTGTTATTTTCTTTTTAAGAGTCAACCTCCATAAATTCCCTTCACCCTTAGACTGGTTTGTAGCGCTTAGAAACATTTTCCACTTTACCTTCTGTTAATAGAAATGTGTGTGTTTTATATTCAATGCCACATGTTAATCACTACCAAAGAGAGTGACAGAGCTGCCTTTTATTTGGTGTCTGAGATTTAAAAGGGTTGCTATTCTGTGAAATTAGGTTTATGGCTCATACCAAAGTCTATTTCTCTGCAGTATTATAAAAGTGGCTTCTTCTCATCCTTTTTCTTTCTATCCTTTTCTCTCATTGCTGGCTGACACTGCAATGGAAAAGAAAAAAGAATGAACATCTTCTGCTGTGCTGTAATACAGAATAATAAAAAGAACCCTAACATCTGTCAGCACCTGCTCTGCCTAGAAATTGTATCCCAATCCACAGATGCTTGGTTACCAGGCTTTGAAATCTGAATCTGTAATTTTGTGTTTCCCAGAAGAACAAGGACACCCTGTATCTTTTACTTGTACTTTAATTTTGTGTTTGTCAACTTTGAGAATGGATGCAATCTGTTGTTGTGGAATCTTTCCCCCTATGCCAGGCATTGGCTTACTTTTTGTTTTTTAAGAGTGTTATCCCATTTCTTCTTGATTTCTATGCTCATTTGATGCTGACCTTGCCAATTTATTTCATCCTGTGTGTCAGTTACCCTTTGTGTACTGAAAAATACATTCCACCTAAATTGCTTATAGGTTAATCCCTTCCTTATAACTTCAGTCACTGACATCTTACTTTTGAATTAGTTACTATCATTTTGTTGACCTTATCAATCTCAACAGTGTCCTTCCTTCTTCTAAACCAGCAACCAGAACTGAATGTTCCAGCCTCACAATAATCTCAAATGCACCTCAAAACCTAATGATAATCATTCTGTTTTCTCTCCAGGCTCCAAAATAAATGTTTGTGATGCTTTAGGCTTTCTTCCTGTGCTGCAGAGCAAGCTGCATGCACCAATTAATTAATCATGGATACTTGAGAGATTTTGAGAGGCAGGAGCAAAGGGTTTGAAAGTCATGTATGTCTTGGTTACACTATTAAAGTTCCACCTTCCTATGACAGAGCCACAGAATATAAGAGGGAACAATTTCCAGGTCTCAGACACCTCTTTACTGGGCTTTTGAGGTCTGTGAATGTTATACAAGCAGTTCACTTAGCCTTTGGGAGGGGGACTGTCTTCTGGTGCTTTACAGAGCATGATTTCATGAGCAGAATTTATTTATAGGATCTGAAAAAGCAATTTCCTCTTCAGCCCATGATAGGGGGTTAAAAAGTTAAAAAAAAAGAAGATCCCTACAGATCCCTACAGGGTTGCTAGAGATAAGGCACAGACCTTTCCTTCTAGAAGTCAAAACAAAGCATGTTTCAGCTCATGGCTATCACTTTTGCACGGGTCTCTTGATATTACCAATCCCCAGCCCTGGCTTCCTGTCTTCAGATTTGCCTTGCTGTTTCAATTTTTTTATTGAAAATAATTAAAAGTTGACATTATAGTTGTAGAGAATAAATTCTATTGCTAGAAGACAATTTTATTTTGAAAGTCTCAACATAACTCCCCTCCCTGTCACAAACTACATTTAATTGAAAGTGGCCCATCTCAGACGTTTACATTTATGTGTGGTTAGCAGCTGACAGTACTGCAAGTTATCTTACTGTATTCTGTGCTGGGTTCATAGCTACCAAAATCGGTGTGACAACTGTGACCCTCCTCCCACAGGAATAGCACTAATCTGAAAATTTCAGTCCAGTGATCGCTGTCTCCCAAATTTTAACGCCTGCAAAGCGATGAAGGTGTGACAGTAACAGTCACAGCGCTACCTGATGATTATCAGGGGCATTATACGGGAGGTGTTGGCAGGATTTCAAAGCAACAGTGAAACCAACCCTTTTCACAAGATGAAGTTGCATGTGTTTATAAAATAAGACTAATGAAATCCCAAATTATAAAGGAGGTAGAAGAGGACAGGGACTAGAACTGAAACACTTGTTCCAAATACTCCTAAATTTCCAGTGTTACATCCATGCACTTTCAATAACATTTCTATCATCTCATGGTAATGAATGCTAGTAACAAAGTTTCAAATATAAGAGTCACTGTGTACATGCAATTTTAAGGAATTTTCACTGAAGTGTTCTGAGTTGAAATCCATCTAAAATCTGGAAGCATTCAATACTTTTTCTGGCAGATTATATTCACTATTCAGTGACATTATAATAATGCATGAAATAAATGGTAGAGAGAAAAATAATTCAATGGTTCAAACCCTTCTATATTTGCAGACTTCAGCAGTCCTCTGTAAAAACCCACTTTTTCTATCCATGCTGCTCTCTCTTTAGATAAAGGGGAGTAATAATTCCTTTCCCATGTGAGGTATGTTGTAATGATGAAACCTTTTATAGTATGTGATTTTGGTTGTGATAGAGATGGATGAATATAGGAGATAGATAAATAGATGGATATGTGTGGGGAAAAGGTGCACTAGTTAAAATAGCATACATTTCTTCTTTTAATAATTTGTTCTTACAATGAGAAAGAAGTTGAAGCTGGTACTAGATCAATCTATGGAGATGATGAGGCATTGACAGATGCAAAGAACAAAAGAACATACAAAAGGACACTATAAGTTTCAGACTCAAAAATAAGCTTGCCATTGGCCTAGCCCGATACTAAAATGATTCTTTTTGTGACTAGAGTGGGACAGGATCTTTCCACCAGTTACAGCAAACAACCAGATTCTATCACATTTGCTCCAGTTCTTCCCAGGAAAGTCCTGGTACTTCAGAGATTCCCATCTCCAAATCAGATGTCCCTTCCAATAACAAGTATGAGAAAATATCTTTTCAGCGCATGATCACAGCCTTCTTCCCAGTATGACAAGATAAAAGGATATTCTCAGATCTTATGATACATCTCAGGTGACACATGTTTAATTCTGGGGAATTATATCTTATGTGAAGAATCATATGTGAAAACTCTGGAAAATCTACTAATATAGGTAGGTAAGGTCCTGCCAACATGAGAGATTCCTCAGAGGCTGCTAAAGGACAGGAAGCCCAGAGTCCATCCAGCAAAAACAATGCTTTGCAAGAGTTTCTATGTGACCCCCATCCCTGCCAAAGCTGTAAAAAATGAGCCTCCTTATATACTTAAGTTATTGTTTTCAGATGGCTTTAAATGAAGAATTGCCTCACAACACAAACCTACTTAGCAAATTGTGCAGCATTCTGCGTATCAGTTCAGCACGGGCCCCGCTGTGTGCTCAGCCTCATCAAGGACTCGCTCACCTTTCACCACAGTTGCTTTGGGAAAATGAAAGAACATCATCAACACGGCTTCCTGGAGTCAGAGATAAGGATGCTGGAAAAGTGCTAACATGATGGATACTGAGTACATGAGATCCTGCTGGCGATTGTTTTGTTCAGAGGACAAAATACCACTCAGCAGCCAGACACAAGCTGAACTCTGACCTTAATATCTGACACTGGGGGCCTGGTAAAGTACACAGTGGGGCTGAAAGTATGAGCATCAATGAGCTCTATCTGCATTGTGGTTGAAATCTTGAAAAGTGGTAAAATGCCACAAAATCTATGCCACGAGGATTAAATGTTAGCCACATGATATTTCCCTCAGGATAAGAAACAAAAAAGCTCAGAGGATAATGTTTATGTTACAGGTTTTGCACTGGAGAGACTGTTTTGAACAAAATCAGATGTAAACCTCTAGGAAGTTTTATAAATTTTGGCCACACACTTCATTTGGGAAATTTAGTACCAAAGAACTTCAGGACTTGAGAGCAAACTCCACCATTGGACTGCAGGGAACAGAAAAGCTAGATTTTTGTGGACAATTTTTTTGGAAAATGAATTCTATCTCAGTTTATGATACTTGGTAAATTACCTAAAAGAGAAAAGACAGGAAAAAAAGAAAAGGCAGGCATTAACAGTGTTAACAGACTTTTCCAAATGAAACGCTACAGAAAAAGATGTTCTAATCTAAGCTGAAAGTTTGATAGAATTTGAGGTATAACAGTTGTCCAGTATTGAAAATGAACAATATTTTCTGCTTAACTGGATGAGGAGTGGCCATGGTTTTGTTCACAAGCTATAGACTGCGGCCTTGTAGCAGCCAGAGTAGGATGTCAGGCAGCAGAACTGGCATGGCACAGACCAAGACACAACTGTACTAAAAGTCAAGATATCTGTTTTTCATTGGTGATGCATTGATGATGGGTTATAATGTGAAAAGGTAATAAGTGAAAATCTCCATGTTGTAGCTATGTAAACTCCAGAATTACTCAAATAATTTGTCTCTTTTTTACCCATTTGCTGCCTTCTTTACAGTAAGAGCTTTGACACATTGTTCCACACACAGTGAAAGAAAATCTTTGCAATCTGATGATCAATATGCTGTTTGTGTCTGGGATGAGAATTCCACTGGGCTGAGCACACACCAAATTTCTATGGAATGGTAACCCTGTTCCTTAAATTGCTGGTACTTTCTGCTTCATAGCCTGCCCCCACGCATCTTGTGTGTTTAAACAGATCTAAATGGCTTCTTTATCTTCTTAGCCTACAGAGAAAATAAATCTCATGCCTTGAGCATGATACCTTTGCATTCTACAGAGCTAAAAACTGTGAGGAGTTACTTTTTTAGTAAGACAGAGGGTTTTAGGAACTACTTTGGAGCTGCTTTCTGGGACTATAATTCTTCCCTTGACATCCTTTTGCTTCAGTAACCTTGTCTCTCTTAATCTCTGCATTTTTTAACTTGATAGTCTCTTCTTTATTTGTTTTCCAATTGACTCACTTTGTCTAGCAGACAAAATCTCTAGCCCCACATAGTCCACAGAATTTAAGAGTCCAGGCAAAACTAATTGGAAAGATAATATAAACACAGTGCTCAGAAGGGGAGACATGACACATAAATTACCAGATGCCTGTGAGCTTGTGCCATTCTCAGCCACTCTTTCTTTTCCCTCTCTGTAATTGCTGCTGGGGAATGGATGTAAAGCTGGCGAGACAGAGGTAGTTTACAAATAACTGCATAAACATGGAAATCTCTGATAGGAAAGACCATAGAGTTTAAATATTTTTCTGACAATAGTGTTCCTGAACTTTTTTGTAAATACTGAAACCTTGAGCAATTAGGGAATAAGCAACGATTCAGTGAAAAGTTCTGTGTGAAGTGATTTCCTGATAGTGTTGGATGCTCTTCTATTTAAAGAAAAATCTTCAGGTTTTATTTGACAAAGGGGATTAAAACCATGTAAGATGGGCAACCAGTATCCCATGTAGCAAACTTAGCAAATATAATTGAATGTACTTTTGGCTTAGTCTCTTTGTTAATAAAGGTTTTATAAGGGATTAAGAAAATATTAAAAACTGCTACAGACATGATAAACTTTGACTGGACTCTCACAATGATAACTTTTTTTTGCCCAATTTTCTGATAACTTATTAATAGAATCTTCAGTATGGAATCAGGATTTATCCATGAACAACAAAAATGGACTACATTTGTTAGCCACAAATATTAAAACCTGGGCAAATTGTGCATATTACTCTGAGTTTTTTTGTGGGCTTAAAGTGGATCTCACCCTCAAGCTGTCAATCAAATGAAAGAATTTAGTAGGCTCAGAAATTCTATGGCTGCAAAGGGAAGGGTTAATTCATAAGGATCAACAACTACAAGTTCTTAATTTGATCAGAGAGGGAAAATTCATGGTGGATGAAAAGTCACCTGTGGTGTAGGGGAGGAAATTGCAGCTTGACTGGTTGTTTGGTCTTTATTTCTTGATGGAAAGATAAAATGGTAGAGGTGCTTTCTTTCCGAGCACCTTGAAAAAGTGTTTCATTTTGCTTTTCTACAAAGTATCACTTTTTAACACCTGTAACAGAACTCTTGCTTAAAAAATATATTGGTGGGGATTCCCTTTCCTGTTAAAAGAACAGAACTGTTATTCTGGGTGGACATTTTCATTTTTTTGAATAAGACATGGCTTGGTCTGCCTCTGAATTCATGGAGCAGAAGGGTAACTTCAGCAAGAGATCCATGGGGAAAAGAACTCCTTGTACTCTTGTAGTATTTAGGTAACAGGAAAAGTTTCATAGCTCCTGGTGTTTTATTGAAAAGCCAAGAGAAGCAAAGGAAGATGCAACAGTTGTGGTTATTTAGCTGTCACCTGTTACTCAGGTTTTACTACTGATTCGTTAGATACTGCTAAAAATATCAAAGTTCAGCATACATGTTACCTGTTATTTGACTGTTAGGAGTGCTGTCACCAGTCAGAAACAGTGATTATTTGATTACCTCCTGTTAAAATACTGTCTGCTGTATTTGTAGCAAAACTATGAAGTCTTATTGTCAATTGCAGCTTGATTTATTTAGTGTTAAACAAACCAGGCAAAGCCATCTGTAAAACGTTGCTATCTGTAAAACCTGCTAGAGGTTTTTCTGGGGGTTTGGATTTAAAAAAAATATTTATTTCATTGTTTTTCTCCCCTCTCTGTGTCTTCTATTGACACCATGACACAGTCAGTGGTTTACAGTATATCTGAAGCAATGTCATCATGATGAAGTGGTGTCATCAGGCCAGGCTTCAGATCTTTGTTTTGACAAATAGTGTGAGATACTTCATTGAAAATAAGAAGTAAGCTGACATTTGCAAGTGGAAAACTACTTTCATTAAACCTTTTCTCTCTAATTTAAGACCCCCTCACTAATAAATGAAGGTGGCAGGAAATATCTCTGTATATTAGAGTACCGTGAGATGCAATTTGAAAGTGACAGATGAAAAATTGTTCCTGTAATAAACTATTGATTTTGTTCATGATCAGGACTGAAAGAACAGGATATGTAAGAATAAGTGTCTCTGACTCTGAGCAATAGTAAACACAGGGTTTAGTGCTTCAATAATTATATACATCATAGAAAACACAGAGAAGGTGATGGGCGAGGTAGGAAAAAATACAGATGGCTTTTAGAAGGAAAAAAAAAAATTGGAAGAATGTCTTCCAGTCCTTGAAATATATTCACTCCTAGATTACTAAACAGAGCTGAACATCTGCTACGAGCAAACCACCTCTGGAGCAATGAGGTGTCACTGTGACAAAAGTGCATTTTCAAGGCATTAGAATCAACTTGACTAAAGTAAATGAATGAACTGATTTTAAATACTAGACAGAACAGTTTGTCATAAAACATGGTCTTGTTCATACAGCAACATTTTAAAACTGTATGGGCAGCATGTCTTCAGCAAATAATAGATTTTAGAAGAGCACTGCTCAGACTCTCCATCAGGCCCTGTTACACTGAAATGCAAATAAATTCTCAATGGATACCTATTTATAAATTTATTTTATCTGTGTTCCTAGAGGTTCTTAGAGCAAAACATTAAGAGGATTATCTCTTTTCCTTTGAATGAGCTTGCTGTCTTAAGGGGGAAAATCAATAATTAGTCTACATGTTGTTCAGAGTCCCCACTCGTAAGCTTCCAATATATGCTGAAATTCAAAACTGAACTTTTAAAGAGTGCCTGGATGAAAAAGCTTGTAACTTGAAAGTACAAGACAATTATTTGGAGCTTGGGGTTGATTTTTGGTTTTGTGAGTATCTGTGACCTTTACTGAAAGGTATATGTTCAACATGTACACTTCAGGTTGTCCCCATGTCTCTTAACCTGACTTCACTCCATCTCCATTCTCAAAAACCCCTCCCAAGCACAGACAAAATTAAATCAATTTAAAATGGAGGAAAGTCACACACTCCCTACAGTCAGCTATTGTTCTCCCATTGTTGCCATTTATTTTAAATGAAAAGCTCAATATCAACGGCCTGTATCTTTCAGGCTCGTTCAGGTGATAAGTTGTGTGTGGAAGCACAACAAGGTAAAAGATTGGGCAGGACAGATAAGGGAAAGAAAATTCTGGAGTATAAGGGCATTTTGAGTTGGATGTCTACCTCTGGAACAAGGGAGTTGTAGTTGTTGCTGCCACAAGGGACTGACCATAGATTAGACCTCTAAGGAGGTTTAACTTTTCATGCTGGATCTGGAAGTGCTCCTAACACTGCATTTTCACCTTGAATAGCATCTGAGATATGGAGTATTCTGGAGAATGACTCTTTAAGATAGAATAAATAATAGGAACTTCTTTCAAATATTGAGGGAAATATTGAGGGAACCAGGAATATAAGCGGAGATCTGAGGATTACTTGTTTTCCTGAGACAAAATAGGATCCATCAGGAGCTAACTTTGGGTGGTAACAAACCGTTCAAAACCTGAGTTTCTCTGAGGAAGGGGCAGTGAGAACTACTTGCTAACTAAATACTGAAAATGTGCAGAAGTATAAAGGTTCACATCTGTTTAACTGTCCATCCCCCAGATTGATCCCACCTATGATTTCTTTATCCTCCTAGGACAAGGAAGGCAGATTCCTGACTCACTACAAAATCTCAGCAGAAGTTTTGTTTATACATGTGTTTTTAGAAGGAAGTGCCTAATGTTTCTAAGTGACAAAAAAAGTGGTCTGCACTTTGTTTTGTTTCACTTTTTCAGGGTTTTTTTTATATACTTTTTTATTGTACTCCAGTTATATGATGCCTTGTGATACTTGAAACAATGCATCCTGTGATTGTGGACAAATGGAGGCTGAAAGTTTGGAAAAGTATTCTAATCATCCAAAGAGTGAGTGAAAGCACGGATGTGTTTTCCAGGTGTGCAGTGGTGACGGGAAACAAAAGTTATTTAAGATAGCAGCTGATAGCCTGTAAGAGTAGATTGTACAATGAACTAGAAGTTTCAGAGACAAAGCTTGTCTTTGTCCAAAGTGCTGATATAGTTAAGGGGATCTGTTTTCTAGTCTTACAGCTATATTCTCTTGATCCCCATGCTTTATGGAGAAAGAGGGTCTGTGTCATCCCTCCCTGCCCCTTGATACAGATTTTGTCATTTTGTGTGTGTGTGGCTGTTACTTCTCTCTGAATCCCTGGAAAAGGGCTACACCTTAAGAAAAGCTATTGTGGTATTCAGAGGGAAATAAAGTTGTCCTGGCTTTGGTTTGTATAACACTGACATTTTGAAGATTAAAAATTGACAACCAAGCATCAAGAGTGAGCAGCCAAAAGACACCCAAAGACACTTGGAAAAAACCTAAGTGGCATATTAAGGACACTGCCTTCCTATTTGCCTTGGAGATGACTGTTCATGTTGAAGAAAAGGAGGAGAGGACCCTTCACTCATGGAATTCAGAAATTTGGTGAAAAGAAAAAAAGTTAGTCTTTGTTTATTTTGAGTTCAGCACTGGACGTACAAAAGATTGAGCTGGATTGTCAGAGTAGCTGTTAATACTGGAATTACCCATTTTGTTCAGTTTTTCTTTACTTCACCTTTCTTCCTTCAAAACCCAGAGGCTTCAGGTCTCCAGTCACAGAAACAAAATCTAGATCAGAATTTGGGAGTCTGCATTTGACTGATGAAAATACGCCTACAGACTTGTCAGGTTATTAAATAATCTCTTCTGTCACAAAATAGTTTCAGTTCACCATACTGAAATGCATATTGCCAAAGTGTTCTGGTTTGCTGGGGATTTTGTTCGCTTAATGGACTTTCCTGTAATTCAGTCTTTCCTTTCTGTAAGGAACAGACAACTGCCCTTTTAACAAAATTTGAAAAGAAATAGTAATTGTACATGAGACAACTTTTGCTTTGTCTTCAGGTGACTCAAAAGAGTGCAAGCGGTAGTTCTAATACATATTTTGTGAATTGAATAAATGTGGATTCCAGATTCCTTGGAGAATGTGCTGTGAGTTTGTCAAAGCCTGCAATGCTGGAGATAGCATTAACAGAGAACATTTCAGAACAGGGAGGGGGAAAAGGAGGCATAGGCAGGTGTAAAAATGGGCTAAGAAGGGAGGAGTAGCTATTTTATGAGGATGTCTACATAATCATGATTTGGGAGCTTTAACAGGGTATCAGGAATATGTCAGGAAGGAATTGTAACTTGAATTAGGCTACCTGGAAGAAGTATGTCTCATATCTAGATATTAAACTGTCAAAGGTAATTAGGTGACTAGTTTTCAGTCAGTATGTCCTGTTAAGAATGTGAAACAAGCTGACTATCGACTTTCTTGGTGATAGATGTTGTTTAACAGCTTATGACTAGATCAGAGAAATATTTATGGCACAATGGAGTAATAAACTCTGATTAGAATACCTATTAACTAACTAACTAAATAAATAAGTACTCTGAAAATTATTGAGATTGTTTCACAAAGAACAAGTCCAGGATTAACCTCTTTGACAAGTCTGACAGTTTGTTTGTGAGCATGTTTGCCAGGTAGTTCTGCCAGTAAGATGGGAAATGAACCAAGCTGGCTTCTACAACTCACAGTTGTAGGGGGTGGGACAGGTGGGTGGATCTTTTTTGTTTTAATTCAATTATGCTTGACTGATGTCTGTTCTCATAAAGAAACCCACCATGAAGGTTTTTCATTGTTAATGCAAAACAAAATGGAGCATTAATGAATAACAACTGCCTGAACCAGTCCTTTTCTATGTAAAGACATATCAAGTTTCTCAGTTATCTCTTTGCCAAAGCTGTATGTAAAACCATTTAAAAAATATTTTGGTAGGAGTAGCTGCTTTCAAGTTTATGTATTCCATACAGTTCAGTAAAAAATGCAAGGAACGTGGCAAAGAGAACTGCTTGAAAAATTTCAATTTATTTTTCAGTAGTTTTTGAATTTTCACTGCCTGCTGCATATAATAACTGCAGAGAAAATGGAGTGACTAACAGATGATCAAGAGAAGGCTGATGACTAATATTTATTGGGTATTGAGCCACCCTGCCTTGCCAGCCTTGCTTGTACTTCAGTAGCCAGCCTTGAGATCTACCTGCTGTAAATAAATCCCTTCAGTAATGTTCTTTCTATTCCAAGTGAAAAGAGGAGCTGTACATGTCTGCAAATTCTCCAAGAATGACTTGAGTTAATCTGTAAATATTTGATCCAAAAATCCAGATTTCATGATGAAGGATCTCCTGAAAAGGAATCAGGGCAAAATGAATGTCTAACTTTGTAAGTACATGGCAAAGGGTGCTGGATTTTCTGCTAATGGTTTTTGTGGTAAAAATGGTCCATCTAATATATGGCTGCTACTTGTTAAGGAAAAGACTCAAGTAGTACTCCTGCTAGGGTCTCTCTTGCATGGATTTCTGACCCTCACAGAGATAAATAACAAAATTCCAGAATTTATTCAAGTAAATCCATGAAAACAGCCTATTGAGCCTACCACTTGATTCTTTCAAGCCTGATTCCCTACTGTCTATAGCAGGTCCTGTACTACTGCAATAACATTTCAAATAGATATATTTGCTTTCTAGGTAGCTCTTAGCAGTGGTCATTCACATTTCAGAATTCTGCCATTTTGTTTTGCTCAAAGAAATCTCTTATGTACATACATATCTCTGTAATGGATCAAGTAATTCCATAGAATCGCTTGGGTTGGAAGGTACCTTAAAGATCATCTCATTCCAATCCCTCTGTCGTGGGCAAGGAACCTTCCACTAGACCAGGTTACTCAGAGCCCCATCTGGCCTGATCTTGAGCACTTCCAAGAATGCACAGTCCACAACAGGGCAACCTCCAGTGCCTCACCATGCTTAAAGAATTTCTTCCTAATATATAATCTAAACTTGTCATCCTTCAGCCTAAGGCCATTCCCCCTTGTTCTGCAACTCCATGCCCTTGTGAAAAGTCTCTGTCCAGTTTTTGTAGACTCCATTAGGCACTGGGACTCTGCTGTAAGATCTCTCCAGAGTCTTTTCTTCTTGGTCTGAACAACTTGCAGCCTGTCTTCATAGGAGAGGTGTTTCAGCCCTGTGATCAACTTAGTGACTCTCCTCTGGACTCATTCCAACAGATGATTACTCTGTTTCAGGTGATTGTTCTGTTTAATCTATCTGCTTATTACCAGATGTTGATGGCAGAAATGAACAAAAACTCTGCTCTTTGGAAATATTAATTTCTAACATAAAGAAATGCCCATGATTAAGAAATAATACAAAAACTGCTTTGAAATTGTATTGGCTTGGCCTTTGCTATTGAATTTTTCCCCCCCAAATCTATTCACCGTGTTTCAATTTGGGGTACTTTGCATGATAGGAAGAGAAAGCTATTATGACTGATTTTGGAGGGTAAGACTTAGCCCTACCCGGTTTGGAAAAGAATTGCATCCCATGTATATTTTTTGTTTTGATTTAATGTCAATATAAATTTTCTTCTGATTTGAAAACTTTGAAATTGCTGCTTATTATTTCTACTGTTACCTCCACCATTTTACAGACTTATTTACTTATCTCTTATTGCATCGTTTTAGTGCCAGTTACACAAAATATGATCCATATGTGGATTGTGGTTCACATTTGTAAACTATGTAAACACTGTCAAGCCTTATGAGTTTAAACAGCAGAGTTTACTTCTGCTAAGAAGTATTCTTAAGTCCATTATAAACAATACAGATGTAGAATGATAGTGATTTTTTCAGACAAACTAAGAAAAAAACTCTTAAAGATATTATTTCAAAATGCAATTGATAGAAGGTGCAGAAATAAGAACACGGATTTTTGGCTTCGGGATGTGAAATAAATTTTGAAAAAGAACAACACTTAAGCCTAGAAGGGGGATTTAAAGCTGCAGAAGATGTTGAGTGAACTTAGGCTGATTCGAGTCGTGCAGTTTCACATTGAGCACAGCTATTTCCTTAGAAGTGTGCTACACAGCATGTCAGGACCTGGAAATACGTTGCCTGTGTAATGTCAGGACCTGACTCAATCAGCAGTTTATCTTTAGACCAAGAACAGTAGGATCAAAACCTCAGGGTAGTAAGCCCTGGCACCTTTAGGATGTTTCAAAGCAAGCTGCTATTGAATAAGCTAAATCTCCTGTGCCCTCCTTTCTCCTGGCTACAGAGTACAGCCTGACATGGCAGTTCCACAGGACCTGGGTGCATCCACCTCCGCCTATCTCTTTAATACCATGGAAGGATGCAGTGGGAGAATCAGCACAATATGTCCCCATCTTGTATTAAGCTGTCAGTGAATATCTAAATCACTTCCTTTCCTGTCACTTCATCCCTTGACTACATCCTTCGAGACACAACACCATTCAGCAAGAACCACCAGAAATACCCTCTGAAATGATATGTAAATCCGGCAATTCATCATGCTCTATGTAGTACAGGTTTAATTCTTCCTGCTAGGCCTCAATCTGCTGAAACATTACTCTGATATACAGTACAAAAGCAGTAACAAAGATGTTCATATCAGCCCATTGTGAGCTGGTGGCAGGGAGAGAAATCAATGAAGCCATGGGGACAATGGCTGGGGTTTAAACAGGCTGCAGAAATTTGCTAAGGCGAGGACAAAAGCCCAGGCGCTGAAAAGCGGGCTGCCCAGGAATTCCTCAGGCTCCATTATCCCTCCAAACAATCCTCACTCAGAGCCTGGATTTGCATCTCTAATAGGGTTCAGGGTCTGTTTGTGAAGGGCTTTCGCTGGGGCTGACCCCATCTCTCAAGATCACATTGATACCCGGGCCTCGCCCCTGCCCCGGCCGGCTCCGGGCAGGGCAGTATCATGGGAAAATGCACCCGCTTAAAAGGGAGCCGAGGAAGGCAAAAAAAATTAAAGGCTTGAGGCAGTTTTGGTGGTACTTAGCAAGGAAAATTACTCTGGCAAATAATAGAACCTACTGCTGGTAATTACTGCTAACAAGCTTCCCCCAACCCAAATGTGACACTTGGACTGATGTGAGAAAAGCTGATATAGGCCAAGCTTATTAAGCCTGAAAGAAAGGAGACTCTTCCCTATGAAAATACAGCACTTGGAACCTGCAAATCCTGTAATCTGGTGTTACCAATTACCCATTAAAACAGAAAATAGAGCTGTAATATTTAAGGTCCTTTCTAGTATATGTAGTGCCAGATGCTCTAATCAGAAGTGATTTAAAATTGAAAAATATTTTGTGTCATTCATGTGCTTCTGTTTAAATCAAGCTTGGCTTTACTTACTCCATCTTCTTCTAGAGATAAGTGACAATCTGTCTTTTAATACTGCTATGGTAATTATATTGTTCTAAGTTTTCTGAAAACACAACTGTCTTTACTCTTTGAAAAAATACTTTTCAATTGAAAAGTCAATTGAAACCCTCTTCAAACTTTCCTGGGTGTAGGTTCCATATGTGGATCTCCCTGTTCTCTTCAAGTGCATTGCTTTGTTTACATAAAATTATGTCTCTTGCAACAATAATTTTTTAAAAAATTAGAACCATGCAAATATCCTCCAAAATTTATCTAGAGTATTTAAAATAATTTTTCCAAATTCAAAGGAAACGTTTCCAGGCTGGCTATGTATTTAAAGAAGACTATCTAGAAATAGGACTTAATTCCTACTTAACCTCAGTATCCCTCATTTCTGAACTAGAGTGGGCTATAAGTATTTTTAGCCAGGCTCTAGGTACAAGCATCTTTGCACTAAAATCAGCTCATCTGCATTATTTCTGTTTTTTTCTAGAGGTTCTCTTCTACTGTGCTGCTTACACTGAGTGAGGTTCAGTTAATTTCAGAGACAGTTAAAAAAAAATACAGTAATAATGGAGGTGATGTTTGAGGTACAAGGCAAGACTACAAGGAACAACAGTTACAGACTGCCACAAGGGAAACTCCAGCTGAATAAAAAAAAAAAAAAAGGAGAAAATAATCCTTTGCTATGAGCAAGGTGAGGCCCTGAAATAAGCTCAAATAGGCTGAACAATCTGTATCCTTGTAGAAGTCAATATTTTGGTTACATTGGACACTGGGCTTCCTGACTTAATTTTGAAGTTGGTTCTGTTTGAGCACGAGGTGCGGCTAGGGGTCCTCCAGCTAACCTTTCTGTACACCTCTGAAGTTTATCTTTACAATTTGCTCATTTTTCCCATCTTCTCTCCTGTTGTGACAATCTCCGAGCTGGGAGATGACATCTTTGAATACCTGTTACATCTTTGGATAGAACAAAACAGAATCAATAAGTGAGAACTCACAGTGTGAAAATTCCCAACTAAAACTTGCCAAAATCAACCTTGAGTTTGCAGAAACCCACTGAATAAAATATCTTGTCGCTACAAAATAAAAAAAAATACAGACTGATGTAAGGTTAGGTGTGTTTGTTTCCTTGTTTGCATTTTAAGATTTTTTTGTAGTCTGTCATTTGAAGGCTTAAATGTCAGGAACTTTGAGACTCTGGCATCATAGGGCTGTATATATTGACTTTTACTGGACCAAAGTGAGTAAGCTGAACCCTCAGGAATTTTTTTGTTTTGCTTCAAAACCATATGGAAACTTTCAGTCCACGTGGTCTTTATGAATTTGTGAAGCTGTACTCCCTTCATCAGCAAACACCTCGGATTAATTCAGGCACCCTTGAGCATCTTTACAAAATTTGACATTGATTAGGGAAAGAAAATTGTAGATTGCAGGGCCTTTCCTTAAATAAAGAGGAAAATTATGCTCTGTTAGAGGAATTCAACAAAATAACGGGTGTCCAAATTATTAGCATGCAGAATGAATAAAATATTTGTATTTATATGGCATTTGGATAGGTCTCTAAATCTTACAGTGCATACAGCAACATTAACTGTTATTTTGCAGTATGTTTTCTTTTAAGGATTAAATTTGCAGATCTGCTCTTTTCCTTTGTGTTTGGGGAAGCTGTTATATCTACAAGATGGAATCTCATTACTGTGTATAATTGTAATTATGTAAATCAGGTTATTTCTGCCTGTCTTATGTTTAAAAAGCCAAAGGAAATTGTTGATGATCTAGTTAGTGTGATACATTCAAAGTGATTGTGGATACAGCTGCTGAACTTCTCCATAACATTTCTAAAAACCTCCCTTTTCTAAAACTGTGACTAAAGCTCATCCTGACCAGCTGCTATTTTTGAATTTATTCACCTCAAACTTTAGGAGAAGAGAAATTGGTTTTGTCATCTAATTAAATTTAGATTTAAAGTCTGTAAGTTTAGTCTGTAAATTTAGTTGCTTCTGTGAGGAAATTTCATTCCAGCTGAGTTATGTCACCTGGGTACAGACGTTAAATTGGTTTCCAATAATGCCTTGATCTCCCAGTACATTTTGAAGTGGAGTCGGCAACATTGTTTGCTTATGCAGATGAGGAGCCAGGTGCACTGAGAGGAAAACTCACTTCTCAAGGTCATTCGAATGAAGCTGTGGTTGGGTTTGGGTATAAACTCTTACCTTCTAACTCTTAGCTCAATATCTATCTCTCCATTCATTTTATTTGTGTCCCTGCCTAAGAAGTTAACAAGGTTCCTATATTTTCTCCAGTGGTCCTATGCCCACAAAACTGTCTTCCTTAGAATTTTACATGGAAAAGAAATAAATCAAATTTACTTGAACTAGAGCAACATTTTCCTTGGTGCTAATTGAAGGGAGAAGTAATTGGGCTGCAGCTTCTTTTTGGTACAGAAGTATATTAAGTTATCCTTACTGATATCTCAAGTCCAGGGAATGCCAATGTGTTCACTGAGGGCTGGTGCAGCATACTGAGGTGGAGTTTGACTCTTGTATTAATGCTCTGGGCTAACTGCACTGAACTAACCCTGGGACAAATCTCATATTTTTGAAAAAACCCCTTTCTTCTTTTATGTCCAAGCCATGAGCAGCCAGTTGCTCTAGGAGGATGCTGTGGGAGATGTGTTAAAAGCTTTACTGAAGTCTATCTGGACAGTATCCATGGCCCTTCTTTTGTTTTCTCCATGCAAAAGCTAATTAATCTCCTTTCCACTCATATACCCTAATGTGCAGGTTTACAATAGTAGGTCACTTGCTGAATACATGAATTTTCATTTTTAATGAAGCATTTAGAGTTGTCCAGGACAACATAAATTTGAATGGCCTAGAATCAGTGTAGAGCTGCCTGGCAACAGCAATTAGTATTTAATGCTGCAGTGAAGGTAGTTACTTAACCTTCATTCTAACACAGAGATATTTCTGCCATAGATAAACATATTATTCAGATGCTCCTTAAATTAATTCAATTAAGCCTAATGTATCCTTAGGAACAAGCTAAGGGTGAAAGAATTATCTCTTGGAACTTTCCCTAAATGAGTGCCTTGAAGAAAAAATTGGGCTCAGATATTATTCTAGCTAATGGGTTTGGTTTTTGTGGGTTTGGTTTTACTTTTTATTAAAGTATTAAGCTCTGGAGTTGCATTTAACTTGTCTGGTGGACACTGAAGTCTGAGATGAGGGCTTTTCTGAGAAGTCTGAATTTCAGGTAATGTGAGTGTCTTGTTTTCTTCCTCTCCTTTGCATTGCTGTAATTCTTCAGTGTGTTAACTCTGTTTGGATTTTCTTGTCTGCACTAAGGCTTTTTCATAATCATGATATGAAGGTGATGGCTCCTAGAGGTACAGCTATAAGTTTTGTTCTCATAAATGCAAACAAATATATAATGATTTACCTTAATCATTCCTGGCTATGAAGATTGCTAATCTTGTTAGTGAAATTTAAGGTATCATATGACTAATATATACACTGCCTAACTGGTACCTATGAATTATACATCCATAAGTGAGTTATATAATTGGAGGACTTAAAGCAAAAGGAAAGAAACTGTCTTCTGAAGGAAAGGTCTCTTCCTCTTGCTTTTATTAAGTTGCTGTGAAAGATTGCAAACACCAAATCAGTGAAAGTATGCTTTGGCTTTGGGTACTATGATTGATGGCCCGCTGTGAAAACGAGCCCTGTGAAACTGCTGAATTAAGGACAGCACCGTGCTCTTTCTCTTCAAATTGGAGAATATTCAAATGACTGAGCTCAAACAGCTCCTATGTTTCTGAATTTGACTCAGTTCTTGAGCTTGCAGTCTCTTTGCAGATTCTGACTTCACAGCACAGTTGATGCTAATTATATTAGCTCAGGCATACACAGGAGTGCTGCCTGCAGTCACTGGAACTCTGGCAAGGAAAGAGCTTCATCAGAAAAGGCATGTTTGGGTTTAAGTTAGTTGTATGTAAAAATTATTTTGACAGAAAGTGGAATACAGCAGGTAAAACTATTTTTGAGAGGTTTTTGGGTTTTTTTCCCCTAACTGGCAGTTCTGTGATGTTCATCGAGTATTTTCAGTTTCAAAGGGAGTTCTCTCCTCTGGCATTTGTGGCACAATGCAAAAAGCCATCCTGGGCCCACATTTCTTCTGCCTTGTTCCCAATTTGGTTCTGTGTCGGCAAAGCAACCCTCAGCCATCAGCTGAGGAGAACTGCAGGGACACAAGGAATTCCACCTCTCAGCCAGTATCTGTGACAACAACCTGGAACTCAATGTGTAATCCTGCTTTAGCACCCTTGGGCTTTTTTGCATTCATAGGAGCAAACAATAAAACCTTCAAGTAAGCAGACTTCTAGAACTGTTTTTCTGGTCTTGGTGAGGTAAAGGCTCACTTAGTTGCTGATCCTATGTACCTGTTGTTAAAACTTGAGCAGGGGCAGGCTATATCGTTTTTAAAGTAGTTTTCTGGCTAATAATTGTTTAGGAATAGAAGTTTTGATTCAGAGTTCATAACCAAAATGGGCTTGTCCTGGCTACCAAAAAGACTTGTCTTGTTAGATGGAATCAGGATAGGTTATGCAGAGGGAAAAAAATTTGTGCTCATCATCTCTAGAGATATTTGGAGATGTCAGTAAGGGTTACTGGGGTTTGACCAGTTCAAGGAATATATTGTTGGGATGGGTAATATTGAGTAGCTGACAGGTTACTACTCCATGAAATGCTCTTAGCCTACCTCCCGGATTCCTCTTCCTCCAGCTCTTGTCCCTTTGCCCTTTTTAGTTCATCTTGTCAGAAATGAGAAATGGCTGCACTTGGTTTAGTTTGTGGCAAACAAGAAAGGCAGTCTACAGCTGAACTTGAATTGTAGGTCATCATAACATTTCTTCACTTTGAGGATTTTCTGTTTTATGAACTGGACATTTTTGTTGAAGGGAATAAAGGGAGAGAGCTTCACACTGAGCAGGGACTGATATCATTGGAGAACAATGCTCTCTACAAACCACATATTGTACAGGCAGCTACAAAATGAGCTTTCATGCAGGGTTCTGTCAGTGTCACTCAGCCCTGCCTGAATGGACAGAGCTCTTGTGATTTATCTTCCATTCATCAGTCAATACCCAGTACTTTTTCAGCAGTGATGGATAAGATCTCTTGCTAAATATACTGCTGCTGCCTGCTGAGTATTGTTGAGCCTGAGAACCGAACAGGAAGGCGAAGCTTCATCTATCTCACACACGGAGCTGCATGTTAGGAAAGTTACAGGAGGTTTCTGAGCAGTTTAGAAAAGCACCTGATTAATTTTGGATTCTGCAGGTGGAGGGAACATGACTATCCTATTTTTTTTTTAATTATATATTTGTGTTTTAGCTGGTGTCTGTGTAAGAAGGATGTATCTGGCTCCAAAGCTGTTCCAATTTCCTAAACCCTTCCAAAGCTGCTGTATTTGCAGGACATTCAGCATACACAGTGTAGTCCTCTATATTTTCGTATTTCAACATATTGAGATATTTCAAAAAATGTTATGTACTTTATGTGTAAACAGAGACAGATGTATTTTATAGCAGTGCCCATTCCCCTAGCACAGGGTTGCTCAGCAAGCCACTCAGACTTCACTCCTTCACATCACCTGGCTTCTGAAATATGGCATCCTGTGCTTTTTAAACTCAATCCACAAAACCAAGGCCTCCACCTTTTCAGAGCAACCAATTTATCTCACATACTTGTGGCCTCTGGAGTGCAATATAGGGGAAATGGAAATACCTGTGGGCAGAAACTTTTCTCTCTCCTTTTAAAGAAGGCTCTATACTCATATTTTTGGGGTGAGGTCACAGATCTTTACATGACAGTAGGATTATGATCAAACCAAAAATGTTCTGAGCAACCCAAACTACTTTTTAAATGTAAGACTGGGCATGCAAATGGAAACACAAGCGTCAGAGGGTTGAGGTAAACGCACAAAAAATATTTTCTGGCTCAGCTCTGGCACCTCTTTTTAGTATCTTGAGCAATAGAAGCTCTTTTAATTATTTAAATAGAGGGACTAATCTTCCTATGGAAGAAAACAGCAGTTCAGTCTAAAAAAAAAAGGAATTTAATAGGTGTACCCTCTGTTGAGGGACTTGATAGCCTCAGGATGCTGAGAATGATGCAAAGGGAAAGCAGCACCTACAGAAATTTTACTTTGACCTGATTGTTGGTGCCCCTGAAACATCATCTTTCCTAAACAACCCAGGATTTTATTCCTTAATTATGTGCCTAAATTGATTTTGCTGTCAGTAAATAATGCCAACATTCAAGCACCACCCCATCACCAAAAACTGTGGACAGAAGCTGCTGAATTTAGAGCCGACAGCTTGTTCCACATCAGTTAATATATTTAAGAACAAAAGCCCATGCAGAAGAAATCCCCAAGTAATTTGGGTAAAGAGATCAAGCTGTGTTCTGGGTGAATCTCTCCCTAGGTTTTTTTTTTCTCTTTCCAGGAAACTTGAACAACAGTGTCAGCAGTCTGCTAAGAATTTCAAGGTAGTCAGTAGAATGTGCTTTGAACACAATTTTTTAAGGCAGATAAATGATCTGAGAAACTCAGATTCATGGGCTATAGGTATTTATTGCCAATTTTAAGAGTTCATTTCCAGCATTTTATCACAGGACATAGGACACTTAAGTAACTCTAATAACCCCTTGTAAGGAAAAGAAGGGAGAAAGGTCTAAAAAATTTCTGATGACAGTAATGTCTATTTCAGATACTTAAATATAATGATGCCAGTAGGTGCTGCTTTAATATTGCCAGCTATAGTCATTTTGGAAGATGTTCTTTTGTTTCAGGAAGATCATAAGTATGGTGACATGTGATATATTTAGTGCAAATGAGTACTTAAAGAAGCAGCTGTTAAAAGATTAAACAGTCACATAAAAACTTCTTATGGTTTTATAGAAATTAAAGCTGTCTCCAGGTAATCTAATTTTATATGCACCTCTTGTTCAATTTTTTTAGATTTTTTTTTTTTTTCACCTTGGAAAATCAGCCAGAAATGTTTAATAGTAAAAAAGAGGTTTCTTGCCAGAATAGTAAGATTTTCTGCTTTAAGTCTTTTCTTGTCACTGACTCAGTGGAAGACAGCCAAAACCCACATTCTGTTTGGTCTTTCTCCTGGGCTTAGGGTAGATTGTGATCTCTTCATCAGCTTTTTATATGGACAAAAGGGAGGCCTCAGATAAGAGAGAGCCACTGGTGGCACTGTCAGGAATTTTTTTTAATGCATGTTTTTGTCTAAATTGTGTTGTAGAGAAACGTTGTAGAGAAAATGTAGAGAAAACATGTAATAATCTCCTTGTCCAGCCAACTTAAGAGAGCCTGTCTGATGAGGATTTAAATAGCCTGAGTTTTCAAAGTCTGAACACCTTGGGGTGAGCTTTCAGTATCATCTTCCCAATTATCTGAATTTCTGAATTTGTCTACTGAATTTCTACCATTTGTCAGGGCCTCCACAGCATAGGGTATTCCAGGTGGACAGGAGGGACTTTTCAGTGCCTTCAGGGTTTCCTGAGCATTCATATTCACCATTCTGAGGGTAAATTTAATTTTAAATAAATTTTTAAAAATTCAGAATTTTGATTCAGTGATGTAAGTGGATAAGATTTATTAGTTAGGCATATTACGATTCCCAAATGGAATTTTAAGTTATTTGATATGTTTCAATGTTTTGTTTGGAACTGATGAGCAAGATATTTCTAAAACAACAAAACAGAAAAAAAAAAAAAAAAAAAAAAAAAACAAACCAACAAAAACCCAAACCAAACCTGAGAGAAAAGATGGATGTTTTTAACTGCTTCCTCAAGAGATAACAACTTTGTAAATCTGCATGGGACATTTTCCCAACTGAAGTTGGGACTATCATCCACATCCGCTCATATGAGGGGCACTTTAATGGACAGCTGACTTCCATGGACTTAATATCTGAATCTAAAATGTGCTTTATATAGTATATTCCCATGCTTTTCCTTCATGGATGTAGCAAAGAGGTTCTAGCTTTTTCTGGTTGCAGGTTCGCTTTTTCTTTTTCCCACTCTGGATTATCTATCTGCTTAATTGGATGAGGGTTGTGCATGTTGTTTCAGTGAGTTAATTTCTGGAGCATTAATTATTTGATAAGCTCTAATGAGGATTTAGGCTTGAAGACTCCCATAAATTTGAATATTAAAAGTTTAATAAAATAAATCCAAAAAGTTAGCTTTTCTCTTTTTCTGACAGCTTTGGCAAGAAGGTGGGTAATTAAGAGGAAAGCATTCCATGCCATTTGCATGAGAATAGAGTAGACAGAAAGAAGGATGACATATTTGTCCTCTGCCTTCAGAAATTAAAGTCTCAGGGAAGGGAGATTGCATGGCTATTGAAGCCACCTCTTGGATCTGATTTCCCAAATTACCCCAGCGTAAATGAGAGGACAAATCTGTTCTAATTTCCTGGGCCTCATGGGTGTTGCCTCCCCTATCTTTTGAGCTGCTCCAATCCCAGCCATATTCCTGGCAGACTTGTGCTGAGGCTGGCCAGAAACCTGCACAGGGCTGAATAAATAGCCACGTCCTGACTTATTTCAGAGTGTTTCAAGATGAATATCTGCACCTTTATTTTTTGTGGCCTTGGTCCTGCTGGAATCCTTGTCAGGATTTCCACGAATGTACTTTAAACTGAGATGACAAAGACTTGGGTAGGAGATTTATTCCCTTCAGGTCTCCTGTAGGCAGAAGTTTGCAGACTGTTTGCAATCATTTCCCTTTGAAGTTCTGGGCTCTTTTTGATGAAATGGGGAGAAACAACAATTGCAGGACTGCACATTGCTGTAATGAGCTCTGCCAAATATTCTAGAGAAATTGTGCCAAAACCCGAAAGTTTAAGGAGGGTTCAGTTTTGCAGCAGTGTGAGTTTGTAAATAAAGTTTTATTTCATGGTGTTTTCCTGTTTAGATAAGTGTTAACAGTTTCAAGGCTCCTTGGAATGAACAGCTGTGTTGGAAACATTCCAGCAATTAAGCTCTTCAGAGTAGCTCCTATGCCTTGATATTGAAACGGTTTTACTTGGAATATGGCTCAAGACTATTATTATGTAGTGGCATGGAAGTTCTACACTTTAACTTGAAGTAAATCCCTGCCATTCAGATGGACATTCTCAGTTATGACTATTAATAAATTAACTCAGTGTTCCAGGTTTCTTCTTCTTGCTTTTATTGTGTTGTGTTTTCACATTAGTTGCCATCCCAATTAACTATGGAGTGGCTCAGAAAAAATAGGTGATAACACTGAATCTTTGCAGGTGGACATAGCTGATGACTTGCCTGATTTATTTCTGTTGCCTGACAATTGATGATAACTTTACAAAACCAGACCATTGCAGTATTCATCACAAAGGTACTGTCATGGGTTTTTTTTCCAAAAATAAGTTTGCAGAGCCATGTTTCACTGTCCATATTACTTCATCATTTATTTTAGTTGGTCTTACATATTTACTGTTTGGTGCACAAGATGATTTACAAGTTGTACAGATTTATCCTTCAACGTCCAAACTTTCTTAAAAATAGAAAGAGAGAAATTAAGGAATTCTTCCTCCTTTGTGACATGGGCTGTCTTTGCATTGCTTTTATATTTTTATGTAATGGAAAACTGAATTTGGCCTCAATGAAAATAGTTGTCCTGTAAGTATTACTGGGTTTGGATATCACCTTACAGATTAAAGTTAGCACCCTCTCTGTTAATTGTTTTTCAGCTATTCTGTTGGTTTTAATTTTTCTCTCTTCTGAGTTTCTACTTGATCCAAAGAAGCCACTAAAATTAGATTATGAAGTAAGCAGTGTTTACAGACCCCTTACTTTATAGAAATGGCTGTCATGAAGTGGTCATGCCAAGCAGTAACTAGAAAAGAGTTACTCTATGTCTTTTCCAATGCACATGCTGAAACTTTGAGTGTTCGAAGTTAACAACTGAACTTTTAGGATGATTTGTCCTACTACAAGAACAATGCAAATTTACTTCTGTCTAAAGATGATTGTGAAAAGATTCATTACAGAAAAGCCCAAGACATCCTTTCAGGGGACATGCACTTGCTGACCTGGTTTCTCTTGCTTTTCTGTTTGTAAGGTTTGGAAGAGATGATCACAGACACATGGAAAATGAACTTGACATGCAAGTGTCTCTAATGTTTATTGGACATATCTGTTTATAATCTTTTCACTTTCAAGGTTTGTGTTGCTCAGGGAAAAAAATCACAGTCAGGTCAATAGAATTTGTACGTTTGGAGCACTGCACAACACTGCTTTTAATCATGAAGTAATTGCAAGAAATAAACATTTATAAGTAAGCTTGGAGTGATTTCTCTATCATTGATATGCCTTTTGATGTATCTGACCTCCCTTATAGAGAAAATATCTGAGTCTCCCTTGTTATGCTCCATCTATTATGACTAATTTCTGCTGTTTGAGTTTAGCATCCACACTGCTTATTCAAAAGCTTTGGTGTTTTGGCAGCAAAATCTGAACTATCTTTGCAAGTTCAAATCTTGGCCACCAACCCACCAGCCTAAACTATACGGGATTCTGTGCAATGTTAAATTTTCAACAGGAACAAGACTGCAAGGGGACTCCATTTTCTCTCCCCTCACAGCATTTTGGAGGGTCTGATAATTCTCAAATTTCAGGCTTTAGTTTAAACTTGCTTCCAGCTGCTGTTCTTGTGAAGCAGTGCAAGTTAGGAGAATACTCTGAAATTTTACTTAGAACATAATTTTTCAATACTCAGGTGCTCGTACACACCACATGAATCTCTAATCGTTCAGGATTTTACAAATACTAATATTTCCAATCAGTTTGTAGTTCCAGCTCATTGACACCTTCTCTTCTTCCTTTATTTAAACACCATCTACTGATGTGACCCCATATATTTACCCATTTTATTAGAGATTATGATGTATGGAGGACAAAATCTCTTTTCAGTGTTAGAAATATGAGGTATTCAATAGTCTAACCCCCTCCTTACGTGCAGGGATTCTGAAGGGGAGGAAGTCTTGTTTTGAGGGTACAATATACTCAGTGGTTAAGATCTGGCTTTATCTGCTTGTGTAGCTTCATTATGAAATCAAGAAAGTTCTATGCTTACCTTTTAGATGTTAATTTAAAGGGTAATAAGAATCTTTCATAAATATTGCTTTTATTTCCTTGAAGCTCACCATCAAATGAAAATATTTTTGGAAAAAAAAATCCATGAAAATCAAGTTTCTACCACAGAAACATTTTTAAAAATTATAAATTTCAATTTCCTCCAAATAGATTTAACTTTAATAGTTATATTTGGATTGAGTACATGGTGCTAGAATTCTGCAGAGACAGCTACTGGTTCTTTAATCACCAGTTACTCTTATTTTCAGCAAGAATTTGATCCAAGTCATTCAGGGGTGTATTGTTTTCTCTGCTGTGCTCAGTTCTGAAGTACAGTTTCCTTCACTCCATTGATAACAATGAAGCATGTGAAAGGAAAGGCCTGATTCATTAATCATGAATCATTACATTTGTCAGTTGGCAAAGGGAGACTTCCTCATTTATCCCTTGAACGAAATTAGGTCTGGCCTTGCTGCAGTTAGAAATTCAAAATTACCTTGGCATCTCTCTGTTGCTGTTTATATGTGCACCATAAAATGGCAGATGGCATTTTATTAATAGCAGATGAGCTGAGCCTTTCAAGCTACTTTTTTTCCTGAGATTTGGTTTCTTTGAATTTGAAACCACACCTACCTACATAATTTTGTGGTGCTTCTGTATAGTCTCCTAATTTAAAAAAAAAGAAAAAAACCCAACAGCTTAATGTGGTTTTAACTGCACCTGCCACTCTCCTCCCACGTCTGAGATCGCTAATAAAATACATCATAAAGATGAAGCTTGAAGAGTTCATAGTTTTTACCTCCTGCATACTTTCTTTTCTTTCTAGAGGTAGCTGAATAGAGGAAGAAACTGACTTGATACACAAATCCTGATTTTTATTGTAGCTCTAAGTTTAAACACTACCTTGATCAAAGCATTGCAAAATATTAATGAAGTTTCCAGGTTGTTCTCTTTGGAAAACCTGAATGTCAACCAAAATAAACACATGGAGGAAATCTTATATCCATAGTATTTATTTTCTTCTTTTTTTTTTTTTTTTTTTTTTTTTTAACCTCTCTCGCTTAATATGCACACAGCAGACACTTCTGAAGGAACAGGCCATGCATAAAAAAAATATACATTAATTTTGAGTGACAACCACTTAGGATTCACTCACTTGAGAGACTACCACAAGTCATGAAGAGTTGCACCCATTAGAAGAAGTCGAATCTGTCCTTGTGATAGCCACATCAAAAATCTTAGAAGACAAGTTCCCCCTCCCACAGAGAGGTTATTGACACTAGAAGTTGTAGTGTCCTTTTTTTCACAGTATATATTTGGAATTATGTTAATTGAAAATCTAATTGTTCCCTAGACCAACTATAGATGTTCTCAATTCTATCCATATCTGGGCGGTCTCTGTGCATGAGTGAGAAAATAATTTTGTGCTGATTTTTTCAAATTTCCAGTTTCATACTGCTTTGAAAAGTGAAGAGGAAGCTCTGCAAATATCTTTTTTATTTTCCCCTTGCTATTCCTGTAGTAGCTCAGACAGAACTTGTCTGTTCCAGGACTCAAAAATCAGTAATTATCTCTCTTTGAGCTGAAGTGCTATCCAAAGTCCTGTAAGGAAAAAAACCCCAGTGCTTAGGAGAAAATTATGAAGAAATTCTTGAAAAGGGGTGAACTTGGAAAGAAAAATAATTATAGTCTTTGGTTCAGCATATTAGACTATATTTAGTGTGTGTTTATTAAGGCAGATGGAGTTCAGGGCAAAATACATGTGAAAAACAATTGTTGCATTTGTGTGAGTCAAAATTGAGTGTGCAAAGTAACCAGGACACATTGGAAATGCTGCTCTCATATCTGGTAATATTTCCTAAAAATAGAAGGCATTTAAAATCAGAGGATTCAAAGACTCCTAGGCCTTTATTGCATTGGAGAACAGCAAACCATTTTTATTATCATTAAATGGAGAAAAGACCCCAAACACTCATCACCTTTCAGAATATTGGCATGAGATTTGCTTAATAAAACTTTTTTCTTCATTATCAATACTGGTTTTCCCAGCTTTTTCTACCACAGAAAGAGGAGGGCTAGTCACCTCTGACAAGTTTTGGATGATAAAATAATGAAGTATCTATTTAGATACTTCAGATATTCAGATATTTAGTGTTCTATAAGATATTTTCTTGTCTAATGGAAATCTCGCATTAGTAAAGGAATAGCCTTGACTGTGCTGGTCTTCCCTTGTAATATTGTTGGATCAACTAGTGCTAGATCATTGTTTTTCTGTTTTTATCATCATCATCATCATCATCATCATCTCATTTTCCTCCTGTGGGTGCAATCTATTCTTATTAAATGACCCATTACTTTGAATTAATATTTTATTGTCTACACACTGCTATCCACCAAACCTATAAGGCACCATCCTATATCCTAAAGTGCTTTAAATCATTGATTTTTTCGGGTCATTAACAAACTAATAAGCAGACTACTTAACATTGATGCTAAATGTGAATTGTCAATGACAGCAGCCAGTGGTATCCTGCTGACAAGTGATAATGTCATTTCAACGTGTCCTCAGAGCATGGTAATTACTGTTCTATTCATGAATGTATATGGCTTGATGTTTACCTGATTTGAATATGAAAGGCTTCCTGAAAACTTCATACGTGGTCTCTGCATGCTCAATGCACTGGATGAAACAGATTAGGCCTAACAATCTGCAGAAAACAATTAATTCTGATCCCACTGACCTGAGGCCTTCCATTGTGGTCTCCAGACAGCATCAGCAAATCACACAAGGCAGAATTGGTTTGCATTGTTAAAAGGTTGCTCTGGATTCTGTGTCTGAAAGATGAAATTGATATTGAGCAGGAATGGCAAAAGAAATTAGGTAGTACATAGATTGTAATGTGACCAATAATCCTTAACCTTAAGTTATTTCCTTCATACTCTATAGAAACATGTCCCACGTGACTGATGGTCAAAAATCTGTTGTTTCAAAAAAAAATTTCCAAATATGCACACAAAAGTCAGCATTTCTCATTTTGATGCTAGATAATTACTAGTTCTGTACCAGTGTTGGCTCTATTGAAACAGAAGCAAATATTTCAAATGGTTTATGAACAAGGACAGAAAAAATCATAGAGCTGGCAAATCTGGCATTCAAATTTTAGCAGACAGGGTTTGGGAGGGCTCTGAGGCCTTGGGATCTGAAGGAATGAAACATGGATGCAGTAAGACTGTAAGATTTTACTTTTTTTTTCATTCTGGATTTATTTTTGCATCATTCTGGACTTCTACTATCTATGCTTGATTTCTGATGAAGACCTGATGGAGAGAAAATAAAAATGTTTCAAGCAAAATATATGTGACTGATGTTAAGATAAACTCCCAAAATGCTCAAAGCTTTTCCAATGTTGAAATAATCAGAACTTTCCTAAGCAAACAAGGAAACAGCAGAAATTAAATCAATTACAGTCCCTATCCTATTTTTGCCTCACCAGAAAAAAAAAAAGGCCCGAGGAAGCAGATTAAAATCTAGTAAACATCAATTTATTTTTTAATTGCATTCAGAAAGGATGCCTTAGAAACAGATCTAATTTGCTTCCTTAGAAAGCTGTTCAAACCTCATTACCTAGTGGTTATATACCTTCTTTTAATTTCTGTTTTGAATATGCTCATGACATCCTTTGTTCTTGTCTTGGCTTTGTCCTTTTAGACCCTGGCTTTATACTCCTTACTTTGCTCTTATTATATGTAGAGAAAGAAGTCCCATTCCCTGTCAGCTTTTCACAAAGCTGAACAAACCAGCTCGTTTCACCTCTTCACATAAAAATCACCGTAGCCTTTTCCTTTAGCTTTTGCCCTCCCTGTGCATGGCTGCTTGTGATTTATCTCTCACTGGGTCCTAGGATTGCTTTCAATTTCTCCTCAGACATGTCACGCTCGTGGTTCATAATGTCATGTGATTGAGGAGCATGCACGGGCTTGTCTTCATTGTTTCGTGCTGATGGCCAAATTTGTTGGTCCCCAAAGGCACAGCCTTCACTTTGTTTTATGCAGTCTCTTTTATTCTCTTCCCTAAGATCATGCAGTGCTTCCTGCAGGCCCCTGGTAGATAGCTTTTCCAAATGTGGAGATGCTGCCGTGCCCTTGGTTAACATGCAATTAATGATCTCAGCAAGATTTGTCCCCAGATTGCTCCATGAGGAGCTGCAGCACTCAGCTCCCTCCAGTCAGTAGCTCTTCCCTTTAACATTATGGGGGGCACAATCCTCCTCTTGTTCTCTTAAATTTCAGCCTAGCCAGAAACTTTGATGTGCCAATAAGTCAAGATGCTTTGCTGAATCCCAATAGAGGATTCCTTTGTTCTCTGTTCCTTCTAGGAAGCCAGGTATGCTATGAAAGAAAATACACAAGGTCAGTTAGGATCAAACTCTTTCTTTTAAATTTGGCTGTACTCTACCCTTTCTCCTTTAGGGCTTGAGCCAGAGTTTTATGTGTTATTAAAACTTCAGTCATCAAAGCATTTCCTTTCCAAAGTCACTGCATTTGCAGATTTCTAATTACAGCAACTCCATGCATTGTAATAGATTATTTAACATCCTTGCTACTGTACGTACAACTTCATATGCAGCTTGTTCCAATCTTCTAGACTGGATATTTTCCAGTCCCTCTGGTTCACATCAAGCAATACTGTTACCAGTTTGTGTCTCTGTAGCTCTGTTTCCTCTTATTCTACTTCATGCAATCTGGCACTGATGCTGGCTCTTCTTGCTTTATTGTTGCATGTCTTGATATCCAAGGCAGATTTGTCTGTCTGTGGAACTATTTTCATCCATTCTGTGTAGGCTCTCAACTTGTTCTCAGTTTTCTTCTTGAGCTTTGCAATCTTTCCCATCTTTCCCCAGTCCTTCCTCACTTGACAAATTTCTCATCACTGTAGCATCTTTCCCTAAAGAGAACCAAATCCTCCTGGAGATTCATGTACCTCAATTACTCCAGCCTGGATTCAGCTGAATTCAGAGCTTGGTTAATTTTTAGTCTTCTCTTTTCAGGACCAGATCCACAAAGCCTAATTCTGATCCTTTTTCTATTTAGGATGAACTAATTTGCAAGAGCTTCATTCAGGGTTATTCTATAAACCCTTAGAGGAAGTGCTCAGCTACTTATCAAGGCAAGATGTCATCTCTTCACACTTCTCTTTTGGCAGAATATTTCCCAGCTGAGCTCTGCTTTTATGGGCATGCATCTGGAGGAGCTGAAAATTTCCTTTTGTGAGGCAGAACTTGGTGCTATTCCTCTTTGCCACAGCTTGTCCATAACCAAGCCTGGCTCTAACACAATTTGTTCCAGGTCTATCATAATGACACCACCATTACCAAAGTGTCCTTAATCTAAATGGATTATTTTATTAATTTTATTACAAATGAATAAACAGGTAGGAAACTCATGCTTAAACAAGAATGAGCTTTTAAATTTTTTTTTCTTATTATTTTTTTCTGGAACTCATTATAATATTTTATAATTCTATTTGACATCACTGTGTGTTCTTCAGCAGTGTTCTGGATTACAGGGGATATCTGTCTCTTTTAGATCACTGCATCATTCTCAGGAAAAAACAATGGGTTTCATTATTTTATTTTTCTGTTTTTAATTCCATACAATATTAGTTGTTGCAAAAACAAGATATTGTGAAAACAGGAGTTAGAATTTCTTTCTCTACCCCTTTCTTCCTTTCTTCCCTCAGACCTCAAGTCTGGACTCTAAGGAAAGAAAATGCTTCTTTGTACTCTATTTTTAGGTGGATGTGTAGCCCATTATAATCTGATCCTGGATGATCAGCCCATCTTCTGAGAGACTCTGTTTATTCCAGATGTCAGCTAATATTTTATCCTGGCTCTTACTTAAGTCTCTGTCCTTCTTCCCTTTATAACAAGCCCAATCACATATTTAAATACCAAATCTGCTGAGAGGAACATCTCCAGCAGTGGGATGTGCTGGCACACTCCAATTATTTAAACAGAACTGTAAAGACCTCTTTTCTCCCAAAAACTGCTTAGTGGATCCAAATAATGAGGGAGTGGTTTATTTTTTTTTATTAAATAATGGAGAAGGGGGTACTGAAAAAACCTGCAAATTAATATCTGATTTCCATGGGCAAGAGAGGGGAGAGAAAGAAGGAATGAAAAAAAAAAAAAAAAAAAAAAAAAAAGGCAAGCAAAAAAACATGCACCAAAGTTTGTTCATGAACATTTGTTTAAACACTGAGAAATGCCTGGATTCCAGGTGTCATTATTACAGGCCCATTTTCCAGATACTACTCTTAGGAGTAAGAGCTTACTTTTGGGGGCAGGAGGGAAAAAAAAAAATCTCCTAAGGTTCTATCTGGCAAATAGTTTTATAATCCTGTTCCCGGTGAAACACAGATGGCCTTTCAGCAGCAATCCAGATGCTCCTGCAGGAAGCTTGGGCTCTCTGTGGAGCCATTTGGAGGGTATCCGTAGGTGCTGCTGCCTTGGAACAATGCAGCATTTCTTCTCAGAGAGATGAGCTGAAAAAAGCAGGAATACATTCCTGTATCAACAGGGAATTAACTTCTGACATAGGAAATAAATTCTGTTTACACCTGGAACCGTGGCTGGGTCCACCTATGCAAGAGCAGGATGATACATGTGGATTTGGGGATATAACTTTTGGTGTTGCAAGCACTCAGCAGCCAAAACAGTGCATCAAACTAAGGATTTTAGCCTGATATTGCATCAGTTTGCACAGAATATGGAGCAGAATGCTGCACAAAAGGCATCAGTTTATACTAAATAGAATAAGTTACAGCCTGTTGAAGAAAGCGGTCCTTAAATTTACAACATGCATAGCTAAAGGCATCTCTTGGAAAACACGTGTAGGAAATATCCTCATTTTGCCCTGGATGCTAAAATACAGAAGAAAGTAAAAGGAGTGAAAGAGCAAAGTAGACAGATAATAGAATTCAGCATCATTGCTTCAATGAGACTACTAATAAGCATGAAATTGAACATCTGCTTAAGTGCATGTCTGGGTTATAGCATAAAGATAACTCTCATAATTGTACCCTGATATTTCCATAGCAGAGATTGGAGTGGATGATAACCAGCATAATGCAAATATAAATGTTATAGCCTAGAAAAAGCTGTACAATTATTTTACTTGTGATTGATAGGGATAAAAAAAAAAAAAAAAAAAAAGGGCTCCATAGTTTACTTTTTTGAAGAAAATCCTTTGAATATATTAAATATTTTCAGGAAATGCTATCATGAGCTGAAGACTAAAAACTATCTGTCAAAAAAAAATCTTTTCTAGTCCCATAGCAACTTGTGGTGGTGGTTGGTCTCTGAGTATTTTTTCCATGAAAGAAATCTTATGCTGCCAGTTTTGTGTCCATCCTGTAGAAAACGTCTTCTACAACAAAGGAAAGAAATAATAATGATAACAGAATCAAATATTGAGCTGGGTGACTGTTTTTGCAATCATAAATTAAATAAACTTCTCTAAGAAATCTTTCAGATGAGACAAGATGTCAGGCAAGCTTCTGTTGCTCAGATGGCAAAGACCAGAATTGAAAATCAAAATGTTCTGGCAGAAAGAGACTTTGTGCATGGGAAAATGAAATGTCAGTGATGTAAAGCATCTCTGTAGGTAGATTTAAATCATTTTTTTCCCCAATATGCTGGTTTTGTATTAATCTATAGAGATTATGATGCTTTATATTCTAAATTTCAGGTCCTGAACTTCACATAAGTGAAATGTTCCTTACCTTTTTGGAACAACTTTGCTTGAAATTCCTTAGACTTTGTGGCTACACTGAGTAGATAATGCAAGATTGGGACTTTAATTTGTTTTCTCCCAGTAGAATGCTGCTAAAAAGGGCTGTGTCTGTGTGAGACCTCATTGTCATTCTGCCATGTACTGCTTTGGGGCAGCTGCTCTATTATAAGCCCACATAGTTATGAGTGAGAGACTGCAAATTTATTCTTGTAAGGAAGATGCATTGTTTCTGACAGATACAATTAATAACTCTGTCTTTTGAGATGGGTTTTTTTGTCTGTCTGCTATGGGGGTTGTTTTGTGAGGGGGGTTGTTTGTTTGTGGGTTTTTTCTTTTGTTTTGTTTTAATTGAAAGGTTGATTAAGGTCTAGGAAAATATTGTGTGTTTTTATATGGAGGATATATAAATTTTATCATGCAGTAGCCCTCAAACTTCTCAGAATGCTATGGATAAATGTAGGAATGACACTTCAGTAAGAAAGTTTATCTTAGTTAAAATAATCCAAATTAATCAAAATTAATGATCTGGTATTGTTTGTAACAATAGACCATCTTCAATATGCTTTCCTCTTCTTTTATTTTTTAATAAAATTATCAAAATATAATACTTGATGGTGACTTCATCAAAATCAAATCAAATTCAATAGAATAACTTTAGTGCCTTTTAGGCCATCATGAGATCGATGACCTTTTCCAAAGGGTAAAAATGGAAGCAGGGCCTTTCTGATTGTGAATTCTCCTTCTTGCATATTTAAAATCATGTCAGAAAGTCTCTCATTTTTTGAGAAATAAACTCAAGAAATATAGGGTTAGGACCACCTGAGCTGAGTTTATTGTAGTGTGGAAATAAACTCTTATATGCTTTAATGCTGTTGTCATCAGATAAATTTCTTTGGCTCTTTCCTGGATATTCCTGACCTTCATCCAAAACCCAATTGCTTCTCTTATCTCCTCATGGTGGGATTACCCTCAGGGTGTGGAACAAAATGTGTTAAAATTGTATCCAGAGAGACTCTTTTCATAGTGGCCATCCTTTGTAAAGTCAGCTTCTGATTTTACGATAGCATTTAAAGGAGAACCCCAGATGCTCTCTGACCCTCTTAGGTGGCTTATGGGGTTTTAATAGGACAGCTGAGAATTAACTCCCCAGTAATCATCACAGGGACATTATGGAGTCAGAATCATGCAGGATTAGACCTTAGGTCACCTCACTATTGGTAATATTTTCCCTTAAGTGTCAGAGAAGTGATAGGAGTAACACTTGGGCATACTTCAGCGAGAGGGCTGCAGCTGTTTTCAGACAGCTCTTTGTCATCACTGTAATTAGCTCCAAAAGCTGAATGCTCCCCCAAGCTGAACCCAGTTCTTCCAAGGTTTATTTCAGCTTTATCCAGGTTAAACCTAATATTTAGCTATTTGTGGTGTATTAGCCCTGTCTGGGCACCAAGTGCCCACCAAAGTCACGCTTTCACTTCCCTCCTCAGATGGACAGTGGGGGAAAATACCACAAAATGCTTGTGGATCATGGTGAAAGGACCATGAGAGATCACTCACCAGTTGCCATCACAGGCAAAACAAGCTTGATTTGGGGAAATAAGTCAATTTTTTTACCAATCAAAGCAGAGTAAGGCAACGAGAAACAAAATCTCATAAACATCTTCCCTCCACTCCTCCCTCCTTCAACGGCTGAGGAATGAGAAATTCCATGATGAAATCTTGATCTTCACTGCATTTATCAATTTTGCCTTTGTAGCTTTATAAAGGGAAGAATATTCAAGTTTTCTCACAGCTGATTGAAATTCATGGGCAGAAATGCTGCTCTCTGATGCAGCTGAGCTGGTTTGCTTGATCTCTGCTTCTGTCCTGAAGTTCCTGAGATTAGCAGTGTTTAGAAGCGATGCACGTTACAAATTTATCTCACTACTATGACAACAGAATTTGGTGTGGCTTTACAAAGCCAATTAAAGATTTACAAGTCCTTTTTGCATTAAAACTTTTCTTTGCCTTTGCTTTCAGCTAGAAAAGCAGAAGGAAAACAGGGGGTTTTTCCTATAGCTATCTCCAGATCAGACATCCATGTAATTTAGTCTGGGTGGTTTACCTTGGAGTGCTCAAATGCCCTAAAAGCTCCTAAAAGCACTGGCCTTTCAAGGGAGATGTCTCAAATCCATACCAGCCCTGTGGTCCTAAAACTTCCTTGCATTGCTGGAGAGGGAAAGGGAGAAGGGGACGAAGTAACAACTTTTGGACCATTCTGAGCCTTAAGTAGAGCTCTGACTCTGCAGCCTATCCACCTCCAAGGATTTGTATTGTGTGGAATAAACACAATAATGTTTATTAACCTTAATATGAATATAAACCTCAATATAAATACAATAATGAATATTAACATAAACCTCAATATTACCAAAGATCTCATGATCCTATTTGCAATAAATTGTATTCCTCCTTCTTATTCCTTCCCTCCCCATTCAGAGTATGAACTGAAGTAAGGTTCAGTAATTCATGTTTAAAATAAAGAAAGAATACAATTGGGACTACAGACAGTGTCCTTACACTGCTCAGGTAAATCTGGGTGGTCTGGAGGTAGACTGAGGACTTTCTGATATGATTTTAAATATGCAAGAAGGAGAATTCACAATCAGAAAGGCCCTGCTTCCATTTTTACCCTTTGGAAAAGGTCATCGATCTCATGATGGCCTAAAAGGCACTAAAATTATTCTATTGAGCAAAAATCCTCCTAAAATGCCCCCTAACTCACATTTTCTTCAGTGTATGGAATAGGGAATAGCATAGACATGGCTAACCTTGCCCACATTTGGGCAAAGTGAATTTTTATCTCTCACTTTTTAGTTTATCAGCCTTCAACAACATCACAACGTATATAGAAACTATTAAGTTACTTTTTTTAAAATACTTTTGATTTCTAAAAACTTTTAAAATCTACTTTAGCCACTGCCTTACACCCCCACCATCCCCACCTTATTGTTTTTCTCAACTAAACTTCTGCATTTCTTCTAAGGTAGAGTGCTTATTTAAATTGCCAAAGAAAATCTGCAATCTTGTGTTCATGGATGTGTGGAAAGCATATATTTATCACAATCAAAGGAGAGAGGGGAGGAAGGGAGGATATTGTCACTTTATTTTTTTCTTCACCATTAACGTCTTAAGTCTTTAGTAAATTGGCGGTCCTTTAATCACATCCTTAACAACCCCTGATGAGCTATTAATTGTATGTGCACTTGATCACTTGCAAAATCCCCCTGTACTCTTCTAGCTTCCTATCTCTCAGATCATAGCAGCAAGAATTTATCTGGAAATACTTCATTATTTCACTAGTTCTCATTAGGAGTCCAAAGGTCATATCCCTAGACCAATATGAAGTTGATTTTTCCATTTAACCAAGGCAACTTCAATTAATTTAGCATGTGGGATCCCAAAGATATCACTTTGTTCCATTTCCTATCTATTCTCTTTGTTCCCCAGAAGTTTTTCTTTTTCTTCTGAAAACAGAAATAAAGATAATAGCTGGCAAATATTCATGTTTTTGTTCTTCTTCTTTGGATCTTTATATTCTATATATGGAATATATCATTTATACCATTTTTTTACTAAGAAAGAATAACACCTATTTCCTTGTATTTAGTTTGCCTCGCCTAATGGAGATGATGGTAATTCCTCAAAGTTCATGTCAATAGAAACCACTGTTTAAAACGGCAGCTTTCTGCCTGCCCAGGTTTGTTCCAAAAGATCCATTTTTTTAAAATGCAAATTTAACACTGCCCAGACAAAAAGTTCTTTCAATTTGTATAGCCAGCTGCTACCTCCATATTTAATTGCTAGCTAATATTTAGATCTAATAATAATTTCTGGTTTTCCCCTTTTACTTCCTCAGGACTTAAGTGGAACAAATCCCATTTATTTCCTCTCTGAGCAGCTCCTGTACTGCATTTTCAGTGCTGTAGAAAACAATGGGGGTTCTTTATTTTTATTTTTTTTAATCTTCTGCTTTTCTAAATATATTATTTGACTTTTATCTAAAATTGATTTATCCAGAGCTTTTGCAGTCTCGAAATTGGTAGTATGTGTAAAACGAGGCCTGCCTGCCGTGCTGGTAGTTTGTGTTTTCTATTTTCTAGATTCTCATAGAAAAACTACAAAAGAAGCAAAAGGAAAACCATGGTGATTTACTGAGAGACAGCCAGAAAAATGAAAATTCATTTGATCTGCATCAAAACCCTGTCTGGATGAAAAGGATGTACTTTGTACGCCACCAAAAGTAAGCTCCTTGTAGGACCTATTATTGCCTGCTGTGCCCATCAAATTGAATTAACACTCAGTGATCTGGTGAAAAATGGGGCCTGGATCAATTGTTTTGGGGATGGCTGAAGGAAAACTGATGTGCATTCCACTCACCTCCTAAGAAATCAATGAGACATAGCTGACTGTGCATGTGTGCTGTCATCAAAGCAGCTCAAATTCAGATTCATGTTTAGTGTGCACAGAGGAATCAGCACCTACAGGACAATTACAGCTATTTTTAGCCAAGATAAGCTGTTTCCATACCTGCTTCAGCCATGCAAACAGATCACCTGCTGCACAGTGTCCTCTCAAAAATAAATTGAGAAATAATTTTTAAAATTTTAGTAATTAGGAGTTTGTGTGAGCGATATTCCATGAGTTTTGTCAGGAAGCTCATTTTCACAAGTACCATTTATCATGCCCCAAGTTCTAAAATAGTCTTGAAACTTCTCAAGAAATGAGAAAAGGGGAAATGAAGCAACAACATGAGACATAATTTGTAAAGAAACAGCAAATGCTTAAAAATTTCAAGTCAGATATATTCATAAATTCAATGAAACTCTCTATTACAACATTATTTAACATTTCAGCCTCAAATGATAAATAATTGTTTACAAAACCTGGTGAAAAAAACCCAAACCAAACCATCCCATCATCCTATATATGAGAAATGCTTTCTTCAAAATCTCTGCATAAACAAGATAGTTACCATAATTTAGAGGGACAGAAAAAAAAAGTATTCCAGAAAAATGGATTCCTCTTAAATTAGGCTGGGAATTTCCTAAATTTTTAATCTTCCTTTAAGCTGCAGAAATGAATATTCTCTAACTGAATCAGGGAAGTTTTTCTTGTGTGTTCTTTCTTCAGTATTCTCAGCAAGGTCTTGTATGAAGACATCATTTTGATAAAGAGTTGCACAATTAAATTTAAGGGGTAAGCATTCAAGAATTTTACACTACAGAAATCTGGGAATTGAAATCCCAGGAGCAGAGCTGCCATATTTTTTAAAGGTAAAGGAGTTACAGCAGATTGGTTTTGTAGGAGGAATAATCTCTTATTAGCCAATTAAACAAATGACTGATATTGAGTACACAAGGTACAAGCTCTCCTTTTTCACTGATGAGGGAAATACTTTATCACCCAATTGATTGTGACTGAATGGATGAGGTTGTGCATTGAGCAACTGCAAAAAGGAGGAAAGATGATTACACCATTTGAACCAGGCTCCATTTGCAAAAATCAATTCTACCAGGAGAAAAAATATTTGTTGCTTTTTATCCTGGTGAAGGATTGATACTTAATATTGCAGAAAGCACCCAGCCCCTGTCTGGAACTCACAAAATATGCTACATTTGCTTCGGCTGTTGTGCCATTCCAATATTGCATGTAAACAGAAACAAATTATGCACATTAATTTCTTCGAGGTGAGAAATTATAACACCGGGTGATGATTACTCTGCTAATGTGTATTTATTTATTAGACATGTCAGAATCTACTTACAAGTGATATCAGCAGGTAAAAATATTTTATGTACCTCAAATGCAAGGCTGCTAATTCAGACAGGACACCTCCCTGTTTAAGCTGATTTTGGAGTCTACTATAAGAAAATTTTCCTCAGTTATACAACCTGTGGACAGGAATTGTGGCCTTGCTTGGTAAGATTTTCGTGATTTCTCTACTCTAGTATTACTCTCACTATCCAGTATTTTATCCTGCAGTAAATGCAAGGTAACTTAAATGTATTTTTGTTAAAGTTGAAAGGTCAGCTGTTAAAATATCCTCCTTGCATGATGGATTGAAAAATCTGTGAATTAGGGAAGTCTGAATTCCTATGCTTTGAAACCACTTGTTACTGACTAAAGTGTTGCCTCAAAATCTTCAAGCCTCTCCCTGCTATTAAGTGACCAAACCCTGCAGATAATTCAGGACCCCTCCCTGTGTCTCTACTCATTCACCTGTCAGATAACCAGAAGAGTAATCACACCTTTTCAGCCTCTTCAAACAAGCAAACAAAACCCTGTCATGCAACAGACACACGGAGCATTCCCCCCTTCTGGCTGAACACTAAAGCTGTACCTTCTTCACAGACACCTTGAATCAGTAGGGGAATTTCTGGTGTGTTAAAAGGCAGTAAAAGAGGCAGACCCAGCTTAGGACTGGCTCACCTTTTTCCCTTCCAAAACCTCTAACCTCATCCCTGCGCCCAGGAGTGTGGATATCTCTAAACTCTCCTCCTCCAGATGTAAAGCCAGCCTGGGTTTTCCATCCCTCCCTCCCCAAAAATCAAACCCATCCTGGTTTCCTAAGTGCCAGCAAGAATAACTGTCCCTTCTTTGACCTCTGGAGCTTAGAGAAACAAATAGAAGAGACAGAAAACCTAGTGGGATAGAAAGAAAGATCAGGAATACCTGAGGTGAGAAGATTTTTTATTTCCTGTAGGGAAAAACTGCTAAAACAGTCAACAAATATAAAGTGGTGTTCTACTGTGGGCAAGTTAAATGTATTTAATTGTGAAGCACTTTAATAGTTATGTGTGTTTAGTGTATTTGAACTGGAAAGTGCTATTATGCTTGGCCATATTATAAAAGCAAATTTTAACTGTTTTAATCCAGTAAAACAGCTTTAGCTATTAATACTGGTCTTTATAGACCCCAGCAGAGGTGTGGAAATCTCATTAAAAATGTAAATGTCAGGTAGGACACTTAAAAACCTCATTATGGAGAAGAACCCAAGTACCGAAAGTGACATAAATTACTGGCCAACCTGAATATTGCAGAAGAGAAACCCTACTGAGCTCTGTAATGTGGTTTGATTGGAAGGACAATTACTACCAGCTTTATCTTGATATAATGAAGATTAAATGTACATTTAACTAGATTTGTGCTTAAACTGACTGACTAAAAAGAAAATAAGGTAGAGGATGGTAATAAGTCTCTTTAAATATTGAATAAATCTCTTAGGGCAATAAAACACTTTTGTAGGAGTTTTTTGTACTTTAATGGCTTATCTGTTTGTAGCAATGCTTCAGATTGACATGTGGTAGAAAATTACATGGATGTCTACTTCAAATCTGAAATTTAGCCTTCCTCAGCAATAGCTCCTTTCCTAATATAAAGTTAGCTGTTAATTTCGTTGGTCTCTATATTTTTGGTTGTCCAACACTTCCCTTGATTTTGTGATGGACAAGATGGGCTCTGCCTGGCAAGAGCATGAACCAATGTCAGGTGAGAGTCACAATGTCTTGTCACAGCGCAGAGTTGGGCTGGAACCATCACACATCTTCAAGTGATTTCAAAGCCAAATTGGAAGAAATAAGATGTTGGTGTTGGAAGATGAATACTCACGACCTGCTGCTGCTGTAGTGATGAAGCTTGGACAGTTTGGCAGGAGGAAAGAAAAAATTAGGAATTCAAAGAGGGTATGAGTTCAACAAAACTACTTTTGGCTGCTCTGTACATTTCAGCTCTGTCCTTGCTCTGTCTTTCTCTCTTTTCACACCTTTCCACATTACCAGAGAATCTTTGGAGTACAGGGGGTTGGCTCTTTGCTTTGATGTAAATAAAATTAAACTGGACTGCTTGTAGGTGATCAGTTTTGATTATTTTGATTTCTCTTTATTTAAAACACACCCAGAAGTCTGATCATGTCAGAGGCTAATCAGAATATGGGGGTTCATTTACTCCACCATATCAAGTTTAGCCCCAAAATGATAAGGAAGAATCTACCCAGGTTCAAGATTTCTGCCTAACAGAGGCATAAATATCCAGGAAGCATCCTTGCACCTCCAGCAGCTGAGCTGCTCTATACAATCAATGGCATGCGTTTATTTTTTTTGTTTTTAACTCAGTGACAGAAAATCGGTCCAAACAAAGCATAGTAAGTATGTTTGGTGGGGGAGTTTGTGGGGACTTCTTGAGTTTGTTTCCTTTAGTGAGTATGTGCCTTTGGTATTGTGGGGAAATTTTAGGAAAGAAATCAGAACCAACAGGAGATGTAAGTAATGATGGTACTGGGTTGAGTTTGTTATACCCATAAAGCATAAATTAGTCTGGATTCAGCTTTAAATCTCCATTGGATTTGCTCATTCACTGCTGTCCATAAAAACCCATCACACTGTTTAGCACAATTAGGCTTGATTGTTTAAAGAGTCTGGACTGAAATAGCATTAATTAGCTATGTCATGCTATTATTCATTGTCCATAAACTTGCTGTTACCATTCAGATCATGCTTGGATTTACTGGCAGAGCAGACCTGGAAAAACATAGCAGACAGTAGACTTTATAAAGCTGTTTTATTTTTTTGCTTATTCAGTTTTCTGAGGGAGGACATATTGCAATGTTAGGAACAGATCTTTAAACCTAAAAAGGAGAGAGAGATGGAGATGGGACCTAGTTTTATCTCTTTTTGTTAACATGTAGCTTCATAATCAGGAAGCCTTTCTATTTTTTTTCTATTTTTTTTTATTTTTTTCCTTTTTTACTAGTCCATATTAAAATTTCAAAATTGACTTTCTGGGTGCACTGAGTTGGTCTTTACCTTTTCCAAAGATCCCAAAATAGAAATTTACAGGCACAAGATTTACCTTTTTACCTTCGTTCTCACAGATAAGCATCTGTGAGATGTTTTGCTTTGCTTTTACATTCACTTTTCCTTTTTAGCACTTATAATGAGCACATATACTCAGGCAACACAAATTTCTTTAAGTAAGATTTAACCAGTTCATTTAAAGCAAGACAAAGTCAAACACAGAGGAGCAAGTGCACCATGCTGTGACTCAAGTCACTTTAGAAAAAACAAAGCTGAACAAAAATTCAAACATTTATGTTTATTTACACAAACAACTGCCTGTTTGTGTACAGCATGCCAGGGTTTTTTAAATTTAAATAAAGGTAATTTTCTAGTTGTAAACCCCAGGCATTATCAGATCCCTATCCTCATCTAATGGCAATATCTCTGTGCTTGGATGGAGCACCAGCTCGTTCCTTTGGTGTGAGCAATTACTGTCATAAGCTACAAATCTGCCTCAAGAAGTGACAGTTTAAGCTCAGGATTCTTAATGCTGGCTCTCTTAGAATAATGGTTGCTTAACATAACACTTGGAGCATTACCCATGTGGATCAAAAAGAGGGTTTTGAGTGAAAAAAAATTGTTCTGTCTTCCAGATGAGTCTTTGGCATTATGCTGCATATAAACTGCATTTATTTCACTCAATACTGCAACTTCTACTGAGCTCATACCAGGACTTCATTTAAAGACACCAAGAAGATAGGAAAGAAGGAATGTTGCAGTCGTCTCCTCTCTCAAAATGTTTTTATATATAAAAAAACAAGCACCAATGGAGAGGCATAATGGCAAACAGTAAATTCCTCCTTTAAGAAATGAGCCTTCTGCATTTGCTGGGAAAGCTTTCTTGTGTTGATACATTTAAAGAATACATTAATTTATGCTGGAATTCTCTAGTATTTCAATGTGGGGGAAAAAAATTCAAAGGACCCCAGTTAAAAAGCAAGCATCATTGAGAAAGTTCATCAGTCCTTATGCAGATGATACAGGGAGGGCAGATAGAGTGTTTACTGCTCTGGATTTTGTGAGGACTCTGGGACATGCAGATTTTTTTATAACTGTCATTACTGAATTCTGTGGAAATTTCCAGCTGACATAGTCCTCAAATTCTAGCCCCAGTTTGTTTTTTGACTTTCTGATAAGCTTGGCAACCTTCACTGTCCTTCCCTAATCACAAAGGAGAAATATTGGCCTCTTGAGTAGCTGGTAGAATTAATGCCTGATGATTTCACGATTAATGTAATCTTTATGCAGCAATTTCCACTGTTGTCCAATATCCACGATGAATCTCTTCACAGCAGCCATGAAATATTTTAGAGAAATTGTAACTTAGTGGAGAACATGAGATACACATCTAATCAGAACTTTCTGAATGTAAATCATATTCATGCAACGCAGGCAGATTTTATTGGTAGGAGAAGTCAATAACACTAACGAGGAAAAATTCATTCTGTCGAACTTGTAGTACTTTTAATGTGCCCAATTTTTGCTGGGAGCTCTTAGGCTGCCTTTTTAATTTAGGTTTCCAGACACATCTAAACCACATCTTGGATGCAAACTCTGTCACAGCTATATGTAATTTTAAATCAGAAAAATCCCTCACAACCATAAAGGGTTACAAGGAGATCTTTCTTTCATTTCCTTTCAATACTATTGACATCCAAGTAAGTCTCAGCAAATGTGGTTTAGTCAATAATTTGTACTGGCATTACTGGTATGATTTAGAAGAGAGAGTCACCTACCAGACATAATAACTGTGTTAGGAAGGATGCTATTTGTCACACTGGGCTTTGCCTGCCTGCACAGCAGGAGATGAGAAGGCAGCTTGTCTGACTTTGGGATTTTTCCCCCCCTTACTTTGATTTTTCTAAATCTAATTCTACTGAAGGCAGTGGAAACACTCTGCTCTTCACATAGTCTTCACTCCTATCATCTTTCAAAATTGTCTATTTTATTTCTGTATCTAAGACTTCTCTTCATTCAGGAATCCCAGAAAATATTGTAAAATCCCTAGAATTTGAACTCTTTTTTTTAAGGGAAACCCTCCAGCATCTCAAAAGCCTTCAAAGCCTGTAATTAGGCTGAATAACATGAAGCAAACATCTCAGAAGGAGATTTTTGAAAATCTGGATCAGGACAAGGCTCAAAAATTGTAAGCTTGTGTTAAGGCTGATAGCAAGAATATGTTATTTCCTCCTCTCCACAGTCACCCTGCTGGTTTGGTGTGGATTAGCTTCTGCAGGCTGGCATATAAATCCACAGCTTCACCTCATTGGGAGTTAATTTTTTTATATCTCTAGGTTAATTTAAAATTAGTATTCTGAACTCTGTGCTCAAAGTCTTTTTCCCCATTTGTGCTTTAATATTCCAAATCAACCACAAAAAAATTGCCACAAACTCTTGCTTTGGTGGTTCATCCTTTATCACCTTGATGCTGGAATATAGGAATGGGACGAGATAAACCGTGGATGAGCTGCCACGTTTCTACAGCTGAACATCAGTGAGATAGAGAATTTCCTGCCTCAAGGTCTCAGCATAAACTGAAAAAGAAATTTCCTTTAAAGTCACAGAAGAGTTAGAGCAGTATAAACAGTGAGGCTGCCAATTCATTGCTCTAGACTTCTGTCAGGAATCTGAGTGAGCTTGGTACTTGATTTTGACGTGCATGTTTATTTTACACCACAAGGTTTGTGTTTTCCAATCATACTTCTCCTCAGGGTTTATTTAGTTTTGCCAATACTAACAAAACTATTTGTGTGGTACCTGCTGAAATATTATTGAGGACATCTAGCAAGTCATTCTACACCCTCTTCTTAACATATTTTTAACTCTACTGCATGAACAGTCAACTTATTCCTGAAGTAACTGCTTTCCAAATCCCAAGTCACTTAAGCACTCTCTGATTATGTATTTGCTGGATGTCACTTATTAAATTCTGTTTTCTCAACATTATTTGAGCAAAATGCTCTGGCTATCAGAACGTAATAGGGGTGTTTCATGTACTGCAGTCATCTTACACTTGTCTGGGCCTTTCATCCTTCTGACACTGCTTTTCCTTGTCCAAATGTTGGTTGGAGGCAGTCATTTGCTAAACATTTCATTTGGTAATTGCTTTTTTGGGGTGGGTGTGTGAGGGGATTGGTAATTGGCCACTAACTTTAAAACTGAGGACTCCTGAGATGGACAAGCAGGATGTTGTTTCAGTTTGATAAAGCAGAAAGACTTGTTGAGTGCAGAGTGCCTCTGCATGCTCTTTCTGCTTCAGGGTACTCTAAATTTACCAGATATGCAAAGTAATATAATTTTGAATTTAATATTCTTAACAGTTTATACTCTCTCTGCTTTCTTTTCTTCTGGCTATCATTGATCAGTGCTGAAGATTCCTGTAGACCCTTGTGTGCTTCAGCATTTTTCTGCCACAACTCTTACTATGCACTGTGCTTTCCAGGGAGAGATTTCACATGGGATTGGTGAATCAATGTTTTCTGCCAAATTTCATGAGTGTTTGGCAAAGTGACAGTATTAATTGAAAAAACTTGCTGGTAGTTCAAGCGTGTTTATGTAAACAGGGGCACCCTTTGTTTCCAGCCATGTATCCCAGTCATTTCGTGGTGGGATTTTAGTTTCTGGCCACTTGAAAGTGCTCATTCTGAATGTCAGCTAAGTCTTTCTTCAGGAAGGATATTCATCCCATTCCAGGTGAAAACATTAATCTGAAAGAGGCCAGCAGAAATTATCACCCTTCTCAAAAAAGCTCCTTTTGATTTTTTTATTTGGGAAGAATCTTAAGAGAAAGGAGAATAGGTAAGTTTTCCCTTGAGGTGAAATATTCCCAAGAAAATGAAACAGGTGAGGAGATACATAATTTTTCATCACCAGTCTTTTACAGGGATTTCCAAACCTTTGTATTTGCATTCCAGGATCATCTGCTTAGAAGACAAGTACAGGTCTATAAAATATTTCAGGCTTTAGTGATTTACAAGCTGTATGACACAAAACTGTAGGTGATATTCACTTGAGTGGGTGAAAACAGTCTAGCTTTAAGCTGATAAACAGACTTCTGCTGTAAATCTGTGATTTTTTTTTTTTTTTTCTATTGGACAAAATATTTAAATTCAGATTTATAAACATCAGAAGACAATTTATTGTGAGGAGCCCTGACCTTGACACAAGAATTGAGAGCCTATGTAAATACTGTTTTATCTCCTTTGCTGCAAGGGTGAGTTCTCCTCTGTTAGTCTCTGATTTGTTTGCTGGGACAGATGTGCAGCTCCAATAGGGGTTTTTTGTCCTGTGCAGTTCTAGGAAGAAGGAATCACATCTGTGATGAGCCCAGAACATAATTTTTTTATCTGCTTTACCTCTGATAACCTAAGGCCCTGATGCTTGGACTCTGCCAACTCCAGTTGAGTTGACTTTCTTGCAGTGAGCTGCAACATTTAAATCAAGTGACCTGGTCAGAATGTTTTAATATTTAGCACTGAAAAGCTATTTCTAGTTCGGGCCAGGCTTCTAATTTAAAGTAGCCCTGCTGGTTTTGATGGGACATGGAAAACACTCAAGTCCTGCATCAATCCAGTCATTCCAGATATCAACAAGGAGTTTCCAGCCAGAGCTCAGGATAATTAGGCTGTGTATTTGTGTGGTGGTGGTGGTTTGTTTTATTTTCTTTTCTCTTGCCAATACCTGAGCTCCATGTCTTCAATTTATCCATGTAAGGACACATTTGCTGCAGTCATGCTGCTGACTGTGGTGTAGACATAGCCTGTGTCTCGTTTTGCACAGGAAATAGTAAAGTTTTCCTGGCATAAATAGGATCAAAACTAATGGCTGCATCTACTTTTCTTCATTATCTTCATCATCTTGCTGCTGCTCTTAGGCAACATGTCAGCATTTAGTCATAAACATCTCTGTAAAAAATGTGTGCTGACAAACATCACACTATACTGCAAGTACACATCAGATTTCTGAGTGGGTTTTTTTGTTTGGTTTTGTTTTTTACATGACAGCAGGATTTTTTCTGTGGGTGACAGTACTTACTGATCTTTATCCTTACTTTTTTCCAATTTTATTAAGTGGCTCTTGCTTTAGAAATAAATCAATCTGCACAGATTTGGTTTTGGGTAAAAATAGTGGGGGTCTCTGGTAAAGAAAGTTACAGTTTATGAACTCATGTGCTCAGAAGGAAAGAAACACAGAGCTGGTATTTTGGCAATCTTATATGATAGAAAGAAATGTGAATAAAAAAATGAAAGAAAGAAATGTGAAGAAAAAAGGAAGACCACAAGGCTTGTTTTCTCTGTATGAAATCCCTATTTGTGGATAAATTTTCAAAAATTTGATCCTTTTTAATTAAACTGCAACTTGGCAATTGAAGGGGACAAAATGGTTTGGACTAAATTGATTAAAAACATAGAAAGGGCTCTTATGGAATTTTCCCTGAATTTAAATCTCTTGATGTATTTGAGTCAAGTCATTATGTGCCACATTCACAATTTATACCAGCTGACTTTAAGGGTTCTTCATTAGTGTAATGCCAGTGAGAATTTTCCACTTACTGAAAACCTAATGAATGCAGAAGATTTAACAGCCTTTGAAACCCCATTAATCTAAAACATGAAGAATCAAAAATAACAATGAAATTTTCACTTATAATGCAATTTATCATGTTAGTGAATACACAGGCTAGAATCATTACATCATTTTTTGATATCTTGGAAACAGTTAATGAAGAAAATTTATATGTAATGTATTCCTTGCAGTAAGTAACCATTAGTAATTGTACACCTACTGGAATTCACCCAAAAAACAACAGCAAATTTATCTAAAATAAAATATAGTTCTTCAATACTTCAGTCCTTCAGATGAGTTTTGCATGAGCTTGAATAAAACTTTGATTTATAGAGGCAGGGTGTCATTTTTATTCAATGCTTGCAGTAAGTTGTTCTTCTGTAAAATGTGAATGGATTCTGAGCTTTTGTCTTATTGCTGCCTCTAGTAATGAATTGTTTGTTAATGAGAGCAGTTGGAAGACTTCTCAAACTGAAATTCTTAAGCTGAAAATTTCTTTTTAACATTTCTAGATAAATGATCTGATTCTGGTCTCCTACTTTTTATCCTTGAGTGACTCCAATGCTGCTGCTTTGATTTTTATGCCATCCAAAGTCATGACTTGGCTCAGTGGGAAACTGAAGACCTAAAGTTTAAATAATTAGCACCAGTTGAGCATTATTTGGGGATCAGTAATATTTCAATATTTTAATCTTTACATCCAATTAATTAAATTCTATTAAGAACCACCATGACTGCAGGGGTTGCACTAATACTGTTATGGGTCTGCATCCAGCTTTAAAGCCAAGTTTGAAATCAATTCCTGTCTGCAACTTTTTTAGCAGTCAGACTGAGTTAAGATGGTTGAATAAACCCACAAATGTCAGTAAGTAATGACAGCTTACCATAATTTCTAAAAAAAAATACTAATATTGCCAAAAAGGAAAGTCACATGCAGTGGACACAGAAATCACAGGAATTTGTATACTCTTCTGAAAGCCTCTAAAGTTTCTGTGCAGCTCTCACACTATAGCTCCATGAATATGTATTTGAGTTTTTCATTATCATAAATCTTTATGTATTATGATGTCAAATGAGTGAAGGTTTCAGCACAAAAATTTTAAGCATTTTGGAAGGAGAGTGATTTAAAAAGAGATGACAGAGAAGGGAATCTCAGCCTCCAGTCTATGCTCCATTAATCTTAGGCAGTAAAATAATATAAATATAGTGACAGGGAGAGCCAAATTTGGATTTTAGTTCCATGAAGGAATATTGAGAGTGTTCTCTCTCATAAGCTAAGCTAAACTGTTGAAAATTTTGAGTCTTAACTATGTTTGTAGAATACTGCATTGGTTACCAATCTGTAGTATTACTGATTTATTTTTATATATATATGTATATGTGTACACACTTCTAAAAACAAGTAGATTTTAGGGAGTGATTCAGCTGTCAAATCACTCTGATCTGACACTTCTTTAGCAGCATTCAGGTGCTGCCCTGGTAATGGGGAGCCCTCAACCATGTGTGCTGTCCTAATATACATCTTGAACACCCTGGAAGGATTTAAAGCCTTAAATGCATATATGTAGGCAGCTGAATACCATTGTTGTATTCATATGCATAACATTTCTACTGCTTTCCCTTTGTATCTCGTGGAAAGAATAAATTTTCAAGTTGTAAAATTAATTCCATGAAAAACTTAATGGAGTAGAGCATTTAATTATTTAACTCAGTTGCTTCCACTTTGTTTGCTATAAAAAAATTTTTAATTTTTAGTAGCTCTTTGTCATGTCTTAGATATTTTCAATGGCACAAAGGTTACCAAGTTAGGTGGTTTAAATTGCTGGGAATGTTAATACAAGCAGTCGTTTAAGAAATTAAATTCAGACACACTGAGAAAAACTCCTGCTGAACTGTTTTCAGATATAATTTTTAGTGCTGTAGAAATGATACTCTGCACTGAGCAGCTCAGACATACAGACATTTCAAACAGGCAGGAAAATGAGGATGCTTGTGAAGAAAACTGACACTGAAAATTAGTTAAATAATTAAAATGCAGTAAGTGAAAAAGATTTAGCAGAGCTGTGGTCCTACAAAGAAAGCAAGTGCAATAAACCACAGGGAAACCCAAGGAAGAAGAAAATCAGAACTTGTTCTCCCCTGCAAGGAAGAGAAATATTGACAGAAGAAGGTGCAACAGCAAGGCCAAGTCAGCAGTGATCAGTCATGAACCAAGGTATTTTTCTTAAAATTTTGGGCACTACTTTCCCCAGTTTTCATAGTTAAAATTAGAATGGAGTAAATGCAGAGCAGGTAATTATATAGGTATGTCCAATTCCTTTATTTTCTCTTTCACATGGAGAACACATTGTGATAACCTTTTTGTTGAGCATTACTGACAGAAGCTGAGGCAGGCAAAGCCAATAAATTTAACATGCAAACAGAGGCTCTCATGAATCAGCCCAGTGTCCTGTTTGCCAGTGTAGGGGAAATACAGTATGGGAGACAGGAAATCAGTGCAACTGCAACACCTTAAACACTCTGAGATTCTAAAGGTCAGACCAGTCTAGATTTTCTGTATTCACTTCTGCTACAGTCCTCCCGGTTGAGGGGTTGTCTTAAAAAAAGAGAAAATTCCTTAAACTGATACGATTTTAATTTTGTAATGCTGCAACTTATGGCAGCTCAATAAATAACTTTTATTCTGAAATAAGTGATGCGATCATTATTGCAAAGAGAAATCTTAGTATGGGCAAGGATATTTAGAAAGGAAATTCATGCTGTTCTAGAAAAGAGAGCATAAGAAATGTGATGATAGTTTCCAGGTCATATATGAGACTGGTTCCATAATGGAAAATCACAGAAACGTTGGCTGGAAGAGACCTGTGGAGGTCCAACCATATGCTCAGTGCAGGATTGTCACCAATGGGCAGATTAGCTCAGCTGTGGCTTTGTCTAGCTGAGCCTCAAAAACATCTGAGGTGGTTCCAATATCTTTCTGGACAGAAAAATGAAGAAAGAAGTTTGCCCATAAATCAAGCTGAAGCCAGGTTATGAACTGCTCTTCATCAGCCATTTGTTTGTGCATAGCTGAGAGAACACGGACAGACAATTTGTTTATTCTGTTTAATTTTCACAGATATACAGATCCATATTATGTTGCTGAAGAGCTGTATTATTTCAACACAACCCCACCTCTTCATTGGGTGATATATACACAGCAGCAAAAAGCACTGCCAATGAACCACAGGTACAATTGGGATGAGTTGGGGAAATTTTGGTAGAGAGTAATCCTTTATGCACTAAACTGCTATTTTTCAAAAGGCATTATTTTCATACAAAGCTATGGGCTGCACAGAGTAGAAGTCAATACACAGAAGAGAAATATGCCTATTTCCTTAACAAATGAGACTTGACTTGTACCTTTCATCTGGATGACAGACCCGAAGGAGCCAAGTACAGCAGGGTACGTTCCATATTGCAGCACTGCTGGATCACTTCCCTCTTTCTCAGTTATCTGGGTGGGTGAGCACGTGCTGAGAGTGTAGCACTTAGATTTTAGTGATTGATGCTGCTGGGAAAAAGAAAAATGTGTCAGTTTCTTCCACACCTGGTGCAAAATAGATGCAGCTTGAGTGCCTCTAGAAATATCTTGAGGGCTATAAAAATGGGGTTGTGAGGGATAGAATAGGAACATGGATGCAATGTCACATAGCAGATATTTTTCAATCATGTGATTGCTTTTGTCTCTTAGCTTAAGTGCTTCTTTCTAATTGCTGTTTCTGAATGCTGTGAGATTTTGTTCAGAACAAGAGAGTTCATTTAAATGGTGGCTAATATTTCTGAATAGTCGACTACAGGTTTTAAGAGCTACATGGATGCTGATTTCACATAGTTCTTTTGAGATGTGTCCAATAGAAGGGTGAAGCAAAGTGTTTCCATAAGAGAAAAGCAGAGTTCTTGGATTAAGTTGATAAAACTGAGGTTTTCTGTTGTGTGAACTTTATCTCGCTTTACTTTTGTGAAATTGGAAAACTTATCCACGTGTGGATTCTGATGTTCACTAGAACTGAAACCATCTAATTTCCATAGGATTAGGATGATGCACAAAGCAGAAAGAGACCAAACTATCACCAAAGAATTCAAATTTCCAGCTTGGGGCTTCTGTGCCATCACATCTTGCAAACACTCCCAGGAAAACCACAGTAATAAAATAATCACCATGAATCTATTTGTAAGTTTTCTCACATTTCTAAGTTTGTCAATAATCTTAAGCCAACTGTAAGAAGCCAGGAGAATTACTGAGTTATTGATGCTATTAACAGTAACAAACACCACAATAAACAACAATTTTTAAAGCCCTCCATGTCCTTGGAGGATAAAAAATATTAATTCTGCTTTCTTTAGCATTTCTGTAATGTTTGTGAGTATTACAGGATATATAAAAATGAGAATGCTCTACCTTGTGGCAGTAAAGCCATCCTCATCCTTGAGATGGAAAAAGTACAGAAGCTGCAATTTTGAACTATATTTGGGGTTTAATAGCAAACATTCAAGTCATAAGTGTATTTTGGAATTCCATTTTCAGTATTTCAGGAGTTGCCTGTTTACAGTTCAAGTTATCCCTTGGAGCTTGCAAAAAGAAGGAAAATGATGTAAATGTGAGGGTATTCTCATGTCCCCGACTCCTTACTGACTGAAGTATTTTTTATAAAAATGTATTTCATGCAGTTAAAGCTGGTGTCATTTTTACAGAATTGCTACTCTAGACTAGTTTGAAAGTTGGAATCTATCACTGAAGTGATATACCTAAGTTGCTCCATATTTGTCTCCATTTAATAGGATTTTATAAAAGTGAATACTTAGAGCTCAGCCCTGTGTTTGCTTCAGGTTGGACTGAAAGTCACACATGAAAGGAACTGAGTCTTCTGTTTTTTGGGAAAAAGGAATGCATGTTTTTGCTTCATCTGGTTGCACTTAAGTTCATTAAGCTGAAAACGAAATCCGTCAAAGAGAGTCATGTGTAGCTTTGTTTGTTTATTTGTCTTTTTCCCAAAACTGCCTGTAGCAGGAGTTTGTGTTCATCTGCAACCCTCTCCCAACTGGGGTTTCTCTACAAAAGTGTGCAGAAGTTGTTTTTTCTTTCTTAGTTTTGGTTCTTAAGACTTTTCAGTGTTCTCTCTGTTTGAATAGCTGAATAGCAAAGCAGAAAGTCAGCCCTTTATAGCATGTAATCAAGCTTGTTATATGCTGAGCATTTTTCATTAGTATAGGGAAAAAATTTGCTTCTTTTGTGTGGTGTTTTGACAGTAAACACAGTGAATACATTTCTTTCATTATTACAGGTGGATTTTGGGGAAACCAACACTTTAAACAGAGATTTGCCTTTCCTTGCAAAAGATATGGATAAATATAACAGAAAATTAGAGGTGATCTCTAAAGCAAGGGACGTAACAAAGATCACATTTTCACTGCACATTCTTGCAGAGGGCTGTGTGTGACAATTCCTGACAATCAGTGCAAATCAAGCACCGTGCACCACGCTGAGCCTGGAATCAGCGTTGGAATCAACAACCCTCAGGAGAGAAATAGGTGGTGCTGGTGGGGATGGAAACTGATGTGGATGCAACTCTGAAAAGTAGAAAAATAGATCCCCTGATGACAAAATCACACCTGGTGTTATAAAGCCTAGGCTCTCATTAAGTAGTGATTATTGCCTACTGTGTATAAAAATAGCCAACACAAATAGCAGAGCTTAGCAGTGCTAATTTAATAGTTGACTGTGCTTACGGGTGTTCAGTGGAGCAGAGAGAATAATCTGCTGAGATTTTAGTCCCTCTTTTCTACTTCTGGAATAACCACAAACAGATCACAATTTCCTGGAGTTCATCTCTTCAAATATCTTTTATTAACAACTTTTTCCAGATACAATTGACTGGGTTGATTGATCATGAACACTCTCAATTCAAACCGCTGTGTGCACTTGTGGTTAATCAGATAAGTCACATTTTATCATCTTTGTTGACTGGCTGGGTAAATTTACAACAGCTCTCAAGGAGCTGAACCCAGCCATGTGTTAAAAGAAGCAAATGCACAAAACCACACATACACCTAAAGTATATTTATAAAAAAACCATTTGCATTAGTTACATTCAAATTTGGTAGAAAAAGGTCTTCACAATGTGCATTAACTAAGAGTAGAATGGGACCTGCAACTTTGCACTTCGTGAAACCTTACATTTGGCTTTGCAGATGTGTATTCTGGTGGGTAATGTGTACACTGTATTTCCTTCACAACTTAAAGTGGAATAAGACTCATCACTGCCTTTTCAGTGTTGGAAGCAAATGTCATGCTGGAAAGGCATAGATGACTTAAGTATTATATCTTTAAAATGTAAAAAGGAAACCAGCTGATGCCACCAATACAGAGCACAGTTTGGGACTTTACAGATAACTCTAATGCCCTCATGTGATTTTATGTATGGTCTGTATCACAGAGGAGAAAGACTTTTTTTAATATTTATTTTTTATCCGTGCTTGGGCCATTGGGGAAGCCTGGGAGATGTTATCCTGTTGCAATTCCAATGTACCACAATTAAATATTTAACTTGCATATAATCACTGCTGAATTTTATTTCTTGTAGCTGCTACTTCAGAACTCATCTGATTCTATGGTTCTACAGGTTATCCCATAGTCATGCTATTGTTTGTGGCTGCTGGAAGAAAATAAAGATGAAATAAGAAGCGAAAATAATCTTGGAATATAGCTGGTATTGATCTCATTTAGTGTTTTTCCAAATCTTTCTACACCTGGAAGTTGCTAGTGATTTTTCCTTACAAAAAAACAGAAGTCAAATTAGCAATTGTTTGGAAACAATAAATGAAAAGGATACTTGAAAAAAGAAACTATCAGAATTTAGATACTAATTTAAATACTAATAACTAATTCTGTAAAACTGGAAATTCTCACTCTGAAATGAAGCTAAGCACCTTTTTCTGGGAGCATTTCTTTTATTGATAGTGTTTATTTATGCTTTTCTCCATTTGTTTTCCCTTCCTCCTTTTAAAAAGAAAAAAAAAAAATAGATGAAATATTGCAAAAGAACAGATGCCTTTGCTGATCCAGTTTGCTGAGGAGGTAACTGTCAGCCCAGCAGGAAAGAACAAGCAGAGGGGATTCTTACGCTGGCTTAAAGTTGTTCATGAGTCTCTCCCAAATCCATGAAACCACAGCTGTACACCTCTGATGTGAGGTAGCATAAGAAAGAGCGCCATCAAATGAGCAATTGGGACAAAAATTGAATTTTTATATCCAGAGGTGCTAAACACTTTCATCACTTAGTGATTCACTGACAAGTACCTGCATTCCACACTGCCTAATCCCAAGCTGCTTTTATTTGCCTGTTTAAACTTGAACATAACATTTATTTGGCTGCATAAATAAAAATTTACCCCAAAATGGATTTTCGGTTCCAATTATGGCAAGTGTGTCTAAAACACATTTAATCAGGGCCTTCATTGCTCGGAGATTTAGTACATCATCTTTATCTTGTTAATTTGGTTTTCAAAATATGGGTAACATGGCATGGAGACAGCTGACTTTGCTGTGACAGAAATGAAGGAACCTTCAGATTTTTTCTCTGTGTCAAAGGTACTGTTTGACATAAATAACAAATATTCAGAGTTAAATAACTACAGTCAGAATTACTGTGTGGTCTAAGATATAACCAGAGGAGTGGGAAAGCCTCTGTCTCACTGAGCTCACTTATATTTATGCATCATCTTTCTTTTTCAAATGTCCTTCGGTAATTCCCATCTGGGTCTCCTTCAGCCAAAGCTGTTGGGAGCTTGAGTAGTGAACTGAAAAATGCTCTCTTCACTCCTATCCACCTTAACTGGAAATGATTCTAACCTGTCTTATTCAGCAAAACTTGCTCTCTCCTTTACCCCTAGGAGGAGCATGTTTTCTAAACATGGGTGTTGGACAAGATCACTTATTTCCTGGGTTTGGAGAGACTTTTACTTTGTTTTCCTTTCCTTTAAAGCAGAAACACATCCAGGGCTAGGCAGGTGCCTTTCCAAGTGAGATCTGCAGAGGCAGGTATTTGATACAACTGGTCCTGACTGGATTTTTTGCCCCTCACTCTTCTTTCCTTCTCCTTTATATACTCCTAAAACATCCTCTACTTCACAGGTACTAAATAACTTTAACTTTACTCAGTAATCTCCCAGCTTGTATCTGTCTCAGCTTTGTCTTGGCTCTTTTGACTCACATTTACCTCTGAATCTGTTGTGTTTATTAAAACCGGAACAAACCTGCCTGATTTTCTGAACTGCACCTGCTGGCTTTATAAAGATTTTACTTCTACATTCAAATCTGTTGAAGCAGTGGATTTACCCAGCATAATTTGTGTCTTATTCATGTACCCCTTCTTCAGGAAGATAGCATCAAGGTTAAAGACACATCTTTAAAACTTAATTACAAGTATCAGGAGGAAGACAGAGTGATCTTGCCTTTCATCTTGTCAAACCATAGGTAAGCTGTGATATCTGACAAATATTGAAGCCAGAGACGACACACAGTTCACTGAGAAAGATTTAAACACTGTAGGGTGATGTAAACACAAATGACTGTTTTCTAGAACCACAGGGGTGATTTATGAGGTCTATGATTTCTGAAATAAGAAATGAGAATGTTTCATGGAAAGCTGTCTTCCCTCCTCTAAATGAGTGGCAAATGGAACAAACCAGAGAGGTTTGTCACCACAGGTATGGGCCTGCCTGAACTTTTGCTCTGTGGACATTTAAAAAAATTCCCAAACCCCTTCAATATTCTCTTAGAGTGCTTTACATTACACTAGTTAAATCACTAATGTTTAATTTTCCTGAGCTGAGAGCTCATTAGTAAAGTTCTAAACCAGTGCTTCATTATATTTTCTAATTATCTATGTAGATAGCTGCTGTTATTTGGCTAAAAAATGAATTTCAGTATATGTGGGGGGAATAAAATTAATAGCAAAAAAGTTAATTGTTTTAATATTTTTTTTAAAGATATAACATTTCTAGATTGGCTCAAGCAGATTAGGAAAAAAAATCTGAAAATAGAGCTTTGATTCATTTTACTTGATCTGAAATGATCTGTTCATCCTGCTAGGTAGACTTCTTATAATTTGACCTTGACTGAAAGAGTTTTCATTCCTAATAGAAACTAATTGTATGTGTGGTGTTCAAACCATAGTGTTGAAATTAAATTAGTACTGCACAGGAGGGGGATCATACAAGGAAAAACACACGGTCTTAATGGGCTATAAACCTGAGTGAAGCACTGTTTTCAAACCAATGAAATAGCTATAAAGTCATCTTTGCTCTTTATGATTCAAATCTACCCCTGAAAGCCATAATTTATACCTTAAATACAAAAACCATAGAGAGTGAAAACTGCATGTTTCAGTAACATGACAATAAGTCCTCAGTTGAGTTAAGTTTTTCACCAAATATTTATGCTGTGAGTTGAAATGAAAAGTTTTCTGTATGTTCTTTGGAGGGAAGTAAGATTTCATTATATTTGTATGAGTCTTTGAGCTGTGCTTCTCCCTTTTAGCAGCACGTGTTTTAAATTAATGCAGTTTCCATCTCCCTTTTTTTTTTTGCAGCACGCTTCACTTCCACAATGTGCACAGAGATCTGATCTCAAGCTTGTTTGCTCTGAAGATAATGTAAGTTTTGCCAATGACTTTGACAAAGAAAAGCACTTTGCCCAGTAATTGCTTGTAATATGCAGATATAACTAGCTATAATAATACGTGCTGTATTTCAAAAATGGAAAGAACAAGAAATGTAAAGCCATAATACTGAAGAATTCTGGGGCTTCACTACATCCCCCTTTTATACTGGTGAGCTCTGGCAATATACAGCACTCTTGAAATGGTGCAATTATGAATTTGGGTCACTTCAAGGTTGCTTTACACAATGTAAAGAAGCCTTTGCATACCAGGGGAGTGTTGTTCGGGTATTGTCTTCTTCAAACTCTCTTCTGTAAAGAACAACATGATACTGAAGACTGCTCCAGGAGAAGAAACACAGCACAGAAGTCTTTGTGGCAGTGAGGCTGTTTTGTTGTAGCTGGCTGAGATGGAGGTGTGCAGTAAGCACCATCATCACATCCCACTGTGTTTGAGATGGATATCATCCTGGACAGTGCTCAAAGTCAACTGGAAATAAGCACTGGATGAGACGTTCATAAACAACTGGCAGGAGTTTGTAAAGTGAAATTATTGTTTGTTAAACCCCATCAATGAGTATGAAAGTCTTCACTAGTTTAGATTTGGGACTAAGAGCCTAAACTGATAAGCTCTTAGCCTTTTCCTTCCTCTGTTTTGGAAATATTCTTCAGCAGGAGGTGATGAAACTCCATCGCTGAAAGGTGATGGAGCTTGCGGTGCTTCTGAAAACAAATTTCTCTGTGCAGGGTGAAGGCAGCTTTCTAGAAACACTGAAATTCAGTAATTTCTGCTATCCTGCCTTCAAAGACATTTAGAGTGACACAATAATTACACCTGCTGCCACTCCTGGGGTCCAGGTTTAGTGGGGGTTCACACCCCACACTCCCATTTAAAGCCACATTTCTGAGTCTACTTGTTAAGTGGAAAAGTCTCAGCTTTTATTTAACTAAACTTCTGAATTCAGAGGTAGACTTGTTAGTGTAAAATCAGACTGAGGGGAAGAAAAACAAACTTCCTGTCTTGGGCTTTTATGTAGTTTAGTGAAGGAGGGAATCTGCTCCCCACTGAATAATTTGGCCCTTTTTTACTTTACTCAGGTAAAATTAATTTGTCTTCTGAGAGTACAAAAAGCATACAAAGTAAATGAAAGCACTTATGACTTAAGATATCCATGCTCCCAGCCACTTTTTTTTAATAAATAAAGCAAATCAGGATACTCTTCTACTCTAGTGAAATTTTGATATTGCAAATGTATCTAAGGAAGAGTCTGAATAAGCTTTGCTTATCAAAAAAGTCCTGATCCTCCAAATTTTTGCGAATGAACCATCTCCTGATTTTCCTGTGTTTTTTTATAGCTGAGTGAACTGAGTAAAAAAAGCTGTATTCCCCTTAAAAAATGTTGGTTTTTAACTGTTTATATTCCCATTCCTTTGTTTTTTATAGCTGAGGGGATTTGTACAGAGATTTTGATGAAAAACGTAAAATATTCACTATTAAAGTACAGCATCTAACAGAAAAATGTTACTGAAGTACAAACTGTATCAGGTCACACCTCTGGACTCTCATTTCTAATTTATTTCTTGTCAACAGAACAAAATGGATATAGCATCTTTGTTTAACGTTCACACCTCTGAAACTGCTGCTGTGGCTCTTTCCAGTAGGCACTGGAGTTATGCTCCAGTGAAATTAAAGGAATTTAATTTGCTTCTATCTTTGGCAACTGAACAAGGGAGTTGGTAAGAAAAAGTCTCTGCCAATTGTCTCCCAACTCAGTAGTGACACAAGGTATTGTCTGTGAGGGGCATCTGTGAATCAGGAAATGATTGGATAGATTATATTTGTCTGTGTTAGAGAAAAAACAAACTACAAGTTTAAAAACACTTCATAAAATTATACAGGGCCTACTGGACAAAAATTCAATTCCCTTTCTGTATTGTAAAAGTCATTTTACAGTGGAAGGGCTGCTTTTTAGCAGTGACTAATAACTACACAAGACAAATCCAGCAAGCACAATGATCTCTGTTATTATTTCTCTAAAAGCAAGGACTAGTTTAATTTACAGATGCAAAAACATCGCTGTCAGCAAGCAAATCATTAACATCAAAAGCCACATTTTGAAAAGCCAGAAAAATCATGCATTCTTGGTTTCAAACTGAAGGTTTTCTTAACTTTCACACTGCTGTAAACAGTTGTTAACTCCAGTGGGATGTGAAGGTATATTATTGCTGTTGGTTCCTGTTTCAGAGAGTTTGAAGTAAACTGTGATCAGTGTTCATGTTGAGAGGAAAGTTGGCTGAAAGTGAGGATGTGACTGAACCACTGTATTCTCAGACAAAACTGGGTTTTTTTCCATGGAAAGTACTGGAAGTATGTAATATTTAATTACATGTAAGAAATATTTTCACTTTTTCATCAGATAAGGACTAATGTGAAACCATTCAGGGGCTTGAAAAATAAGGTTGGCAATTTACAAAAAATCTCTCTCAAGAAGCATCTGGCAAAACCCCAATCCTATTCCTTAAAACACAAATGAACTACAAATATTGGGTTTGATGCAAATTGACAAATCACTTCAGCTGATCTGAGCATGAATATTGGTGTGGACAAACAGCTTGGCTGGATAAAAATGAAAATGTGCATATTTTCAATTTATAATGAGATCTAGAATATACAGATACCCTCCAGACTGAAGTGCATGAGATGAAATTTGAAACACATTAATGGAAAAATGCAAATATTTTGTGCATGAATTATAATGTGGCTGCAACCCTGTTGTTTATAGATGAGATGGAAGATACACGATATACCCAAAGTGAAAACACTTGCGAGTCAATGGCAAGTTTTTCTTCATTCTGCAAAAACATTACATAGATCCTGACAGTCCTTGAGTTTCCAATCCATGCCCAGAGCCATTGGTCCAATTCAGGTTTCACTGATCTGTTTTACCATGAGCAAGGGCCATGCAAAAAGTCCTTTCCAACAAAGGTTTCCATTGTAGGGCTTCAGCCCAAGGGTAATAAATTGCACATTATTGGTGATGATTTTAGCAGAAGCAAATCAATAGTACTTGGACTTAAAGGTGGGACTGATGTAGTGCAGAATTTGAGCCCTGTTACTTTACACAGTTAATTCTGAATTAGTTGAGACCTAAGGGTGGTAGCACTTTCTCAGAGCCCCACAAATAGCAGTGCACTAAGAGAGGTTTTCTCCTTTTTGTTCAAACAGTGCTCTTGGCTAGAAATCTTAAAAAGAACAGCTTTACTCTTTTAACATGGTATTTTGATATTTTTTGGGTTATGATCTGAGGGTAATCTGACATCTAGATTGGCTTCACACTTTTCTACAGGCAATGTGTGACAAGAGAGGAAACTGAGGAGATGGAAGCATTATCTAAATGATATGAGGAAAAGCAGCAAGACATCCTAATAAACCACATTTAACCCCGTCAGAGCAGTAGCATTTATAATTGGCACAATGTTAACTCAGTTTCAGAGTGTAACTCAGCACACATATTTTGTCTCTTTTCTAGAAGGAACAGAAAATCCTCACCAGTATTAATTTAGTTATAGCACATGATGAACTTTTAGGCAGGGAAACATGTCCAGAACTTGGTGAGTCTTCAAAAGGGAAGTATTCATGACAGTCCCAATTCCTTTTTTATATAATCCCATTACGTGAAAGTGAGAGATTGCTGGAAACATTTTCCCTTAAAGAGGAAAAAATTGTAGTCACTCTCCCTTGCAGATGGGAGGTATCAGGGAAGCAGCTTTAACCATGGAAAGAGAATAGTTTTGCTGCAAGGAGTAATATAAATCAGATGCATCTTCAAAATTAATTCCACTACAATTTTTTTTTTTTTGCCACTGGTTTCAGAATCTAGGGAAAATAACATAAATAAATGAAAATGTGGCTGCTTTATACCTTAGGGATATAGAATGGATTAATTTAATTTAATTAGATGAATGTACTGCTTAAGTGGAAAATATTTCCTTAGTGGAGTAAACAGACAAGAAGGCTGAACTTCTGAAATATTATTAAAGTTCAAGTTAAGCTCCCTCAAGTAAGCTCCCCTTTGATTCCTTTAGAAAGACGAAGGAAAAAAACCCCAAACAAAACACATTATTCATGATCAGAAATGAAGGGATTTTTCCTAATTGTATGGAGCTCTTTCCCTGTCACGTCTTTTTGTATTCAAGTTCACATTGTATCCAGTTTTAGAATTTACTTTTTACCCCATCATAGTCACACCAGCTGTTTACTGTCCTTCTTTATAATAAAAACATGCAAGATGGTGATGAGTGTCAATATCTTCCATGACATCAAGTTTTTCAGACAGGAGAAGATTCTATCACAATATCTGTTATGCCCAGATCATAATATTAGTAGCTTTTCACAAAAGCAGATGGAGAGAAATGTGAATATAACAACAAAGACATTGCTTTCAGTATGTGTAGAATCTTCCTCTTTGCAAAACCTAATTATTCCTTATTTCTGAAATTAAGGCATCATCCAGACTAAGAGTCCCAGATTGGCTGTTACTGTGTAATTGTGATTTAAAATTTCATGTTCTTTTAGTACTAATGAAAAGCAAATGACAAAACAAGTTTTGTTCTCACGCACATAAACAAAAAGATTTTATCTCTGCAAGAAGAATTAGGGTGATTTTCATTCTCTTACCTACTTTACATGTTTGGTTTGTTTATGTAGTTGATTTTGGCTGCTTAAAACCAGCTCTAAAAGAAACTTACTGTTCTGCATTCCCTGTTAAATCTGGCACAGAGGATGGAATCAATGCTGGGAAAGATTATTTCTTACAGGAATAATGAAGCTATAGGAACATTGCTGTACTTTCTTTTCCTCCCCTCTTAGAGTGGATTTGGATATACCCAGTGGTTTGAAAAAATCCTACACTGTAATGTCCCACAAGGAATTACATGCTTTTTCTTGGACTTATTTGAAAATCTCAAGTTCTTAAATTCAGTCTGTGGATAAGAAATCTCATCAAACAGGGAGTAATTCCACTCAGGCCAGCAGGAACTGTCCACACCTGACTCACTGCAGATAACAAGAGTGACAAAAGAGAAGATAGGCTGAAATTCAAACTTACAATTTAGGGGTATTGGTGGTACTGCCTGCTCAGAAAGAAGTTTTGAGACCTTTCTCTGAGAATCATTTCAGGTATAGTACTCCTCAACAGATTTTTCACTGTATTAGTCACACCCTCACTCCTGTTCCTGTGCCCACTATTTAATTTCTCTTTCCCCTTTTTTTTATTTCTCTGTTTCTCTGAGCAAGTGTCTCTTGGACTTCACTGCTCTAGTGAGAGTTCACTTATGTTCAGAATAATTATATTATTATACAAATTTACTTTAAATCCCACCTGCTAAATCCCTACCACCTGTGTCAGGGCTTGCAGTTACCTGGATCCACCTGAGGCTTTGCTGATCTTCATCCAAGACCTTATTGTGTAACTAAAAGTTACTTTTAAATTGATTATCACAGAATAGAAAGCAATGTGGGAATGTGCAGCTCATCTCTTCTTCTGAGCCAAGTGTCTCAACATGGGCACGAATTTCAAATCTGAAATCAGTTATTGACCAGCTCTGGGTGACAAACTTGCTGCCCTGTGAACCCTTCACCCGTGTTGTTAGATCACCATTATTCTAAGCTATATGACCTGTGTGTGATAAGGCTGGCCTGTGGTATGAGAAATAGTAATTATATAACATTGTGATAACCTTTGCAAACAGAACAAAGAGCAGCACTGCAGACATTGTTTGCATCTCACATGGCTGGTGCTCTTCTAACTGAACCACACAGATCTGCAAAATTCACCATTTACCATACTATCCTCAAAAAGTCCAATTTTTTTTTTTTTTTTTTTTTTTTAGATTATATAATCAAAAAAAATTATTAAAAAAAAAAAAAAAAAAAAAACCTGGAAAAAAGTCTGGAAACTCATGTTTGTATTTCCAGACGTTAAAAAACTCTGAAAGAGATGTAGCAAGGTTCCACTTTTATTTATGAAAATTTGAAAATTAGCCAAGGAGAACGTAGAACTTTTGGAAGGTGTCACTGTGGTTTACTGAGGAACAAACCTTTCAGTTGCCCAAAGCAGACAAGAAATTTTGCAAATTTGCTTCAAAAAAATGTGGAGTCGTTGATTTCTCTGTCTCAGAACAAACTGACATTTTGATGCCTCACAGTCTGCCTTGTTGGTATTATTTGGGTTAAGAATATTTTAGGAGAAGCAAGTTCCTTAACCACTCTCTTCCTGCCCTGCATGGTGTGAAGAAGTCAGAGCTAGTAACAAATGTGGTGGCTCTCTGGCAGACTTTTGGTGTAACACATAAAATATGTGCCATAGTTATCTATATATCTCCTAAGCATATGTGCTTTCTTGGCAGTTGCTAATGTAATTTTGAGCCATGCTGGAAGAAGAATAATCATCTTCGGGTCAGGGAAAATGTGCATTTGAGTGACTAAATGGCCCAATTGGATCAGGACTTCATCTGGCTGCCCTGTCTCATCTATCCCGAGGTGCAGAAAGGCGAATGAGGGTCAGTCAGTCACTCAGGGCTCTTCAGTCCTGGTGGGAGGCGCTTGGAAAGGGCTCTAAGGGCACGTTTGGCTTCGCTGGGATGGCCACAGGGGTGGGAGAACAGATTGTGGAAGATCAGGAATGGGGCCTAGCGGGTCGTGCAGTGAGAGGAAGGAGTGCTGCGTGGTGCTGCCAGCAGGGCTGCAACAGAGAAAAGGCTTTAATGAACTGCTGATGTTTGCTACCATCTTTGGCGTCAACCTTTTGAGCCCACCGTCATTCAGGGGAAAGTTTTTAGTTAAGGGAGTAACACTTGTGTCGGTCGAGAGTCCACCGTCAATTCAATTAGTGTCCCATGTGAGGAGAGAGTGACAACACACGAGGGTGGCGGCTCCCCCGAGAACTAACCTGCTTTGATGGCTGCTCTGTCCATCTGTGTGAAGCAGGAAACAAAGCACTCTTGTAAGGAGCCGATGTAGTTTTGTTTTCCCTCAGCAATGGCTGTCAGAGGCACACGGGGCAGGGTTTGCACATGTGCCAGGCACAGGAGGCGACTCGAACAGCCTGGTGTGTGGGATTTGCCGGCAATGCCGCCGTGGCACGGGCCGCAGGAGAGCCGAATGCCCTCAGGCACTGCTCCCCTCAGCCGGCCGAAGGCTGGCCGGGGCCGATGGGCTCCTCCGGCAGGCAGGCTCTGGGAGCGGCGGGGGCAGAGCCGGCAGCTGCCTCACAACCTCAGGGCACCTCGCTCTTTTATCTCTGTGGGGGCTCTTGGTGCTTACGCTTTTGTCTCTGGGGGGGCTTTTCTTGCTTTTGAGTGGCGGATTTTGGAGTCTTAGGCTTTTTGCCCCGGCCCCAGCTTACCTCTGAGCTCTCCTGCCCCGGCTGGCTCTCGCTCGCCCTCACGTCTGCCCTGCCTGCCCGTGTGCCGGACCAGCGCCCTGCCCGCTTCGTCTCTGCCTCCCTGCCTGGCCCCCTGTGTCCAGCGCTGCCCACTCCGAGCCTGGCCATCACCGCGATCCTCGCCGTGCCCCTGGCCGTGCCCCTGGCCCTCCTGCCCGATCCCCCTGACCCGGTGTCCCCCCGCGGTGCTGTCCCCTCCTGCCCCATCCCCCTGCCCCGGTGTCCCCCCGCGGTGCTGTCCCCTCCTGCCCGATCCCCCTGACCCGGTGTCCCCCCGCGGTGCTGTCCCCTCCTGCCCCATCCCCCTGACCCGGTGTCCCCCCGCGGTGCTGTCCCCTCCTGCCCCATCCCCCTGTCCCGGTGTCCCCCCGCGGTGCTGTCCCAGGCCGGCAGCGCCCACAGCCCAGCCTGGGCCATGGACGGTGCTGCCCGACCTCGACTGGGAACACGCTCTGCTCCTCCCTCCGGCCCCTCTTCCCCGCTGCTTCCCGCCGTTCCTTTCCCATTTTTCTTCCTCTTTCTCTGTTTTTTCTATCCCTCTTTAGTAGAGTAACTCCTTTTTACTTTTTTTTTTTCCCCCCCCTTTACCAATAAACAGTTCTCACATACAATGTTTGCCTCGTCTGGCTTAATTTCGTTCCCAACCCATCTATTTTTAAAAGAAGTCCTCTCAGCTCCCCGCGGTGGAACGCGACGTTCTGTCGTGTTGCCGATGAACAGTGACAAAACAAACCTCAGCTCCCTTAGAGACTCTCGGTGCATTTGAGATTTTTGCCTGCTTGAAAGGGCTAGGAGGACAAATTGCATGGATCTTCTTCTAAACCTGTTTTCCGTATCTCATAGACAATGTCTGTATCCTAGTATACAAGTGGGATAACCTGAATTGCTGATGGGAATTGCCTCGGATGCACTGGTGAAGACAGTTGTGGGCCCAAGGCTTCAATTTTAAGAGTGAATCCTGACTTCATTGAACATAAAGTAATATATCCCTGGTTGTCTTTACCTGATTATCATTATCACGGTCATCTGCCTCCAGATAGAAGATGCTCAACTCTATGGCCACATTTCAGAACATGAGTTTTCCAGACTTGGGGGAGATGTAGAGGAAAGAGGAGACCCCAAACCAGATGCTGCCTTGGAACAGGTCTGGCACAGCACCCCAGGTTCGTATTTAAGAGTGTGAATCAGCCACCCTCACCAGGTTGCTCACAGTCACATCCTTTAAAGCTGGGGCAGCCTCTGCAAAGCTTGGTAAGAAGCTCCTGCTTTTTCTGGAACTTGGAAGAAGCTGGGAGCCCTGATAGTCTTGTGCAGCTGGGCATCCTGTGAAAATCTGGGACCTGGAGAAAGTGAGCTGTGCAGCTTTGCCATCTGTCTGTGCTAATTCTAATTCTTTCTCCCTGTATCCACATTTTCACCTCATGTCCTGCTAAGGAGGTGGACATTGCAGAAACAGTGAATTGGGTCTGCCAAACTCTGTCACTTGCTTAATGCAGGCAACTCCTTCACCTAACAGTTTTTTATTGCAATCAGATGGGGCAGGGAATTAAATGGCCAAGCGGTTTGTCAGCAAGTCAGGATAAATATGACAACTCTGCCTGATTACATGGAGGTTAGAACTGCTCAGAATTGCTGCTCTACACCAAGAAGCAGATCAGAAGAATAAGTGCAGTTGGTGGTTTGTTACCTGCCTGGGAAATGTCATAGCTGCAAAGAAGAATGGGAGGATCACTGCAGGAACATGAAGGAGAGGCAGAAGAAGCAAAGGACCTGATAACTGGAAACTAAAGAAGCCTGGCAACTGCAGATAAGCTTATTACTTATTCTGTGAAGAAGGATCATGAGACAGGTAGTGGGACTGACATGCTGCAGAATTTATTTAATGTGTTCTTTTTTGTTTTGTTTCTCATTCCTCTTTGGAGCTTAGAGTTGTGCTTTTCCTGTTGGTACAGGAATGCACTGATTTAAGTGCACTGCTCATACAAACTTCCAGAATTTGCAGCTAATGGGTTCTGTAATATCTGGAAATCAAACTGAAGGCACAAACGTTGGCTTTTTGGATGCTGAGCCACAACTCATGGTCCTTATTGAACAGATCTCAAGGAAGAAGTTCTACTCATTTCTACAAACCTGACTTTTTCAGGACAGCTGCAATGCGAGCTGAAATAGAAATACTTGTGCCATGGAGGTGAAATATAATGTTTAAGAAAAAGTCTCTTACAAAGTCTGCTGTTCTTTAATAAATATAGTGATAACAATAAAAAACCTTGATGTAATTATACTTGATCCTGTTCAAAGCTTCTTTTTGTTGACAGAAACTTGAAGGACTTGGTAGCTGTATGAATGCAGAGGTTTAGAGGAGAAAGATTATTTCAAAGACTGCAAAGGAGGAATAGTAAGTGAATAAAAAGAAGATACATTATAGATTTTAACCACAGAAAACACACTGGAGTATTCAGCCCCAGGAAATTCAAAGAAGGGGGGATTTACTGCAAATTTAAGAAAAATGTGGTTACACTATAGTTTGTATCTTGTGGCAGTCAAGGAAAGTGGTTAGGAATCGTGTTTTCTGTGCTTAATGAGAAAAAAAAGGTTTTGCTTTGTGCTTTGTAATGTTGAAAGCATTAGGATACATAAACAACAGCATTGTTTAATCAAGTAAATGGTAAAACTTAATCAGGTTTTACCATTAACTCCTAGAATTATTCCAGAAATTCCCAGCATTCTGGCAGTTTCCCCTCTGTCATCTGCACCCAGAATCTTCACTTCTCATCCAATGATCACAAGGAGTCACCACAGAAGTTGTCATTTCCCTGGTCACAGTTCTGCACTGGTGAAACTGCTTTTTAATATGAACCAGTCTCAGCTACAGCCTTTTGATGCCAACATCATCATTACCCTAAAATAGATCTGAGATGGTGTCTTTTAAACTTTTTGTAATCTCAAAATCATCCGTGTTTCTGCCTTTTGTGTTTTAATTGTAAAGCCAATTATATTTCATGTAGAACACATTTTATTCCAGTACAGCTGATTCTCAAAATATCCACATTCAGAGGTTTGTAATTCAATTTAGTCATGCTTTTATTTGTTCAGTTGTCTTTATCATGCAGCATCTCTAGGGAGTACCTCTTCTGGAACCTTCTCAGGTCATTTGGAAACTTTGTCTGCATCAGCAGCAAAAATACTGATATTAAAGAAATGCCTAGTGAAATTTCTGAAAAGAAATTTCACTGGTGAAGTGCTGAAAAGTTCCCAAGATGTTGATTATAGTCTGTATTTTACTGAATTTTTGGGAGAGAAATTTCCATTTATAAGTAAGGAATAAGAATGCTGGGGAGCTCACTGTCAGGCTTTGACTTGCAGCATTTCCTGGAACCCACAGTATCGAGGTTTGGAAAAATTCAGTTCTGAATTCTTTATCGAAGTTCTGACAGTCCATGTAAAATGCTTTGCATCTCTTTCTTGGTCACATGGTTTGGTATTTTACATTTACATGTAAAGCACATTTTTCTAGTGTTAAACTTTTCTAAAGAATCTGTCTACCAAAACAAACATTATGGGGAGGGGAGGGGAGAAAGTTGTGTGTTTGCAGTAGAAAGGGGTTTTTTTCTCCTTAGTGTTTGCTCTCTAATATCTCTGGTCTGGAGCAGGTGTTCTGAGAGCATTTAATTCTTTGCTAAATGAGGATAGTAGTTATTATCTGCCCAACCATAGCTTTAATTTTGCTGTGAGCGCTGTAGTTAAATGCTCCTTAAATGTTTTCATTTAGAGAGCAATTTAAATATTACTGTTAGCAATTAGCGATTGTTTTATGTTCTAAAAATATTATTCTTTTCATTCCTTTTTTTGAAGCAGTGAATATGAGAAAATGATTTTGAACTTGACCAAAACCTTGTATTTTATACACAGGGTCAGAATAAGTTTGCTTTTGTGTTAACTGTGGGATAGTTGCTTGGCTGGAGATATGAAAATAAATATGATATCAAGATATAGGGACAAAGGTTTCCAAATCAGATTACTTTAACATATGTTAAGTATGTCTTTTAATATAAAATGGAAAATATCTGAAAATTTCATTATCCAAAATACACAGAGAAAGTTTCAATGCCCTCATTGCATCAAGCTCTCATATCTGTGTCAGTCCATCCAGGAACTCCTTTCTTCCCAAATAAGCTTTCCAGCATCGGAACAAAGCAGCAAATGCCTTCCCTCACATCTTTCTTCTTGCCCCCACTGTTTTTAATAATGTCTGTCTGACATGCCAACAATCAGGCACATGCTCTGCCGCTGCTGTCGTCTAGTCTCAGCTGCCTGAGAATGGCTTGAGAGGGATAAGGAGTGGAATTGCACATCAAGGATCTCTTTTGTCAGAGGAGCAACCAGGAGAGCGTTTCCAATTTGCAGTTTGGCACCGCTGCTTCAGAAGCACCACGGATGTTTGATACCCACTTGGTTGCCTGCCACCAAACTTGGGGATCAATCACTGTTTTCTGATAGAATGCAGAATGAAAAAAATGCCAAACAAACCCAAAGCACACATGCACAGAAAACAAACAAACAAACAAACAAAGGAAAAGAAAAAAAGCAGGAAAAACCTGATTTTTATTTTGAAAATAGTAGGGCATCTCACAGATTGAGAATTCTATTGGAAAATGTGTAGGAGGAGCAAGTGTGTCTGTGAGTGTGAACATACATGTCTGCATTTCTCTTTCAAAATATCTCACAGACAAAATATTTCATAATTTGATTCTGCTGACAGTTTTTGAGTTAAACCAGGAATTGCACAGAGCCATTCTTTGGGAACCACTTCCAACTTAGTCCAGGACTTCTTGTGGCAGATCTGCATTCTTCTTAATCACTTGCAGTCAATCAGATTTTAATTTGTCTTTGTCTTCAGCCCTGCAAAGTTTGGGCCTGAAGTTTTTTCTGCTTCAAGGATCAAAGGGTGTTTTTCCCTGTGTGTGTCAGGCACACTTATGGAATGCTTTGTATGTTTATTTAGCTCCATAATTATTCCATATTAACAAAAGCAGATTGTTTCAGGAATGTTTTTCAGAAGAGCCTGTTTGAAATCAGGCTTTGTTGGAATTATGGCACCTCCAATTCTGCAATTTTCCTTTTGAAATACGTTGTAGGAATTCACTAGAAAATCTATAACAACCCCATTCAGGGATGAATGGCTTATTCTGCTTCTTATCTTGTTAATCAATATTGTTAACTAGCTGTGATGGACATAATTAATGGAATGACCCTAGCCCCTCCTAATTAGAGATAATTGCCTTGTTCAGTCACATTCAGTCTCCAAAATATAAGTGCGTGAGCATAAATGTCATAATTTATTTTAGACTCTGCCATGATCATTATGTATTCTGTTTTCTTGTTAACAACTCATTTTAATTCTTGCTCACCCAGCAAAGTTAAAAGCTATGAAAGGACCCTCTTACCTCTCTGTGCTGGATGGCCAAATAACACATTATTATATTGCACACATACAGTCAGGAGGGTAAAATGAGGAGGGTAAAACCAGAATTCCACTACTTGGCTCTGGCTTCAATCCATTGCCCAACAGCTTCTCAAGATGAGAGATGTCTTAGCTTGAAGTTAAATGGTGCTTGCATCAGAAAAAAGCCTGGATTTTGGTATGCATTTCATGTACTCTTTTATCAGCTTTATTATTTGTTATGCTTTTGCTGAGCTTCCTTGAAGAAGAACAAAAGGGTACACTCATTATGCAGCTATTTCATGAGAGCTATTTAAAATAACATTTGAGGAGGAAAAAACAAATCAAAATGAATAAAAGCCTGGCAAACACATGATGAAACAGAATGAATATCAGAGCTATTAAATTAATAAGCTTGCAAAGCATTATTTATGGTATCTCAATGGAAGTTTAGAAATTGATAATGACTTCTCCAAATTAATTGAGTACCTTTGTTGTATTTCAGGAATACAGATTCAAACTCACTGTGCCGTTCCTTATGGGGAAAATTGTTCCACCTGCCAAAAACCTCAGGAGTTTCATCTGATTTTCATCTTCTCAGGGTAAACAGTGGAGGTATTGACTCAGGATGGCATTCATTCAGCAAAGCTGAATGTGCAGTCTGAGATTGTCTTCAGACAGTTGTCCTTGCTGTCACAAGCTGCCCATTAAAAGAGTGCTTGAAGCAACAGCCTGAAACAGATTTGATCTCTCCATGTCCAAATCTGTAGAAGTAAGTACACATGCAGGATTTGGTTTTAAGGACTGACATTCTCAGGATGGGCTCAAAGCTCCTGCCAGCTTGAAGGACAGAGGTGGTACTCCTATGAGGAGTATCTCATGTGCTTGGGGCTGGGGGACATCCCTCAGCTGTGACCCCAGAGCCCAGAGACCTGCAGAGAAGCACAGGATCAGACACATCTGCACACCAGTTGATAGGACTGGAGGGGCAGAGAAGGGGATGAATGGTCATGGAGCCTCCAAGGACAGATTTTTTTGGATATTACCTTCACTGAATTGGCTAATATTCACTGGTGCAAATCAGATGGAGATATAGGTGTCCACTTCTCCAAAAAAAAGTGTGTCAACAAACCAGAGCTGTCTCCTCAGAGTTCGCTGGCTGCTACCTGATGGCTTTGAATTATGGTGAGTGGCTGAAATTCCAGTCCTTTTTGCTGCGGCTGGGAAATCTCCCTGAGTGCCCACATTTCACCATTAAAAGTACATCTGCTAATTCTTCCAGGATAAACTATTTCTGTATGACACTAGTTGGCTCCAGATTTACAAAATTTGGTTATTTCTGTTATAGCTTCTCATGCAGGAATGATTGGAGAGACCCACTGAGAAGTGAACAAGGAAGATGGAGGAGCACTGACAAAAGCAATCCCACCTCTGATGTTTCACTTTGCTGTTCCATTTCTCTTTCCTCATTTTTGCTTCCCCTTTTCTCTGATCAAGTTTTTCCTGGAGTTCAATTTTTTTTTCAGTGAGAGCTCTTTTTCTTTTTCAGAACAATGCTCCTGTGTTAAAAAATTTGTCTAAGTGATGCTTTTCAAGTCCCTAACAGATCAAATTTTACAGTAAAATGAAAATCCCATGTATAATATGGTGAAAGTTTTAAATTTGTAGTGTTTGGCTTATTATAAGGGTCCTTCTCTTGTAGTGTTCAGCTTGCAACTGGTGTGATTTTGCAGAGAACCAGGTTCCCTCAATGTGAGCTTTAAACAAGATATTGGATGAGAGCTCATAATTTTCAGAAAACATTCAGTGATATGTAAAAGAAGCAATAGATTGTATTAAATAATAGCACAGGAACAACCTGTTCTATATTAAGTCTTTCTTGCAAATCTACTTCTGCAAGTAGATTTTCAATTCTGCCGATTGCTGCAAATGTTGTTTGCTGGTACGTGTCGGTTCACGGTAAGCGGTAAAAATCTTGTTTATCAAGCTGGGTTTTTTCCTTCATTGTCCCACTTAGAATGCTGATATCTTATCAAGAAATAGTAAAATTTCCAAGCAGAATTTCAAAGCTTTGCTTCTTTGACTGGCAGTCATCACCTGGAAGGTGTTACACACCGCACAGTGAGCAAGGTCATCTCCCCATGTTCTTGCTGCAGAACCTTGTGGGGACCCTGCTGTAGATAACCATCACAGCTTTGGGACTCGTTCCTTTCTTCTGAGGTATTATCAAAGCAGTATTTTCCCTTTTCATATTGTCTATGTTGGCGTTTTTGTTTCCATTGAAATGTTCCTAACTTGAGTTTCTGAGATGAGCAAGTGTTTTATCTGCTTAGGGTTGTTCTCAGTAAGGGTGAAAGACCCAGTGATTTTTTTTGGACTGAAAGAGGCAGAGAAGGGATTTTTCCTGATCCAGTTTCTATCTGTAAATAAGATTTTGTTTGTCTTTAATTCCTTGCATATCTTATTGGGTTAATACCAAAGACTTTATGGCTCAGGACTGTATTCTCATAGAGCTTTAAAGGACATTGTTCTTGGCTGGTATTTCCAGATACTGCTATAATGCAAAAAATAAAAACAAAAAAGAAAAAAATAATAAAAAAGGATAAGATTATATGTGCTGTCTATATTCATATTTGCACCTGTAGGGATGTACTGATGGGGAGGTGTGGTGAAATGATAAAAAGGTTATGAAAGGCAGTTATTCCTTCCTGTGAAATCAGGAACTCCTAACGGCACCAATTTAATTCTGAGAGTGCAGCGAAAGGGACCAGGACGATGTAAAGGTAGCAAAAAAAAAAAAAAAAAAAAAAAAAAATTGAAAAATTATAATGGAAAAATCTATATTTCAAGCACTGGCAGGAATATATTTATGCATGGAGACTATTCTGTGATTGATCTGCAATAAAACTGAGTGAGACATAGAAACAACACAGAGATATTTGTGTCACTCTGCAACCTCCACTGGAGATAAATATGAAATACACTCATATTTCTTGGGAAATCTATTTTAAGCCTTCCTCCTTCCAATGTGCCCTTAACTTCTGTAGTGGATTTGAAACAAATTCCTTGCTTCTGATGGAGTCATGTTCATCTTTTTGACCCATGAAATGGCTTCAGAGTTCTGTCCTCAATATTGAAACGGTTACCTTAAACCAAAAAGCCTACAGTTCCCAAAATACATGATAAGAGACAAGAGTCCTGATTTCTCTCAGTCAAATCTCTTTATTCCCTATTTTCTGTTACACAAAGAAAACCATCTGTCACATTGTCATTAATCTTATTTTTCTATTAAGCACAGAGTAGAAAAATGTCTGGTAAACTTAAGTTGCCTCAGTCTTTCACTGGGGTTATTCTTTATTTAAATAATTGGACTTGGTGATGTTAAAGGTACTTTCCAACCTTAATGAATCTGTGAGTGCTGGGGGGGGGGGAGGGGGGGGAGAGGATTTATATTTTCTCATTATTAATATACTTTGATTTGAATGCACAAAGAATTGACTGGAAAGAAGTACTGGAAAATATATTAAGCAATACCACAAGGTTCCTGAAATGCAGAAACCAACAGCCAAAGCTACCATCATATCTCCTGAGTTTGAAACACCAAAGGCACACTCCTGGCATTAAATCAAAATCAAAAATTTACATCACCCACCTTGAATTTGACATTCTATGTTTCTTTAGGGAACTCTTTAAATATTAAATTTCTTGATACAGACTTGAACTCAAAATTATTTAGTTACAGTTGTTCTGATTTGAAAAAAAAAATTATTTGAAGATATAATTTTCCTAGATTGGATTGTCTGTTCAGGCTAAGGTGAAATGAGTCACAGGTCAAAGATAACTTCGAATCTCTTACTTTTCAGGGCCTTACAGAATTCTTTAGTGGGAATAAATTAGGATCATTTTCAGCACATGGAAGGGAGAGGAGATTAAAAATCAGGGAAAAGAACCCTTTCCATCCCATCTTTCATGGATATCTGATATCAGTTCAGTAATACCGGTATTTTCTTTTTCATTTCAGAGCCTATAAAAATTAATTAAAAAAAAAAGCAGAAGTGGCCAGGTGAGTTCAAGTGAGACTTGATATTTACACTCAAGATTGAAAGTCCAAAATGAAGACTGTGTAAAGTAGTAAATGGTATCTGTGATTCATTGCCCAAAATAACACCTTGCAAAGGAGATGATGTCTTAGATCCCCTTGAGATAAAAGGAAAATCCTCTGTGATATGATTGGCCTCTGCTTCTAGAAAACAGTGTGATTTATAAAGTATTTTTTGCATTAAGGCAAGTGATGGAAGAATCAGGTGAAACAGTGGTGAGGCTTCATGACAGAAATCTTATTTTCTGTCCTGACTTTTAAGATTAAGCCTCAAATTTTGTAACACTTGTGTCACAGTACCGCATAACAACTTTCGGAGGAAACTGAGTATTTGGCAATGCAGAAGGCAAACTGATTTCCCTTCTGAGAATATGCAGAAGTCATTGGGGTGTCTGTGGGCTGATAGACACAGTGAGGAGAGTCTCCAGAATGAAGTATTAGTTTAAAACCTTACATTTATTGGATCATTGGAGGAAAAAAAATCGCAAATGAGATAATTGTCCTGCAATTATTGACAGAATGGGATGCTCAGCAGTAAGAAAACTAATCTGGAATTCAAGTCAGGAAAGGAAAAGTCATTAGCTATGCTGTGTAAAACAGACATATACAGTCAATGTGTGAATGTCACGTTTGTCAGGCCAAAGTGATGGGAAAAGACTTCTACTAAAAGAGAGAAAATTGAACACATCTATAACAGTGCAGGATAGTTCATATCCTGTTGTAATTGCAGTGCACTTCAAGCAGAATGAGAATAGCAAGGGGGGGGAAAAACCCTCTCCTGAGCTTTACAGAAGCACTGGAATGTGTGACAAAGGCAAAGGCTTGGAAGGTGATGTTGGGAAGAAACCTGAAGCCAAGCAAAGAAGGTCAGGAACATGGTGTGGGGGAAAAAAGCAAAGAAAAAAAAGCAAAAAGCTAAAACCGAATTGAGCTTTAGGCTTCCAGGGAGAAAGTATCTGTAAAACAACCCCAGATGGTGCCAGAAAGAACTGATGGTTCTGTTCCTTCTGTCTGTTAAAATGTGTCAAGTGTGCAAGATCAAAGAGCACATGGTGATTTGATGGCAAACAGAGACATGTTAAAAAATGAAACTACTGTGGGAGTTTGGATATGCATTATTGATAGGTGTGTATTGGGCAAGATATTTAAATATTGCTTATTAAGCATTGCTGCTCAGTCTGGTGGTGTGAGGTGACTGACGTGCTACCAAGGGCAATCCTTCATGGAGGAAAAATTTGACAAAACCCCAAAACTTAAAATGCAAATAATATTACCTCATTACCAATTTATTTATTATATCCTAGATTTATTTCAGGCTGTGTTAGGTCAAAAGTCCAAAAGCTTCTGAGTGAGTGTGCACAGAAGAAGGAAAGTTTGAAGGTATGAAATAGTTCTTGCTTGAATTCCTGCGGTACTCTAGGTGCTATAGTCATCATCAAAGATCCCATTATACAGCAATAGTAATGATGATAAATAAAAATTGTGAATTAAACTCCAAAGCACTGCATATAAAGCAAGGGAAATAACAGGTACAGACTTTCCAGCTCTGTACAGCACTTTGAGTGCGGACAGAGGTGGGCACAGTGTGCCCCAGTGCTACATTTAAGGCTGCTGTCCCCGTCATCTCTGGTGCTGCTGTGGGTTAATCTAAATGCTAAAGGAGCTGAGAAGTGGTGCCAGAGAGGAGAGAATTCTGTATTCCTGCAGACAGTTTGGGAAAACCTCTCCCTTCCATCTCACAGGGTATTCTAGAAGCACAAGCAACAGCTTCTGTGTGTTAAGGGATTGAAACAGTAAATTTTACAGCACAATTCATCAGTGGCGTCAGTCAGATTTAAGAGAGAGAGAGAGAGAGAGAGAGAGAGAGAGCAGGTTTTAGCAAAGCTGCACAGATTGCTGTAGCTGAGGTCAACAGCAAGCTCCTGGTGCTTTTAAAAATTGATTTTACTGAAATCTTACTCAATTTTCTTAGTAATAAAGGCCTCCAAGGATTTAAACTGCTGTAAGCAAGAGCAATGTTTGGCCCTGTTCTCTAAGTAGGTGTGGCTTAGCTCCATTACAACTCCAACACAAATAATAACATCCTTTTAAAATGGAGTGCCCTTCCTAACATTTTAGTGGGCAGTTTTTTGTTTTCCCTTGTAAAAGCTGGGAGGTCATAAGCTTAAACTCCTAAAGTCTCCAAAAAACCTGTTTACTTCCTTTGCAAAAAGGCTAACATGAAATCAGACAACATATGTGGAAGGAATATAAATATATCTGCTTATCTGACAAACCCAGTGCAGATTGCTTAATATAAAAAAAAAAAAAAAAAAAAAAAGCAACAACAAAAAACCCAAACCAAAACAAAGCAAAAAAACCCCACAATAAAAAAAAAAAAAAACACAACAAAAAACTTGGCAAAATCAGCATGGCTTGGTTATTTAATTCTAGACAAAACAGTTGAGACTGTACAGAATAATAGAAAATGCTGTCTTTATTATTCTAGAGCTCACAAGAATCTTAAGCCTTCTTAAGGAAAACTAAAGGTCAGGTGGCCCAGCATGTGTAGGTCTGAAATTGATGTAACAGCAAATTCTTTAGAAGTTATGCTGATGTTATAACTTGGATTAAAAAAAAAAAAAAAAAAAAATTAAAAAAATTTAAAACCACAAACAAACAAACAAACAAACAAAAACAAAGAAAAAAACCCAAACACCCACCCCAAGAAACAAGCAAACAAAACTCACAACCAACCCAACAATCAGGACCCATAATATAAAAGATCTGACCCTCTCTTCTGTCCCTTCTGGGTCACAGAGCTCAGGGTTTGCACTTTGCTGGAGCCGTTTGCAACATTCTCCGTCCTTAAGCAGAGATTGAGGTTCCATTCCTCCTTCTGCTTTCTGTGATTTATCTCAGGGGTTCTTACTTCTGTCAGTGCTGCAGTTTTTGTTCTCTCCTGGGCAATGGTAATAATTCACTCAGATGCCATCTTAAAGCAAAGTATTACTTAAAACAAAGTCCCATTAAAGAGAGCACGTCCATAAACCCAGCAGAGTACACTGGGTTTGCACAGATTGGGTTTCAGTAAAACCTTCCCCTCCACACATGTGCAAGTTCTTTCACAGATCCACTGCAAAGCATCTCCTTCTTTTCATTTAATGTAAGGCTCTAATTTTATGTCATTTTTGATGAGTCTCCTCTTTTCTCATGCATGTTCTTTGATTCTAGTGAGTTATGGATTTTTAGTTTTGCAGCTTGGCATGCCAGTTGTGTAAGTTCAGTTTAGAAACTGAATGGGGACTATTTTCTGCTAATTGTCTCCAGCTTTTCCAGTAGTTTGGGTTTTGGTTTTTTGGGTTTTTTTAAATTATTTTATTATGTTGGTTTTTTTCTATGCATTTTCTACAGCTGCCTTTTGAGCCAGAACCTTGCATTCATTTAGGAAAATCCTGCAACTATTTGTAATAAATTTCCCCCACCATACTGTACAAATGATTTGTTACTTCTTTCTTTTAATCCTGCTGCTACTTCCCAGTTACAAAGCTGATGCATCCAAAGGAAATGACTGAGTACTCACTGGCTTATTACTCACTAAAATCTCTAGAGAGGTGACTAATTTCAATGCTGGTAAACCTTTCCCAACAACTTTAGTTTGGTAACACAAATGACAGAGGCTTTCTCCATTTCTGGTACCAAAAAAGCAACTCACACATTCTTTCAGGTTTTGGTGACAGCTCAAAGAAATGAGGGAATCTCTTTAAGCAAGTGTTAGAACCAACATTTAAGTCATGAACTGTCTGTCTCATAAAAAATAACCCTGATGAAAAAAAGGGGGTTTAATCATTGAAAATTTAGTTCAGATAAACCAAATCTGATATTACAGTGGGAAAAACTTTTTTTCATTTTCAAGAAGACAAGAAATCTCTGTAATACATTCTTCTGACACAGACAGTACATCTCCAGCTCAGAATAAGAAATGTTTGCATTTCCAACCCTCTTTGGTGAATTAGAAAGGTTAAGGAGCTCCATCCTTCACTACAGAGCTGCAGCTGGCTACAGGATTGGGGAGGAAAGCCTAAATTATCATAAAATATCCCATTTAATGGATAAGGACTGCTTGACTCAAGGTTGACAGACTGTCCTGCTATGGGTCATTTGGGCTGGGACAATACTAATGAGGTATAATTATTTAATACATGTGTTGTCCAATAATTATAAAGAATAATATTTAGATAATGTTTGCTTAGCCTTCTGCAGAAACTGCAATTCTTCATTGCCCAAGTGGCCAAGGAGATTAATAAAAAGCTACCTCGTGCTTTCTGGCAAAGTAATTAACTCATTATAATCAAGAAGAAAACACTGGAAGACTTGAGAGCTTCTCAGCACGCACAGGGTGAGCTGGGGTGATGGGTCAGGAGGATTGGGACATTTCAGAGAAGCTGAGCTCATCCAGCAGCACAGGAGTGACTCTGAGAATGTGTTCTGCACCCAGCTGAGGGGTGAGTGCAGCCAGCTGCCTGCAGCTGGGGGGAAGGATGGCTTGGGGGGCTGTCATTAGGGGCTACCTTGGCTTTTCTGGTTTATTTTTGCTGTATTATGGTTGGATGCTGAGAAATGTTGGTACAAACTGGGCACGTGAGGAACTTGCCCATGGAGGAACTTCTGAAGGACCTGTGTACCCTGACAAATTCTGAGCTTATATAGCTCCTAATTATTACCTACTATGCTATTCTCAGTTTCCAAGTTGATTCATCTCTCCCCAAAGTCCTGAATGAAGCAGCTTTTGAAGCAGCTTTTTTTCACAGGAACTCCCTGTCTCCATGCAGGCATTAGAATTGGGAATAAGCCTTTGGAAAATGGTTGTCCGCTTTGGAATTCTGATTTTCCTCTTGGATGGTACCATTTAGTTGGGAATTAGTAACCATATGTACAGTGTGCAATCAAATACCCACCTTGCCATTATAAGCAAAGGTATGAAATGATTTCATGCTTTGATGCTGGATGTGAAGTTGAGGGTTCTAAGATACTGCCACTTGATGGTCTTTTTCCCTCTTTTTCTATCTCCTGATGCTTCTTTGGATGTGGACAAAAGTCATGGTGCCAGTTCCATGAGCTAGAAGAGGAGAAAACTTTGACTATCAGGGAGGCAGTGAGGTGATTTGAGAATAAAACAGCAAATGACCAGGAGAAATAAAAGTATCTCAATCATTTGCAGAATCTCAGGTATTCTTTACTGAGGGAAAAAAAAAAAAAAAAAAAAAGAAGATAATCAACTGTTAAATGCTAGAAGTTCCCTGTGGAAATAAAACTGTTAAGGAGTTCTCACATGTTGTGAATGCAGACTCTTCAGAATATTTGCATTCTGCTGTTTAAAATTGCAGTTGGCCATGAGTGTTTCTCTCTGTTTTTGAGCTGGCAAAAATAGACGACCTATTTTGCTGCCAGTGTGCAAGCATGGCTCTGCAAAGACAAGGGAATTCTTCCAATCCAGATCAGCCAGATTATGGAATTTTGCCTGTGTGCTCTCCAAGTGCATTCCCCAGATTGGATGTTGATCCCTGGTATTAGAAGTACTATCATATTTATTTAAAAAGTGTCTGCTTATTTTTTGTCCAACACTGCCTTGCACTTTCTTCTGGAAAGAAAAAAAAAGTCAGTGAGTTGAAATGAGAATAAATAATTTCATTTCTTAGTTGTCTTTTATTTTTGGCCTTACAACAGAAATTTCTGAACAATCTTTGTGACCTGCAAGAAGAAAAACAAACTGATCAAACTTATTATTATGCACCTGATTGGAGGTCTGCCAGTGTCTCCATAACAAAGTCTGGTTTTACAGGATTCATGGATTTCTACTGTAAGTGCTCCATCCTAAAACTAAAATTTGGCAAGCTCTATCACAGTAGCAATACTCTCTCCTGCACATAAATGTTGCTTTTCTCTGAACACTGGCAGTAATGCTGGTGAAGCTTTTCTTTTATGGCTTCTATAGATTTTTGTTTACAGATAGGTAAATTCAGTCTAAGTGCTTGGACTGTCACCTTTTTATTGCATATTTAACAAACGATTCAGACTTTATGGGGGAAACTTGCAGCTAAACTGCATTTGCATTTTGCTTTTCTACCCTTTTCCATCTCTGTACTTTTTTTCATTATGGGATTGGTGTGCTGTTGTTTCATAATTACAAGTTCAGCTTTGTTGCTGCTCAAAGCGGAGTTTTTTATGCTGTCTTGTTAATCCATTTGTCTGGATTTTCACATAATTATTGTGTAAGTATTGACTGGAAAGGGCTATAGCTTAGCTGTACATGACTTATTTAAAGTAACTTTTCACACTTCATTATAATTTGTTTTTATTGCATCCTGCCTTTTACTCTTCCACATCCTGCGTTTCCTCATCTGCTTGCATTTTCAGGGCGACACTGTGCATTAGGAGACCTTTGAGTTATGCTGTAAAACCTCTCCCAAAGAATATTTAAACCAAGTTAATCTAGTTGGTGGCACGTGGGAGGGGTTTTCCTCCTTGGTCACCATCTCCAAGACTGGCCCATGTTAGACTTTGGATAAACTCAAGAAGAAATGCTTCCATTTATAATATTTTTTACCTGAACACATAATAGTTAATATTAAAACAGATGCATATGTGTATATATATATATAAAATATCTACTGAAGTGGTTATTAGGAGGCCTAACTGATTACTGAATGATTTTAAAAAAAGCTGTCCCTGCTACAATTTATGTGGCAAAGTTCTGTCACTGCAGGTCTGTGTGAAGGGAGGTGTATCCACGTCACCAATAAGGACCTGCATAAATAAATCCCAGAAATTGAGGGGGAAATGTTCTCACGCCTGCCAACAATCCCATGGAGGCACAGGCGAGGCATCACTTGGGGACCATTGTTCTGCCTCCTCCCTGAATAAATGGGGGATTGTCCAGCCACCTTTCTTTATGAGTAGTGAACCTGTCATTAATGCTTTTTGTTTGTTTTTAAGGAAAATACTTTAAATCTCTAGGATTAGAAGTTTTGTGTCATTTAATTAATTAAACAACGCCTCTCAAGAGCCATAAACATTAAAAAGCTTCTTGGAAGCAGGCTGTGGCCCAGTCCATTGGATAAATTGATTGATTACTTCTGTGGCTATTCCTAATAATCTGTAGCATTTTTTCATTAGGCAGAAAGTTGTTTTCCTATTTAGTATGCAAACGTGGGATCTAGAGCATTCTGCCCATGTGTTATGATTTCTTTTTTCCATTATACAATCACAGAATGTGTCACCTCCCTGTTTACAAAAGAAAAATGTAAGAGATAAAATTTGTGTTTAGTAAGGATTTTGATCTCCAATATATTAAAGAAATTAAAGCCCAGGCTTGGCAGAAAATCATAAATCATAGTTATGTGTTTCTCCAGAAGGATTTTATGGATGCTAGGGCAAAGATATTACCATGTGCACTCTGGTTATGTAGAAATGCCACTAGAGGCTATTTTCTTTCTTCAAAGGTGCCCTTTAAGCTCATAGAAAATTACTCTTAATAGAGTAAACATGCAATTTGCACAAAACTAACACAATGTGCGTCACAGAGAAAAAAAGCCTAGTGAGAAATTTGTAGTGAATTTTATCTTTCTTTCCTGCTGAGAATTTTCCCAGGTTTGTGGGGTTTTTTAAGTGAAGTTTTTTAAAAATGCGTTTTTTGTTTCAAAATTTTCCTAGTATTTCTGCTCTTTATTTTTTTCACTTGAGAGGTTTCTTTCTGGAAAGTTTGATACTAAAATTTGCATTATATAGATTATGTTGATAAATATACTTTTCTTCCTATATGAGATGAGCTCACTGATGCTGAGATATTTACAAATTTGGAAAGTGATTGCTATGAGTAACCTCAAAACTCCCTTCTTTGGAAATATTTTTTGCCACTAACTGAAAACAGAATTTTGTTGGGTTTTGGGTTGATTGTTTTCTTCATTCTTCCCCACCCCCTAGCCCCCAGATTTGTCATCTTTCTTCATCCTTTTTCTTTCACCATTTCCTCACACGTTAAAAAAATGTATATATTTACCTGAAATGATGAAGGAAAGATGCAGCTTCAGAGATACCAGAACTAGTAGTCCTGAGAACTTAGTAGGGTTTCAAAGACATATCTCTGTTGTAGGACAGAACTCAATGAAAAGAGTTGTGTATTCTAAAAAAGCTGAGGAAAATGTTGGCAAAACTCCCTTCAAACTAAAGCAAAATAGTTCTTATTGAGGGGAAGTTATGTGTTGAGGAATGTGAATTTCTGGCCTTTTACTGTGGAAAAGTATCTTTGCCCAGTGAATGGAAAGGTGTGGTGAAATGAGACTTGAGGACAAAGGAGGACAGGAGATGTTTTTCTCTGGGCCATACATGGTTAACTGCATGACCAGACCACCTTGCTCCTCCCTGTGCCCCCGGAGGTTTCCTGCTCAAGAGCTCTGGGCATTTTTTCCGTCTTTTGGAAGTTTTACCACAGAGGAAATGGGGTAGATGGTAAATAAGAGTGAAAGGAAGGGTTGGAGACATGAAACAAGTGGTATTAAATTTGATGATTCTTTAATTTGGTTGATTGAATAATCAAGCTTGGAAACAGGAAAGGAGATGGATAGCATGTTAATTTTTAGTGATTATGTCCTCCCCTGTGCTCTCCTGAAACAGAAACCTGTCTGAGATGACTTCTCACAGACTTGTCTCTCTTTTGCTTTGAGTTCCACACATTTCCAACCCCTCCAGTGCAGTGCAGTCCTGGCAGACTTAAACCAGATGTTTCGGGGCTGCCAGTACTGTGCAGGAGAGACCCTGGCACAGGTCCTTGGCACAGGTCCTGGCTTGCACCCAGCCCAGCACCTTCTCTTCTGCTGCTGGGCCAGGGAAGCTGTATCACTGCTGAAGCTAGCTGGGAATTCTGTATTGTTTGATAAACCTGGAGCTCAGGTGCTGCAGGCAGCAGTTCCCAGGACACGCAGGAGAATGACCCTGAGGACATGAGGACACACAGGACAATGAAGGTGGAGGTTGCTCAGATGTTTACCACGCTGGTTAGAGAAACACTGGGAATTGGTTTCTCTGCTATCAAAGATTTTTGATGTTAATTCTGCCATGTAGTTCCACATCTGTCGCCAAAGGCTCCTCTCCTTCCATCCTGTTGCTTGCTGTGTGTGCAGACAGCACATGCATTCAGAACTAGACTCCATACTATGAGGATGCATGACTTTGGTTTGGAGTGAAGTATTTATTTGACCTCAGTATTATTCAGATATTTTCCCATTTTCCACAGAACCACGCTGGGTGGCTCTGGAGACCTGAGATGAGTCACTTGGGAAGGAAGTTGTCCATATTCTGAAAAAAAGATCTACAGAAGGGGAGGCTTGGGAAGCGCTGCTCTGCTGTGATTCCCCCTGAGAGCAGTGGAATAGCAGCATCGCACGCCTGTTTCTCTGCTCTGTGTTCTGACAGGTACTCTGGGGCCTCTGATGGGCTGCGAGGACTGAAGGGAAGGTGCAAGCATGAAGAGAACACTTCTAAAAAGTACTCATTTTACATGGCAACTTCTAGAGTAGAGCTACACATTGCTACAGAGAGCAGCTCTTGGGTGGAGGCCCCTGCTCCAGTTTGCTCTAGTGATGGCAAAGTCAGTCTGTCCTTGGGGCCGGAGTTGTGGCCCCGCGGAGTGCAGACTGCACCGGAGTCACCGCGGGCAGCCGAGGGATGAGCGATGGAATTGGCGTTTCTCCGGCAAAGCCAGCTACAGCTGCAGTCTGAAACTCCCGAGGTTTTAGCGCTACTTTGCCGCTGCATTCCGCCCGGGAGAGCCCGGTAACGCGATTGGACACGACCGGATCGTAGCTGGCTGCAACACCCACCCGAGGCTCCCGAGTTACGTGACTCCTGTCACCCCCTATTGCAGAGCCCCCGCTCCGTGTGACGGGCACCTCCCGGCGATGGGGGCACCTCCGGGACACCTCCCCGGGCATCTCCAGGCGCTGGAGATGGGGACGGGCACCGGGGCATCTCCCAGGGCATCTCCCGGGGCTGGGGGCATCTCCGGGCCATCTCCCAGCGCTGGGGGCATCTCCCGGGTCATCTCCCGGCGCTGGAAACGGGCACCGGGGCATCTCCTAGGGCATCTCCCGGGACTGGGGACATCTCCTGGGGCATCTCCGGGGCATCTTCCGGGGCTTGGGGGCGGGCTCCGGGGCATCTCCTGGGGCTGGGGGCATCTACGGGGCATCTCCCGGGGCATCTCCCGGGGCTGGAAACATCTCCTGGGCATCTCTGGGCTATCTCTCAGGGCTAAGGCCGGGCTCCGGGGCATCTCCCGGGACGGGGGGGCGGGCTTCGTGGCATTTCACAGGGCTAGGGCCGGGCTCGGGGCATCTCCGCGGGCTAGGGGCAGGCTCGGGGACATGTCCCGGGGCTAGTGGCGGACTCCGGGGCATCTGCCAGGGCTGTGGGCGGGCTCGGGGGTATCTGCCGTGGCTGGGGCCGGGCTCGGCGCTGCGCCGGCGGGGCGGGGCGGTGCGGTGCGGTAGGCGGGGCGCGGAGCGGGGCGGGGGCAGCGCGGCGGCGGCGGCGGGGCCGGGCGGGGGCCGGCCCCCCGGGCGCAGCGCGGAGGCGGGCGCGGGGCATGGTCCACCGGTTCCGGGCCGGTGGGCGGGCGGGCGCGGAGGCGGGCGCGGGAGCGTGCATGCGGGCGGAGACATGCGGCCTTTTTGCCTGCGCTTGTCCGCCGACTGGACGCCCGCCGCCGCATGCCGCCACCGCCG